>VWYI01027316.1:0-93349 GCA_013399455.1 Anthoscopus minutus | reverse complement strand
GTCGCCTGTCCCTTATCTACTACACCTGTGAGCAGCATTACCTTCCTTGAGAAAAAGGGAGTTTTTAATATCTATCTGACTCCCCTTCAACTTCTTTTTTTGATTATCACTTTCATATTAACCTTGAGCTTTTGGACCAAAAAATAGCCTTTTGTGGCTTAAATTTCTGTTCTGTTGTCCTAGTATCAAAAGCTGACAAAATCTTTCTGTTGTTTGTTGGGTTTTTTTCATCGAATCTTGCATTATCATCAGGGAAGAAAAAATTAGTTACTTCCAAGAATTCTGTTCTTTTTTACAGATCACAAACTTTTTTTAAGGAGTAAACAGAGGGAAAAAGGAAAAGATTTTCAGGCTCCTTAATAAATGAAAATAAACTTTTGTTTCCGTACACAAAAGGGACACTCCTAGTGAAAACTTCTGTTTTGGGGTTTTGAGTAATAAGTGCAATAACTGGTTGTCAAAAGTAACTTAAAAATTTTTCTGAAGATCTATTTATAATTTTATAATAAGAGTTGAAAACAGTAATGCAGAAATCCCAGTGTAGTGGATAGTCTGGTACCAATGAGCTCTTTGAAATCCTTTTACATCTTCAAAGTGCAGTACACTTGCTAATGCTAATGGCACCTCATGGCTACAGGATTCTTTGGGGAGCTAATTACTGCTGGCCTAAGGACACCTCCCCAGCCTCTTCCCAAGGCTCCTTGTGTACTTCAGCAAAATCTGTACCTGCAATCAATGCAAGTCTGTTAGGGCCTAACAATGACTTCAGACACCCACTCCTTACCTGTCTTCAAGGGAATCTCTGTGACATTTATGGCTTTCAAATCTACCCAGGGTTAAAAATAATTTCATTTGTTAGAATCCTTGTCTTCTGAAGCTGTAATTTAAGAGTATGGTGGGGTTTTTTTTACAATTTCTCAATCATTCTATATCCATAAAGAAAAATTGGGAGAATCTTTTAGTCAAGACTCTTTTTTTAACACAGCCTTAGAACTTAAATGGACTTCAAAAAGTGGTAGCAAAACACTTGTGTGCTTGTTTTGCAGAATCTGTGTCCAGAATTTTCTGGTTTACATTTTTGTTGAAACTGAGACCTTCTATGATCTAAAACCCACTAGGATCTGGGATCTCCTATGACTTTCCCACACAGAGAACAAAAAGCCATTATTCTGTAATTTGTGTCAGCTCTGTGTCCTCCAGGAAACATTGTAAATAGTTGATCTCACTTCATTATGAATACTCCAGTTCAAGGGATGAGGATTCTATTCATGACAGCAGCCTGGAAACTTGGGGTTTTTTAAAAAGCAAAGAGAATTTTGAAAACAGGTACATTGCAATGTGGTTGTGGTTGCCTGTATCTCATCTTGTTGTTGGAGAGTTCCTATTTATAACAAACAAATTCTTTTTGACAGTTGAAACAGAATGAGAAATAGAGGTCTGGATAATACATTGATCTAGGCTGTCAAGCTGAGGGTTGATTTGAAGGTCAGCCAATACATATTCTTTTCCCACATATCCATAAAATGATGACTATAATGACCTATGTGTAATCTAATTTGGGAAGAACAAAAAAGGGTTTTCAGATTTCTGACTATAATCTTGTATTAATATATGAAAGCAGATGTTTTCTTTTAATTGATACAGTTTTATACGTTGTCCTTGTACCGTTAGTCATCAGTCAGGCCCTTTTTGCCTTAAGTGTAAACACTGACAGAATCAGAACAAACTGTCCTGCATGAACTTGTTCCTGATTTGGTGAGATTTCAAGGGCAGTGGGATGTCATGTCAATGCTTTTCCTCTCTCCACAGAGAGCAGAAAAGGCCAAGATTCTTGGGAGGTGCAGCTGCAGTGGCAGTACTGGGGTTAGCTACTGTAACACACAGTGGTCAGGGCATTTGACAAGGCAGGTACATATGAGTATACACACTAAAAACCACATTAGTTCAACAATTAGCAGTTTAGCAGAATATATTTGATTTATGTAGTCCCAGTGAAGGCTTAAAACAGCAAATATGAATACATGGGAATGAATTTCTGGAAAAGTAGTGTAGAGGGGAAGGCAGGAAAGAAAGTTGACAAGCTCTTCAAAGAGAAAGCTGCTTCCTTGACCAGCTCTCCAAAGAGAAAGCTGTTTCCAAAGCTAGTCTTATAAAAAAAGTTAGGAAAAAGGCGTGCTAGCATCAGAAATATAGGTTGTAAGAGCTTAGTTAACACACATGGGCATAGATAATTTACTGGACTGCTGCTTACTCACAGAATTGCAGTTTGTGGTGATTGCAGCTGGGGTTGGTCTCCCTTGCTGGTGGGAAGTAGTTGTGATTTGACCCTGCTGGTGAATCAAGACATTCTGAGTTTGGATAACATCACTCTTGTTCCTCTTAACTCTGTATCCACACTCATAATGTGACTGCTATGCCAGTGAGAGATGAGTGATTTCTTCTGATCTACCTGCTGCTTCTGCATGTTCACTGAAGTTCACTTTGAACATCTTATCAACTCCCCTATGGCTAACATAGAAGGAGATTGAGATGTGCATAAAGGGGTACATATAGGAGCCCATCCTTAATGAAGATGTTTCTTATCATTCAGACATTTTTTACTTTTAATTTCAGAGAAAATGAGAATTGAAAGTGTTTCTGAAACATCTGCATCTGATCTGACCTCATCAGGTCATATGCTGCTGCACAGTGACAAATCATTTTGCTTCTAAAAAAGCACTAGACTTAGAAGCTGTGCTCAGCCCCCATGAGTTCATTTCATACCAGAGCTGGGGAGCAAACCTGAGATGCTGATCAAAGTTGATTCTTTGGTGAAGTGAGGAGTACGCAGTCAAATCAACATATTCCTTTGGGCGTGCATTTTAAAATTTACAAAGATCAGTACTGTAAAAGGCAAAACCATCTTCTCCCATCCCTACACTTTGGCCTCAGTAGTTACCTTTCTTTTGCTACCAAATATTGGAGGCCAAGGGCTCATAGTAAAAGACTGTTATGTCAAAATTAGTGCTGGAAATGTTCAGCATAATAAGTGCTGGAGAAAAAAATATCATAGGGACTTTGTACAGCTGTGTGGGATTAGTCTGGTCTGGGATCCTGGATCCTCCACGACCAGTACAAGCTGATTCACAGGATAAAGCCAGCAGCAGGTACTTATATGAGACAGTGTCTTCAAGGAAAGTTTTACTTTTTAATCACAGTAGTTAAGAGATTGTAGCTGTGCTTCACATGGTATTTAAAGTCTTGCACCTTTCTAAGAACTCAGTACCTTGAACATCTGCTAGATATTCAAAAGTGATTCAGATGAGGTCTCTAAGGAGGAAAAGTAGCAAGGGTTTGTAAATATGATCAGATCCTACAAATAATAACTGAACATCAGTGCCAGTACTAATGAGAAAAACAGAAGGTGTTAAAATTTACTAGAAAGCTTTTAGGCCTATTAGTCTCTCTGCCAAAATAGCTTTTGAGCTTTAATACTCAAGCTTTTAGGATGCTCATGCAGTTAACTCTCTATGTTTTATAATGCTTGTCTTGTCAGTAAAAGATTATTATTTCACTGAAATACAACACCTTTAGTGAAATTATCTGCTATTTCCTGATTTCTTAACAATTCTGATTTCTTCTGATTTTCAATCCCATTGCAAGAATTACAAGTGAAGGAGGACTCCTATACATCGACTTTAGGGATTGTTTATCTGCAATGGTACATTTATTTTCCATCTGAGTGTTTGCTTAAATTGCATTTCATCCCTCGTTTATATTTCTCATCTCCATGGTAGCGTTGTGCACAGCGATGCAGTTTCTCTTGCTGTCATCCACATGACCCTTTGTGACTTCATTTGACACTGTATTAAGGTAAACCACAATCTTGTTAATGGCAATAAGCACCAAGGTGGTTGAGTGCTCCTTTGAATGAAGACAAATGAAGACAGGGAAATGTAATGACTGTGCATACTGTGAAGTAAAAGGGCTGTCTTAATGGGCTAAAATCAACTTATGTGGATAAAATGACTTCACTAACAGCTGAGATTAACTTGACTGATTCAGCCAACAGCTTGCTTAAGGTATCTTAGTGTTGCCATATCACTAAGTTCTGAATCATAACAGCTTCCCTGAGTCTGATATCTCTGGTAGCACTCATGCCTGTAAAACCTAAATTTTACTCCTGGGTAGGTACTTAGTCTAATTTATTTCACTACCTAATGCTTATTGCAGAGAATATATTTGAACATAACATTTGTTCTCAAAGTTTTTGAAACAAAAGCCCCCTCAGCTATCAGAATGTCCTATGAGAACAGATGGCACAAAGAGAGTGGCCAGTTCAGAGAATTTTAAATGAAGCTGGCTCTGAAATCACGCTAAGCTTTTCTCTATTCTAATATTTATGCATTGCTTAAAATGTCAGCTGCTAGATGGCATAATATATTTCCAGTTGCAATAGGCATTCATACAAACACTATATTATATGTGCAGGAAAAACACATAATAATAATAATTTTATTTTGGTTAACGGAGCTGTAGAACTCAACATGGTGGTACACCATGTCTGCAAAGAAGGTTGGTTTCCAAGAACTTGCTAAGACAGTTAAATTGGTATGAATACTGGTGGAAAATAAATTTTATTATTTGAGAGATGGTTGAAATAAAAATACTTTAACTCCAATGCAGGATTGACATAAGAAACAGTTGGGAGTTCTTCAATCTTTATTTTGTACTTTTGTTTCTAACATACAAAAATATCATGGTCTTTCAATTCCCAAAGGTTTTTTTTATTTATTTTGTTATACCATTGCTTCATTGTGTCTTGTAGCAAGTAATATCCCTGGCAATAGATCAATGTCTGTATATGGACAATTTTTCCAGTAGTTTTACTTAAAAGTTTTGATAAGTTAAAGGGTAAATGTAGCAAGGTTGTCTATTCTGCTCCTATCTTAAGAAAAATGGAACTCTCATTTGACAAGAATTCTCTGGAAAGAGATAATTTGGTCATATCTTTTATTTTTGAGAGTGAATTGAACACATGGGTCAAGCATGGATTAAACCAAAGAGCAGACTTTAATGAAACCCTTTGGTTGGTTGGCTAGTTTTGGTGCAGTATAAGCATGCAGAAGATAATGAGATGGGAAAGCAATGCCCTGAGGAACTTGGGCTTTGGGTGGCTTGTAGCCAGTCTCTTACTGCAGTGGTGCAGCTGACTCAGTGGAGAATCCAAGGCTGCTACACCTGGCCTGTGCTGAGCTTTTGATGCTCATGTGCAGACTGTGGAACCTTGAACTCCAGGTGAATACCATGACATTATATTCAGAGTCTTAAGGATAAAGTAACTGCCGCACTACTTCCAACTTTGTAAGTATTCCCCTATTCCTGACTCCAAGCAAGGAGCTGCTTTACTCAGAGAGTAAGTATCAGAGGCCATAGCTATGAATGCTGCTTTGTTGTTTACACTTGGAGTGAGTTCTTCCCTACTACCACAGTCTTTGAAATGGTATTCTCCCTAGTCTACTTCCAGATTCCTAAATAAAACAGGCAAAGGGAGGGGCTGCCAGCTGATTCTTCTGTGGTGCACAGTACTCTTTGCTGTGCTGAGCATGTCTGAAATGCTGACCTACTGTTTTGCAGCTTATATTTTTTTTTCTAGCAGACTTTCGTCTCCAAAATCTTATGTCAATAATGAGAGAGCAACACAGTAAATAAGTAGGTACTTGATTAGAAAGTGCAGCTACTGACCTGCCAGCTAGGGATGATTTTACATTTCCCAGCATGCATCCTTTTGAAAGTTATTGAGAGGGATTTGGACTTCCAGGCCACTGCAGTATAATCACTGAACAGTTATTTGCTGGAGGCAATCACCATTATTATGGCCCTTACTCCACATCTTTTGAAGGCACTGAAGGATTGATATTGATTTTTGAGTAGCATTTATAAGGGGCCTGTGCACTTGAGAGTAACTGGACCATATCATTAGATTACCTAGGGGATTTTTCTATCAACTATATTTCTAAAGGTAACACTAGTAGAAGAATTCTTAACCTCTGAATCAGAAGATGGATGTATAAGAGACATTAGTATTTTAAAGGAAAGAACTTCAAGAAAAGAGCTGCTAAATGACTATTTGAAGTTATGGGTCGCAAGCTAACTCTTGATTTATGAAGGCAGCATAGTAACAGTTTCTAATTAATTGATCTGATTGTTATCAAGAGTGTTTGAGTCTTAATATTCATGGAAGTCAGTAATTAGGAAAAAACTATTTCTTGGCATCAAAGCAAGGGGAACCCTAAGAAAAAGAAAAGAACTGTAACCGCTGCTTGGTCAAACTCATGGCATCAGCGGCAGCTGGTAATGTAGTCCTGGCCAATGGACTGATTCACTCAGCCTTCTCCTGTGACATGGTCCCTCTTCTGCTCTATCAGGATTTTAAGTATTCCCAGCTCTGCTCTGAGGCTTCCTGGCTCTAACAACACTGGGCACTCAGGAGCAGTGGCTACAGATGCAATGTGACCCCAGGCCATGAGCAAAGCTGCAGCTGGGGCTGCAAGTGTGACCCTGTCCCCTGTGTGGTCTGAGATACACTGGTTTGCATTCTACTTTACATTAACACATCTGAATGAGTTGCAGAAATCCTGGAATTTCATAACAGGATTTTAGAGTCAGGTCAGATTAAGATAGCTGAGATTTAGGTGAGAGTACAGTTAATTTCACTTCTAGTTATCTGAGAGATAGCACCTCAGCCAGAGAGTCTGTCACTGTTTCTTAAGGAAAAAAAAGATTTCACACCCAAGTTACAAATAAAAATTTAACAGCTTAACTTGGAAACAATATCTGGCATGCAATGACTAAAGTTTATTTACTGCAAGGAGCTAGAATTAAATTACGAAAAAAAATCAATTTGGCCTTTTTTCTCTAAATTTCTCTATTTAAAAAAATAGGCATACAACTTGTCTTTTGCCTTTGGTTAGTTTTAATCTCAGGTTCTCATGCAACATAATTTACCATTACCATAAATAGAATCCTAACAGGAAAGCTATTTTTTTTTAAAAGAAAGTACATATTCCCATGGTTTTATATTCAGAATCAAGAAAAAACACGAAGAAAGTAGTTTGCAGCTTTCAGAGTTTTCTTTCTTACTACAGGCTAGTAGTTGTCTTGGCCACCATCTTAGCTAGTAAATTTGCCCACATATCAGTTCTGCATTCTACTGAAAAAACACAAAAAACTTGTCCAAATTTGAGAAATCTTTTAAGAAGTCAGAAATGTGAACCTGAAAAAGCCAACACATTTTTTATGTTTATTAGGCTGATTATGTCCTTTGAAAGGACACAGAGTTTTCCCAGAGGTTTGGCTTCAAGAAGTCAAAAGGCTTTTGAAAATATTTGCTTAAACCACAAAACTTTGCATGTCTTTCCCTTGTAAATAAAGGATAATGCAATGCAGAAGAATCTTATTTAAACTTTGCATACAGATATGCATGAATGCCAATTAGATTCAATTTTCCTGACTTAATTTGAATTAACTGATGGGTCTTTTGACACAAGCTGTACTAATTGTTCCTTATTTGGGTGCACTGTATCAGTGAGCATGGCAATCAAAAGCTCAGCCAGATGTTCATGTTTTCTTTGATTGCCCACAGCCTTAAAGGTTTGAAGAAAAGTCAATCAGCAAAATTATTCTTCTTAGCATCTGCCAAGGTACTGATCACATTACCATAATGGCAGTCAGAGAAGCAGAATGGCTCTGATTCCCTTTCACTTAATGTGGTATCAGCCTTCAGCTCTCTGCAGTCTTGGTTTGATACCATCACAAAACATAGAAATTTTGTGAAATTAGACCAAGTGTATTTATGAGAGGTTGAGAGTGAATGTAGTTTTATCTTCATATAAGCTTATACTTATATATATGTGAGTAACTTCTGTTAAAGTATATTTTGTATGTTTTATATTGGCATATATTTACAAAGTCTTATTGACATTTTCCAAATGTCATATAAAAGCTTTTAAGAAGTTGAAAAACTAAATGTATTCCACCTATGCACAGGAAATCTAAGCCTACTGAAACAGTTTCTTTTGATTTGCTTTAAAATTTTTGGACACCTGTAAGATACATCATTTCTATTTACAGTAAGCTCAAGCAATTTTTTTTCAATTAATTAGTATTTTCATGAAAGCATTAGAGAAAAATCATTTTTATGGGTTTGGTTTTTTCAAAGTGTTCTAAAAGCATCTGCCAGAGAGAGAGTTTGCATTTATTTTTAAATGGGATACAGGTAAAGACTCTTAACCTTTCACACCTTCCATCCTTAGGTGTTTAAAATGTGTCTGCATTTCCTGCATAACTGGATCCTAGTCCATTAAGGGTAAGACCTTTTTTTTTGCAATCCCCATAGGAGCAGTGCCTAGCAAGGGGGCACTGGTTTGCATCTTTGTTAATTTAAGAATTTACCATGGCCTGGAGTTCTACTCTGCTCAGGAGTGTTTTAACTTGCAGTCCCCACCTGCCTGCCTGGCAGCTGAGTATTTTGAGCAAGACTTGACATTCCATTTGTTTCTATAGGATACTTTCAGCCTAAGACAAGTCACAGCTAAGAACCATGGGAAAAGAGCCCAGCCTAAACCAAACTTTACTGCTTGTCTGTGTGTAAGACTGGTGCAGGTCTCTCACTTTGTTGTGCATATTGCAGATTGCATAT
Organism: Anthoscopus minutus; assembly: GCA_013399455.1. Taxonomy (NCBI): domain Eukaryota; kingdom Metazoa; phylum Chordata; class Aves; order Passeriformes; family Paridae; genus Anthoscopus; species Anthoscopus minutus. The sequence continues at coordinate 84,669 of VWYI01027316.1, read as the reverse complement.
CCTAAAGCTGTGAATGTAGAAGAATCCTTGTCATGGTCCTTTAAGATGATGGACTGTGAACAAGAGAATTCTTGATTTTCAACAGTTTATCTTTAAAATTCTGCTTCATTTTTCACCAAGTGCAAAAGCAGACCTGTGGACAGTAACAGAACTACTGCTTCTCCCTATTGAGTAGAGAAACCTTTGTTCCTTATTTACAGAGTTTATTGTGTGTCACGTCAAAACTGACAGAGGAAGATAATAGGGGAAGAATTCTGAAAATATTTTTGCGGGTGATGAGCTCCAGCAGCAATTAATTCAGGAAGGCGTTTACTGAAGGAAGCTCCCACGCTCAACCACTAAACCATTAATGTGGCTTAGTTCTCAATCAAAGCTTTCAGAGAAGGAGGTTGCATGAAAGAGGAGCTACTGTATCTGCCACAAAGCTCCTTAATATGACTCATGTCTCAATGGATGTGTTTTCAGCATAAAAACTCTTTATATAGTGCTTCAAAACCAATGACACACATCCCTAGCTCATTTAGAGAGTTGTTTAAATATTGCCTTTGCATGCCTGCTGTTTGAATGCTCAGAGCTACTCATTTTTTGCAGCCCATTCTACCACAGAAACACCTGGGTAAAGAAAACAAACTGGTTTTGTTCCTTCACTCTAATAAGGTCTCTCACCTCAGGCTGCAGACATCAAGCTCTGGAGAGTGTGACCCCCAGAGTGGTGCTGACTCCTGGGAAGTGTTTTGCATGGCATGGCAGGGAGAAAGGTCAGAGTGCCATTGCCCTGTGAGCACCATGGGCAGGGACTCAGAGCACATGCACAGGTTTGGAGGAGGAGAGGACAAGGTTTCTATTTGGTGGAGTTTCAGATTTTGCTGGTGTTTTTTTTACCTTAATTATGCCTTTGAAGAGGTAACAACTGAATGCAAATCCACCTCTTCCACATACATAAAACTCTGTGGGTGCTGCGAGTGGTACATCTTTAATATGATGCTTTTAGGAGAAATGAGAATTGAGGGAAGAAAAATTCCTGAAAAAAAAATATTGTTGGGTTTCAGCTAGGGGTAAGTGGAGGTACATCTCTTTTGACACATGTGGGCTCAAAGTTGCCTTGTGGGCTTTAGAGCCACCCATCAGAGCACAGCTCCCCTCGGGCCAGGTTCACAGGCCCTGAGTGTCACCTGGGGGCTGCTGCTGAGTGCCCAACCCAGGCCTCTGCACAGAGTTTGGTCAGAACAAATATCTAAAAGTGATCTTAAAGCTACCTCTTAAAGAAGGGCTTTTGAATATTTCCTGGAGTACTAAACTGTAAGTGTCACCTTGAGTGCGGTTTTGGGTGCCACAATAGAAGAAAGTTTTAGACCTATTGGAGAGCTACCAAGACAGTGAAGGGCTTTGAGGGGAAGCCACCTCAGGAGCAGCTGAAGTCACTTGGCTTGGTAAGTGTGGAGGAGACACAGGTGAGACCTCAGGGCAGTCCACAGCTTCCTCATGGGCAGAAATGGAGGGGCAGGCACTCTCTGGTGGCCAGCAGTGGGACTCAGGTAACTTATGTGAAGCTGAGAAGAGGCTCAGGTTGGATATTAGGCAAAGGTTTTTCCCCAGAGGGTGGCTGGGCTCTGGCACAGGCTGCCCAGGGCAATGGTCCCAGCTTCAGCCTGGCAGAGCTCAAGAAGTGCTTGGACAATGCTCTCAGGCACAGGGTGTGACTCTTGGGGCTGGCCTTGTGCAGGGCTAGGAGCTGGGCTTTGATCCTCTGAACTCAGGATACTCTGATTTTATGATCCCTCAGCTGTACTTGGTCATCTTCCTCTATAACTCTCCCTTGTCACACATACATTGTTCACAGGCCCTGGGCTTCATCCTTTTCTGGGTTTTGCTGTGTTGTTACAGCCCTCTGTGTGTAGGAGTCACCCTGCATTTATTTACAGAGGTCTGGAGGCACGCATCAAGCTCTGTCTTCCTTCACTGTATTGAAACAGAAAAGAGCAGAATGCTATCTGGCTATCAAAAATATTCCAGTGTTGCAAGAGAACCCTTAAGTACGTTGTGGTTTTGCTTCCTCTGAGTTATGTGTCTGATTAGAGTTAAATGTATCATTTCATACACCATCACAGTTGAGTTCCACTTGGGTAACATGCATCCAAATTTGCTGTATATCTGTATGATGCATTTATTTTTCTGCATGTTAAGAGGGTATTAACTAACTGTATTTGCATATGTTTCAGCCCTTATTTAGCTTTCAAATTTGTGATTTTGCTTTCATCTCTTAGTTTTATAGTAGATAATTCTAACCTTCTCATTAAGTTTAATGAGTAATCACATTGGCTCACTGCTGTTTCTACATGGTACACTTGTGCATGCAGTCATCAGAAAGATTATGCAAAACATGAGAAATGAATGCACACATGCAAATCTGCATAATGCATTGAAATAGTCAAGAATAATTTAATCAGGAACATTTTCAGATGTCCTCAGTTCATGTGGACTGTCCATTTAAAAATTTTTTATTGCTTTTTTTCAGGAATATTTTAATCATGTGATGCTCATTCAAATGTGATTCCTCAAGATATTGTTGATTTGGTTTGAGGTTAATTTGTTCAGAAAATGAAACAGGTCAATTTTAAAGTACAGAGAGGGGTTTCAAAGTGTCAGTAGTGTGAGCTGATCTCCCTATTGTTTTTGACTTTCCTTTCAGAGACAGTCCTCAGTGCTGCCTGGTCTGTATGCTTCTCTGTGGTAGGAGAAGGAGACAGAAATTGCCTGCTCCTAATCTGGATGGTCCAGACAGGCTTTATATTTTATGGGTCTGGCAGCATGTTAGTGTAGTTGTATAGTGATTTCTGAGCCTGCTCACCCTCCCCGTCATCCATTCTCTCTTCACATTAAAAGTTAAGCATCTCACCCCCTTTTCAGATCCCCTGTGCTTTCCAGTGCCCCAGCAAAACGTGGCTGCTCCACAAGAATAGAGGTCCTGCAGAGGAGGCAGTGTCAGGAGTGTCTGAGAGACACTCAGAGGTGAGTGTGGGAAGGGAGGGGAGGGACAGCAAGGCATAGGGATGTGACTGCAGGCAGTGCTGCTTCCCACAGAGGCCTGCAATCTTTCCTACTCTTCAGGTGTGTTTTTTATAAACCAGTTTTGCTGCTGCCTCCTAACAATGGGTCCAGGGCATCCTGCCTTTGCACTGACAGTGAGAACCAAACCTGAGCCCCGCAGTACCAGCAGTCACATGGGGTGCTCCCAGACTGCCCATAAAGATTTCTCACCCTCCTGCCTGATGTTGAGGGATGCAAGTTCTCCTAACATTCTTTTCCCATGTATTTCCCTACTGATTTCTTATTTCCTCTTTTTGCCCCTACTGTTTTCCTCCTTTCTGCTCTACATTGAGAACTATTTTATTGTGCCCTTCTTTTCTAGAGGTGCCTTTATTCCACTTTTAGTATTGTACTCAGCTCTTGTCTCCCAGCACATGGGAAAACAGTCTTGGTGAGGGTACCAGTGAACTTCCTCCTATCAATCAAATACTTTAAATGAGCTTTGACAAAAACATCTCATTATTTCAAGTGGAAACATTGCAATTAATAAAGGGAGAGAACTGGGAAGGTGAATGTACTTTGTTTTTCTCAGAATTCAGAGTGCTGTGCTAAGTTTTCACAAATTAAAATTCCATTTTTGGCCCTTTCTGACAGTAAACAGCTTTGATCTTAATATCTGTGCACTGAACAACTCTGCAGGCTTAGAGCAAAGTGGATGTTTCTAAAATCCTTCTGAGGAATGACAAAGGGATAAGTGATCCATATACATCCAAATCAGAAACTTGCTGAATAGTGAATGTTAGGAAGATTATCTATTTATGCATTCTCCAGAGCCTGAGCCCTGACATTGTGCTATTTTATTTTTTGAGCTAATTTGGGCACCAGGACCACAAAGCACAGCTACTTTCTCACCTGAGCTGCTACTGAGATGATATTGTAACAAAAATAAGGCACAGGCTCAAGAGACTGTAAGGATAGAATATAAAACCTTACTTTCATTTTCTTTTTTTTAGTTAATATTTGACAGAATAGCCTTTATGTCAATAAAAACAACTTCATTCTAAATCTTTCCACCTGTCATTACACTTAATATACTTTCCTGCTGTAATGAGGAGGACGTGCTCAAGAAGTCATGCAGCTCCATGATATTCTGGAGGATCCTGGCTGATTTGTGTGGGCTTTTTGAGTCTGAGAAAACTTAGCAAATAAGAAATCAATATTTCCATTTCAGAAACAACAATTAGAGTGTCATGTTTTTATTTTGTTAGTCACATCCTGAGTCTCCTCACTTAGTTAACATTTTTAATGTAAAAACTCAGCTTTATGGCTCTGCTGTAGCTATGTTTGCTTTTTGATTGTGCTGGAGAACTTCAGAGCTTGCAGGCTGGGCCTCTGCAGGCTTGACTCGCTGGCCTTGCACTGCTGCAGCCCACAGGGGGCTAAGGCCATGTGCAAGATCTCTGGCTATGAAATATTTCAGGTGAGAGGGGAGCAGAGTGGAGGCTCCTGTGTCCATTCCTTGTTATCCAAGACGACCTTGGGGCTCTGGACAGCCTTGTCCTAGTCCTGTGAACTCAGAAAGGTTCTTTTAATTGGCCATTGGAAACACAACAGAAGATCTAGTTTAGAGAACTTCTGGGGCTAGAAGAGAGTTAATTTGGTTTCTGTCCAGCACTTTATTTTCATCCACATTTTAATCAAAATGCAAGCAGGATTTAGCTACATTGCCTTTCTGATGCTCAAAAAAAAATTCCTTAGATTATAATAGGAAGCAGAGGAGGCACTTAGATCCCAGTCCCACCGCTGAGTTTTTAACAGCTCTTGTCTATCTGAGTGAAATCAGGTGTTTTAATGGAGATCACTTCTTCCACCCTCGAGATATTGGAGACAAAGTCAAGGTCTGCCAAAGCTCCCTGGACAACCTAGACAAAACATGTCCATTGTGTCTGCATCCTCTCTCATTAGAACAGATCCTTCATTCACACAGCTGAGAAAGAAATGAGGCCTACTTTGGCTAGGGTAGAGTGTCTTAATATCTCTAAGCTTGCAGCCTTCTTCAGTGTATTAATCTTCAATGTTCTTATTGAAATAAAAATGTAAAAATAGCTTTAGAGCCACCTACTCCTTGGCCATAGTCTTGGCATTGCTTTTCACTGAACTAACAATGAGCCTCTGATAATTTATGTGCTTTCAAAAGGAACACAAATAAGACACATTTCCAGGTAAATATAATAGACATATTTAATATCCTGTCTTTGTAATTTTCAATTTTTTTTTGGTGCATCTACAACAGATGTTCTTTCACAGAAAAATGAGCGTGCTTGCAATAGAAAATCAGTGGCTAATAAGGCTTCTCCGTCCAGCCATTAGCATGTGAAGATTAATTTTAAAATTAACAAAGCTGTTCCCAAGGAGAAGAATCTTAAGGAGCTCACTGTCCTTATTTTTTGTAGTTGTTTTTTTTTTGTCACAAGATGACTGTTGATGTTAGCCACAATGGCTCTCATCTGGACTGGAAAAAAATATCTTTATTGCATTTTATGAAGTTTTCCAAGAGATATGCTAATCATGGTGAGTTGATACTGCCCTATCCTGGGTGAGAGAGAGCAAGAGAGAGGCAAATAAACTCCACTCATGCACACAGAACAGTTTTTGCCACTCTAGTCATAGCTTGTCATGAAATCTTGTCTTGTATGTCCGTGTAATTCTGGACAGGACGCTGCCTCAGTCTGGAGTATCAGGGCTTGGTTTGCCATCTGCTGAGTTACTTCATTTCCATGCAACACAACCACAATCTGTGTTTGCAGTGAAGAAACCCTATCCGGCTTTCTGTTTAGAGAGGCTTGAAGCAAACTTTCAAAACAAATTGCCCAGTCTGCTTTAGGTAGGGTGAACCCTCAAGATCTCTGATCTCTGATCACAGAACATCCAAGTTCTGTTTCTGGAGTAAAATCCAGACATCATATAACAATTTCAGTCTTTTTGTGATTGCACAGGTCTTTAATTTAGAGTATGAGGAATACTTATCATTGTTTTATTTTGGACTTGGTTGAGTAAGGAATTTGACTTGCATAGTTTTGGAGGTTTGATTTGTTTATATGTATTTTATAATACCATATCATGAACCTGAGATTTTATGTTTTCATGACTATTAGGATTTGACTATAGAACCTGGAGCTTTTTTTATAGGAAGACCAATATGAGTTTTCATAGGAAATTTCTTTCTGTTCAGAAGTGCCCTTTTGGTTTGTTCATTTGGCTTTTAAACACTGCTAATAGGAGACTTCTTTTAAGGGAAAAACAAGAGCATAATTTTTGCCTGAAGACAAGACTATATAATGGCATTTTTTCCCCCTTTAATTTGAAACCATGAGAGAATAAGAACAGCAGATTGAAAAAGAGGATGGACAAAGAGGAGTTAGGTAAAAGCAATGGTGAGATGCTTTCATGACAAGGATAAATAATAAGGTAAGTGGTTAAGGCCTTATGAAAGGTTAAGGAATAAACCAGATAAACTTGCTGAAAAGTGTAGAAGACTCAAGTTCATTTCCTCCTTTGTGATGTTGCCGACACAAACCTTGGCAAGATGCTTGGACTAATTCTGGAAAAGATCTGGTTTCATTTGGCTGCTTGAATACATGGCTGCATTCTTAGAAACAACGTTCTGCTGCAGACTAACCCTGTCTCTGCCAAACCGCAACCATCTTTATTTTTTACCCTAAAACACTCAGCTGAAGAAGTTTTCTTTTTAGATAGGCTTGAACAGATCAGTTCCAAACTTAACCCAGCCCCCTTGAGCAGGAAAAAGTGGCTGTTCCTCTGCCAAATTTATTGCAGCTGTATTTAGACATAGCCAGAGTTCATAAAGAACGGGTAGCAGATTAAAAAGAGGAGGTTTTTTGGAGAAGGAGGCATATGTCATGTCATTGGATGCATCATTAGTTCTGGTTCCACAGTCTAAAACAAGGTGCTGGGCATTTTGTGTCTTGTCTTCCATTTCCTATTAATAAATAGGGTCATCTGCCTTCCCGATGGAGTCCTACAAGGATAAGCACAAGACTGAGGAATGGACAGTCACTGTAGGTTGTGAGTGGCTAGGGAAGGAGTATCAGGCTTCTGTCTTGTGTTTGATGGTATTATCTGTTCTGCTGGAGCTATAAATCCATACCAATGAGGTGTGAACTTATCCCTGCTGCCTACTGCCAATGGTCAGATCAGCACCCTCTCTGTCAACGTCTCTTTTCCCAGTGCTGTTGTCCAGTGCTTGCCAGGACATGTAGTACCATTCCTTTTTTTCCAGCCTGGATGGTCTGGAAGCAGAATGAAGTTACAGTAATGGCAGTGGGTGAGTTTTGGACACTGAAATAAGAGAATGACCAATCCAGATAAACAAGACTTGATTTTTATTAATAAAATTTGTATTTCCCTCTTTGAGGTGACAGTTACAAACTTTGGTTCAAAAATAAAAGAAAATATGAACAGCAAGAAGTTGACTTTTGGAATCTCAATTTTACATGTATAAATGTGCATAAGAAAATACCAGTTGGAAATGAGCCAGCAGAAACTAGTACTATTTAATTTAACAATTTTTAAGAAATAGAAACAAACATTTCTTTTCAAGTCTTACATATATTATGAAAAATAATTACAAAAGGATTTGTGTTGTAAAGCTAAAATGTAATTTCTACTTCCAACTACCTGAATAAAATGTTCAGAGGGAAGGCCAAACCATCATGTTTTTTTGGTGAGCTTTGAAAAGTGAATTGTAAGGGTTTGGGTCAAAGACAGCTCTTTAGGAAGCAGTCCCTCGTATGTTGCTTAGCAACTGTGTAGAATCACATGACCTAGACATATTGCATCCCTGGCCTTCAGGTGGAGTAACAGGAAGAAAAATAATTCATATTAATGGGACGGGCAAATATGGTATAGACCATTCTGTGAAACCTTTAGTATCCAGTTCAGGAAGTAAACATCCATCATTGCTTACATAAACATCTAACTAAACACTTCAAAATCCATAAATAACTGTTTCAAATCCAGTTTTTATATTTATGTAGCCCAAATAAGCACAATGGAAACAAATCCAGATGAGATTAAAAAAAAAAAAAAAGGAAAGCTATATGACTAATTTATTTCACAGATTTTAAACAGTTCTCTTACACAGAAATTTTTTTCTTACATATTTCCCTCACCCAAAAATATAAATTTGTTTATTTTAGGTATATACAGTTATCTTATGAAATTATGGAATTAGGATAGAAAATAAAAAGTCTGAGGTATAGCACCATGGAACACAGCACCTTTGAAAGTGCTTTCATTTCATTATCTAAATTCATTGTCACAGAGTGATATCAGCAGAAAGGAGTTGTTTGAGTGTGCTGCTCAAGATCTTCCAGTTTTGCCACCTTAATTTTACTGGTGACTTCAAATAACAAAGCTCTTCAACAACAATATATACAAAGGGATTTTATTATTAATCAGAAATGGAATTGGCTTCACTGGCAATTACAGTTATTTTTTCAGAATACATACACAGTATTAACAATGTATTTTGTAATTGTAAAATAAGAGCCAGATGCAATTCAGAGACACATGCAAGTTTTGGAAGTGGACAGAGAAATCACAGTATTGTATTGTACATAGAATAATTACAGTTTATATTAAACACTTTCTAAACACCTCTTTGTTGTAATGGAAGGAGCACCATTGTCGTTGGTTTTTTTACAGCACCAAAGGAATCCAAAGGGGGTGTTCCTGAAATGTTGTCTGTCTGTGCCACAGCATCTTTGCAAAATAAGTTTAAGTCATGTGATTCTGGCCCTACAAGGGCAATGATTACTTTCTAGATAAGACATACATACACAGCAAGACATTTTCTATGCCATCCTTATTCAAAACTTGCATGTGGCATGAAGTGGGTTGGTAGCACCAAAGTGCAACATTTGTGTTGATCTGATTTTGTCTTAAGCTTAACCAAGGAAGCAGACAGGACCGACCTCAAATCCAAACTTCTGGTTCTGATCACCAAAGTCATTGATCATCACATCAACTATGGGCACTTGGTCTATCTTGGGTGTGTTGATTTCCAGCACCGTCTTTGCATAGCCCTTTCTTGACTGTTAAAAAAAGAAGAAAAAAACACAAACTGTTGAATATCTGAGCATTTAACATGTGCTGTATATCTTCATAATTTAATCTCTGAAGTGTAGAATTTTTAAATTGTTGCCGTGGCATGCACCAGATATTGTAAACCCTTAATCTTAGTTTTTCTTATGATTTCTTTTTAAAAATCTGACACGGAATGTTCTGATTTTAGATGGAGAATTGTCCATAGGTTTTTACTTACTAAAGTAGGCCTACAAAAGAAAAATAATCTAAGATAGCTCATGCTTCTTAGAGAATTCTCAGTTCATGTCTGTACTATTTAATAAACAAGAATATTCTCACAACATGCACATCTTCCCTGTGAAAAAATCACTTATTAGTTCTGAAAGACAGACACTTCTAAGAAGAAATTCTGGAACTGCCTCACTAAATATTAGAGCAGCTGTTTGGACAGCAAAGAAAGTAGTATTCTGACAGAGCTGCCAACTGCTGCACTTAGGAGCCAGCTTTGAAGGCACACCCTTGCTGCCTGAAGGCTCTCTAGCTCCTGTAAGTATCACTCAGCCCAGTCATCATGTCTGCACCTTCCTGTAGATGGTCTCTCATATCTGCTGAGACCCCTTTCAGCTATTCCAGGGTCTTGGGGGTCAGGTGAGCATCCAAGCTGACACACCCAAGTGTTCTCAGCTAGTGACAGTTGCAACTTTCAGCTCTCTCTGGATCTCTACATTTACCCTTTGTGGATAACAAAAGGGAAATGTCAATAAAAGGCACATAGAAAGACTGACATGAAGCAGTTGTGTAATCGACTCACTGCTGAGGGGAGTGCTTTGCACCTCCTGAGCTGCATCTCTGCCTCAGAGCCAGGTGTATATCCTGGCACTTTCAGGTCTCTAATTCTGTATCTCTGATTTCTCAGAAATTGCCTTCCGAATGCTCCTGTATCAAACCCCAAAATAATTAATGAGGCTTCAAGTGTCACTTGTTCTTCCCATGTCTTTGTTTCAAAGCATTAAATAGAGACTGTTTTATTTCTGAGAAGTGGTAACTGTTGCTATGCCCACAGAGACCCTGAAAGAGGAGTGCTCTGAGAGCTGATTCTTGGACACCTCTGGGGATTTTTAGCTAAAGGAAGATTTTGAAAAGCAAAATCCACAAACTTCACCTGGCTTTGAATGCAGAAAACAAGAAAAGGAAATACAGTCACATATCAAGCTATTAAATGAATTCACTGTGTTTAGGTATATACATAGGACTTATGTAATATATGTTTTGCTGCATTCAATAAATATTCTATTTGTGTATACCTTGATTTTTAGTATAAATATATTCTGCTTATAGGATGCCTCCTCTCATCTTTTTAATTCTGCTCTTCCCTTATACTGTGCTCATACACAGTAGCAGATAGTCTGCTTTCAGAACAGTGGTGCTGACAGCCTGCATCCATTCCAAGTTTGTTCAATTTCTGCTGCTTGGCTTGTGGTTATTTCTTTATTGGTACATAGGTGAAAATTGCACATGGCACTAGGGTACTGTGGTTAAAAATCTACTAAAAATCAGTATATGACAAGTAAAGTGTTTACAAAGCTTTTCTCAGAAGAAAGCTGTGAAAAAATGGATTTATTTGATTTCTACTTCAAGTGACAGGTGGGTTTTGTAGACCCTTTGAAGCTCTACTTACTGCACAGCCATCATGGAGAGCTTTGATGTAAGGATTGTTGTCATAAGACATTTCTTCATCATTGGATCCTAAGAACCTTAGTGCTTTGTCATAGCTGTCAGAGGGTGCATCGTGCCAGGCTACAGACTGGTGACAGTTGTAAGTGAAATTTTGTCTGGCAGAGGCACTCAGTAGTTTAAGGAATGTCATTTGGACCATATTAATGGAATTGCCTTCAGCATCCAAATAGGAAAGCTGTAAAACATAAAAAGTTAAATGAATATTTATCTGTTTTCCTTGGTACAATGCAAACCAAAATTATTGTTGACGAAAGAGAACCATGTCCTTAATAAAAATACCAACCAACACATAACATTTTATGAAGTTTTAAAGGTTAATACAGCTATGACTCAGAAAATAGATTTTTCATGATGTAGCAGTATATTTAGGATGAAGAATTATATATTTCAGCTTTGTTCACTTGGGAAAGACAGAATTGCTACTACCTTATAGTGTAAAACAGCAGAATCTGTTTGGTAATCTCTTTCTAGTTAATCATAAAGCTAGTCAGCCTGCAGCCTCACCTGTGCATACTCTGTATGCTTCCAGTTACCTAGAGTGGGGTGGGCAATCTGTGCTCCAGCTGCTTTCCTAAGGTTTGTGGTGAGGTGTGTCTGCCAGAGGCCAATCCTCACCACCAGCTGTGCAGTGATCACTCTGGGACCATACAAATCAGGCTTCTGCTCTCTAGGGGAGAGAGGCCATGTAGCTGCTGTACTATTTAGGGCAAAAAGGGTGCATGTGTTTTCAGGATGTAAATATTTATAAAATTCCCCATGATCTGCTGATTGCTGAAAACATGTACCTGATTTATGAATACAGTTATAGTGCAGTGACAACTTACAAGTTTGCCTCGCTTAAATTCACTAAACCAAGATCCTGGATTCTCCTTTGGCCACGACGAAATTCTAACCTGTGTGGTCAAACAGCAGAGATAGAAGTACTTGAAACATATGTTGCCAGATATGAAGGTTTTACTTGGAACAAATATCACACCAGATAATAAAGAATGGTTCTTCCTGAAATATCAGCCACTTTAAAGGTCTAAAATAGAATGTTTTTCTTGTAGAGAATGCCTTCAAATTAGTGACTTCTAATGGAATCCAAGACAGAGTTAGTTCTTTTTGAGAGAGATGGTTGTAATCTGTTAAGGGTCAGGAAAACTGCTGGTATAAATTGTTGCTGTGAAGTATCTAAATGAGTTTTCACTAGTGTTGATGCTAATAGATCCCTGTCATTTAGGCAAGATTTCAGAAAGCCTTCCTCTACAACATATGCCCCAGCAGATGTAATCTATAACAGTGAGTAAGGACAATGTTAATACAGTCTTTTACATCTACTTTGCATAGGAATAAATGAATAGATATAAATGAACCCGCAAGAGAAACACAGGAAGGTTGAGCTTTTAGGTGGCAAATACTGTCATATACTGGAAGTGGTTGCTGAGCAGTATTGCATTCTAAAATTGTAGTGAAATGTTAGCAAGCAGGCACATAGATTCTCAGTCTGAAGTTGAAAATGGTATTTGTTAACTCTATGTACCATTTTACTGCTTCATTCAGATATATGCAAATGTAAATGTAATTAGAAAGACAGATACATGAAAATGTGGCAATGTAATTATCCTGTTTAGTTCAACATAGTAGGAACTGTCAACTGCCAACTGAAAACACAGATTGGTACTTACTCCTTCAGATTTCTTATCTGGGTAGATGCAAGTTTCCCCACCTGCTGTGAAATTGCAGTATACTTTGAAGGAGTCTCCAGAACAGCCCTGGTTAGGATCAATCCAATATTCCCCTAAGACAAATGAGAAAATATTTGCCTTAAACAGTAGAAATGGTATTCAGAAGAACCAGGCTTTACTGCTAGCTAATGGACCTCCAAAGCTTGTAGGAAAGTAATTTTTAATGGTTTAGGTCAGGGATCAAACTCTGGAGTGATTTGCATCCTTATCTGCATGCAAAGGTGTCTGCATGGGGCTTGATGGGGTTGTAGCTGGCACAAGCACCACTGTGCAAGGATCCACCTCATGCAAAGACTTTTTTACTCCTGGGTCATGAAGCTGCAACATCAGTGAAGGCTGGACATGAAAAGAGCTGCAGCCCACCCAAGGTGCATTCAAAGTCAGGGCTTTTTAAAATCTGCTGTTCTAATTAGAATGATCACTTCTGTGATGAGGGTTCTTATCTTCAGATGTTTCATAAACAGGGCAGCAAACGACTTTCTGACTACAGTTCTAATCCAGTTTCAGACAAAGAGTGGAGATTTCAAAGAGAAATGACAATTCCTTTCACCAGTTCTGTCTTCTGAATATAGGACATAGACAAAGTATTTATGGAGTTTAACAGTTCTGTTGATTTAGGCTGTATATTGAAAACAGTCTTTCCTTTCTGTAAGTCTTATCCCTGGAGAATTTTAATGAACACATATACTTTTATTTTAACCAAAATAAGATTACTTTTATATGAAGAGAGCTCTAAAGAAGAAGGAAATACTGGTAAATGAAGAAGGTGAATGTGTTCTATAAAAACCATTCCTTATTATGGAGGGTACTGAATGGTAAAATATGTACTTTTCATATAGCACATATATTTCTTAACTACTCCTCAAGGCAACCATCTGTTCTTATCTATCTAGAGTGAAAGCAATGAAATATTATTAAACTGTCAAAATCTATTTTTCTTCCCATTTAAAAGCAGAAAAATACTGCTTTGAACTGGGAAAAATAAGCATTGCAATTGAAAAAATTATGAAAGGATGAAAATCTAGTGAAGGCTGGCTTTCATTTAAACATTTTCAGAGGGGTAAAATTACTTAGAAGAATAAAAAAGAAAACAACAAAGAATAATAAAATCAAGATAGTTCTTAGGAACACTGGGTCTCTTCATATTATTTTGCATTTTATTACATTACTGCTTGGTAGCATTAAACACCATCAAAGAAACTTCCATGCATCTTTGCTGGCTGATCTAGAAAAAACAGTGCCAATCTGGTAGAGAAAATTATTGCTAGAAGACTAGTAAACTTTTTGAGTTGAGAATCATTATTGAACATAAATCTCATATATTATGAATGCTGTTTCATATGGTTTTACTAAGCTCTTTCATCACACTCCTGTTTTGATTGTCCTGGAAACAAGGCCCAGCTTTCAAAACAAAAACTGGTTTTTATTCATCTCTTTAAAAGGTTTTAGCTTGAAAACTAGATCGAGTTATGTATTTAAAGAACTTTGACTCCTACCAAGAGAACATGTCTTACATTTTTAAACTTTTATGCCTATAAAAATGGATTCAGTGAGATGTATTTGTTGAGCAACTGTATGAGCCATCAGCCAGTAGTGGATGAATGCTGCCTGAGGAGCAGAGCCCAGGCTCAGCCGTGTGTGCCTGTGCCTGTGATGTGAACTCACCGTCAGGGAAGTCTGGGTGGCAGAGCTGCAGATCTTTGCAGGTCCGGGCTGGGTTATTCTGAGTGCCCATTGGAAACTTCATGTGCTCAATATCTTGCTTCAGTGAATTCAGGGAGCCAAAGATCTCCTCCATGCCATCGGAATAATCCAGTATATTATCCCCAGCATCAGATAACATATAGTCAGGAGATCTTCTTGTCTTCTTGGGTGACTGAATTGGCAGTGGTTGGATTACCTCACCTGGAGGGCCCTGAGTGGAAAACAACATATCTAATTATATCTTAGTGTAGTTTTTCAGCAGAGAAAGACCACAGAATGTGGCTTGGAGATGCTTTGAATAGGCTTTCTTCATGGTATTTATTTTTTTATTTCACCAGTTTTCCTTTAGATTCATACCTATGGGCAATTGTAAAAGGCCAAACTATTATTGTGCTCTAAACTCTCCTCACTACATTCCTTGCTTTTTGGGGAAGAGCGTGTTGCCCTCACACAAGTGACATGTAGAAATGACTCACAGTTGCCTCCGTGTCCCTGTTAATTCCCTCAAGCACAGACATATTCTATGAAAATTGAAAGTTTTTGGGTGTTTGCTATGATAAAAGTTGAAAATTCTTCTTGGGATCTAGGAAACAATATTTAATTTCAAGAAATTGAAACACTTTACTCAGACTCAAACTCTTTGTTTCAATTTGTTATGATACAAAAATTTATATATGGAAACAGAAGACTATCATCAGGGAAACCAGTAGAATTCTGCTTTCTGTGCTTCAGTACAACACACTAAATTATTATTGCATGAGGGGCTTCTTTGTGGGGGGTTGGGGTGTTCTTTTTGATTTTTTAAATTTATTTGTTTTAAGTTTCTTCTGGCTTTTTCAGTGCCAATACGTATTTCTCTGCCTGGTGGATCTGTGTTTCCTGAATGAATTTTCAGTCATTCATATTTTAGTTCCCAAACGTCATTTTCTACCCTTGTCAAAACAGGTTCATCATGTCAGTGTAATGCAAGATAAGAATTCTTACTTACTGGAGGACCAGGTGGACCAGGTAAGCCACTGTCACCCTTCTGACCAGCAGGACCCTACAGAGCAATGAAAGGAGTGCAGTGTTGATCATGCTACACAATGTTTAAAAATAACACACACAAAAGCTAAGGAAAAGAGTAGAAAGTATAGGGGACAATTACTCACACTGGATCCTTTGGAACCTTTGGGACCCTGGGGACCCTGTGGGCGAGAACATGTAACTCTGGTTGGGGTGTATTACATACAGCTTGGGGGTGGTTGGAGCAGGAGGGCTGGATGAAATTACTTACAGGTAATCCAGGAGGACCAGGTGGTCCAAGTGGACCAGCAGGACCAGAAATTCCCTAGAAAGGAATAAGAGAATAAAGTATTCTACATACTGGACTGTATTAAAAAGCCATATCTATGGAAAAGCTAATCCTGTTAAGTGTCCAACAGTGGTGAGTTTTGAGTGAAGCCATTTGCTAGAGGCCAAAATAGTTGGCTAATTTAAAATATTGTCTGACAATCTGAATTGCTTGTAGTTATTCTTACACTGGCTGCAGTGGATTGTCACAGCTGTGTTCCTCTCCAGGTTGGCTTGCAAACCTCACATTTTACATGGTTTAGTGCCCTAAAAACATGGTTTAGTAACTAGAAGAGAGGGAGCTGCTTTGGGTAATGCAATTAGTAAACATGATGAGAGATTGCTGCTGCTACTTTTATCTTGTTGCTAACTTGTTCTGTGTGCATGTTCGGGTCTATGTGTTTCCTTCATTTTCTCAAACACTCTATAATCTCATTTTAAGATGTTTAATTTTGCTTTGTTTGTACAATGCCTAAGAAAATTTTGACCTCTTGCAGTACACTCTGGGTATTAAATGTTTATAACAACTCTATGTCTTTCAGAAGGAAGCCTGGAATATATACTTCTTGCTTGCATGGAACTTGAATGGAAACACGAGTATGTTGTACTCACTGCATCACCCTTGGCTCCAGGAGATCCCTGTGGGCCAGGAAGACCCCTATCACCTTTTTCACCCTGTTCTCCTGGAGGTCCAATCAGGCCAATCAAACCAGGATGTCCCTAAATAAGATTTAAGAAAATACTGTTAACATACATTAAAGTAAATGGGTTTTGTAAACACATAAATTCGACCTTTCATATGTTACTGCTATTGCTTGTCAACAACCAACCTGAAATTATTCTAAAAGCATATTTATTGTTGTTAGATGGTCTTTCAGACTTTCAGATTATTTGCAAGTTATGACTGGTTTTTCAGTGAAAGATCTAAGTGCAAGGTAGTCCTTACTGAAACCAGTACAGAAATCGCAGTACCCTGGCCACAAATTTCATATCAGTTTTCACATGTAGCTTCTATCAGCATCTCACAGAGTTCCACATGTGATATGGCTGCATAAGCAGCTGGTCAAGCAAATTAACAAAAACTGCAGTTCACAAGGCACAGCCATATTCATGTCTCTTTCTCTACAGTTTTTTTGATACACAAGCAATCAATATATTGTTGGGACACCATAGGAAAATGCTATCCCAGATATCTCAATTCATTATTTCAAAAGAAAGTATTATAGCTGTAAAATATTTATATTTTGTTCTTTTAAAATAAGAATTGCCAATACTCATTATTTCTACTTGCTTTGTTCCTGTAAATCTAGCAGTTGTCTTTACACCAACATCTCTGGGATTTTCATTGCAAGGATCACGTGGTCAATAGATTACCACACAGACACTAATCTTTTTCTTTCCAGGTGTTTCCAGGATATCGAACATGGCTTAAAACTTCATGATGATTATTAAGGCAGTGACAAACAGTTTGAAAGGCATGATACAAATGCCTTGCTGATACAAACCCTACTGCTTCCTTCTGCTAATTTTATATAGATTTTAGACTGGGCTGAAGTTACAAAGACACAACCAATTAGCAAAGCATACCTTCTCTCCTTTGGAACCTGGGTCTCCTTTCAGTCCAGGCAAGCCAGGTGGGCCCTATATAAATCAATGGAAGTAATGTTAAAATGAGTTTTAACATCCTGCTCAGATCATATTTTCTTGAAACATTATTAAAGGTGATTCAAATCAAAGTACACGTTCAGTGGTTGATGGTTGTGATTGATGATGTGATTTAGAGCTCAAGATGAAGTTGAAATGTACATTTAAAAATCATAAAGAGACTACAGTGGTATTTAAATTACTTTATAATTAGAAATCTATAAAGGGTTGTATGAATAGAAATCTGTGAAGCAGAGGGTGAACTAAATTCTTGATTTGAGAAATCTTGAGATTTTATAAGAATGGCAATGCTGGTTTTGGTTAATTCATACAGAATGGGGTACAAAATGCAGGCCATGCAGTGCCTGTGCAATAGAGATGAATTTTTCAGAGGCTGCTAATCCACACTGCATGTGTCCATGAGGAGTAGAGCTGCTACACTGTTGTCTCCTCACCACTGCTCTCCTGGTGGCAGTGGACAAGTTCTGCTATGGAGAGGAGTGATAAGTAAGACCTTTTTCACCTGGCACATAATGCCATAATATTTCTTGTACAAAATATTATTCAGTGCTTATGCTTTCCATCTACACTTCAGGATATCACTAGATGCAAAAGCCTAGGCAAATACATGAATGAAATGTGAAATTTTTAAGGTTTTGAAATGCAGAATCAGATTTTTCACCTGCAATGTGTTGTGCTCTACTGCAAATCAGGCTTCATACTCTCCTGATAGCAATCTCCTGTGGAGGATGGGAGGGGAAGGAGGGAAACCTAACCTCAGAAACTATTATGTATCAAATTTATTTTCTTAAAATCCAAAATTAAGTTGCAGCAATGCATTGAAAAGTTCTTGTTGAGCTGATAGGAAGTCTTGTGCATTTGCTAGCATGTAGTTAATATGCTTTGTATGAATTAATAGTTCATTAATATACTCAGCTCCAGATTTTAAAAGAATATTTAAGCTATCAGATGTTAGAAGAGAGATCTTTTGGTGATGTTTTTGAAGGCTTCTATAACTGACATGTGAGAAAAGGATGCTCACCAGAGGTCCAGGAGGCCCATCCTGACCTGGTGCTCCAGGCATACCTTGTTCTCCCTAGAAAAAACAAAAAGCTGTTTTTACCAGAGTATATACAGGAAACACAACATTTAAAATATTATGTGCTCTGTTACTTACCACAGGGCCAGGAATGCCCCGGAGACCCTCTGGGCCAGGTTTTCCTGCAGGTCCCTGTGGACCAACTGGCCCTGTTTTTCCAGGAGCCCCTTCTGCACCAGGTTCACCCTGGAAAGAACAGACCAGGTCAGAGAGGGGAGCTGACTGAGTTTGGCACTGGAGGGATGTACAAGAGGTAAAATGATTTTTAAAAGCCACAGTTATGCACAGGACAATTTCCTGAGCTTCATGGAGAGATGTGGGGCCAGCAGAGCAGACTCCCCTTGCTTGTTACAGGTGAGCTGTGTTGGGCCTGCCCTGCTGGGGGCACTCCATTACATATTGTTAATAATTCGGTGTCTGATTGGATTTTACAGATTGCCTATTATTACTTTGAAAAGTTCCACACTCTGTCCACCATAAGCAATTTACTTTCAATGTATAAGTAGTTTATATTTCTATGCTTCAAAAAAAATCAGTGTATTACCTTTGCACCTTTTTCACCTTGTCTGCCTTCAGCACCCGTTGCTCCAGGTGGTCCCTGTAAAATATGGACACTGAGCTCATAATCTCAGGTTTTTTCAAATATAACCAGTGAAAAAAATTCTAAAAGTGCAATTTTTGCTGTATTAGTAAGAGCAAATGCTTACAACATAACATTAAATTTCTTCTTTTGACATTTTATTCACAGGATAAAAAATACCAAACAGCTCTTATCCCCTATAAAATTTCCTGGGTTTTTAGAATATCTGAAAGATTATGAGGTTCAAACCAAATAATTAGCTTGGGAAAAAAACCCCAAAAACCAAAACAGGATATAAAAGACAAAAGGCAATACAAATTTACATGTACAATAACAATTAATTTTAAACTTGCTTCGCATTGACTTCTATCTATTCACTGTGGTTTATCCACTGATTCCAGAAAGGCTTCTCTTTCTACAGTGCACAGCGTGGCAAATACTTCTGTATTCTCTAAGTCAGGGATGGGCTCAGTAAGAGGCCTGATTACATTTGGACAGCCAAGAATTGACATATTATCCACTAAATATGAAAGTGAAAAATAAAAAGACATTTTTCTCCTCCAAAACATCAAGGGCTGATTTTTAGGTCAGGTAATTAATATTCATAGCTTCAGTTATGAACAGGAGCAGTGTCTAGAATTTAATGTACTCTTCTGAAAATGGTTCTCTTATATGCTTAGTTTAGAAAAGATGCACTCAAGATAATGGACCAACTGTTCTCCTGCAAGGTTAATTTTTAGCCTGGGAAATGTCTTTATTACAAGTAGCTATTTATTGCCAACCAATGAGCAGCTTAAAGGAAAATGAAAGAAAAGTGACCATGCTCAAATGCTGTGATTTTGTGAATCTATATATGATTCATCTGTTCATTAATGCAACAAGCAGATTCCACATTGCTTCTTACTTCTTAACAGCATACAGAAGAACAATGCAGGCTCCCTAAAGGTAAAGCACCAGAATGCAATTTTAATTTCACAGATAGGAACTGTACTTCCAGTCAAGAATCTGCCTGTTTGCTTTGTGAGCTCAGGGCTTTGGATCAGTGTTTGACCTAAAGCCATTTTTTATATTAGAGCTGAATTTAGCCCAAACTTTTTATAGCCTGATATATTTCACTGTCCACTGTTACTGGCACATACCTTGAGCAACTCCACTGGTTTTAATTCCAGGAAATTTATATTCATTTTATAGCTATTTACATAGAAGTATATTAAGATTATTGATTTTATTCTGAAATTAAGCTTTCTCCAGGGTGACACTGAACATCTGCAACACTGCATGAACCTTTTGGCCAACTGAGATAGCCCAAACTTTACATCAAAGATAATGCCAAGTGAATTGAATTAACCACAGAAGACTTTGACCATTTATTGTGGGTATCAACAGCTTTTTTCCTTGGTATTTTTAAGAGCTGTAAAGAGTAAAGGACTTAGTTTTAGTTCTTCAAAAAGAAGAGAAGCTTAAAAGTCCTGGTTCAAATGCTGACTCTGTAAAACAGGAAGGATATTTTAAATTCCTGTGTAGAATAATAATTAATAATGTTTGATGCATGTACCCCTTTGTGTAGGTTGTAATTTGTTGGGTGGATCACAGTTTGCAGTGATAACAAGAAAGATCAACAGGTACAAAAATAAATTCAGAAACATTTTAGAAACATAACTCTTTTTTCTTACATTAATTCATTTACATGCCCGTTGTCTTTACAGCTTGAAACTCCCGTGCCCTGAAGTTCCCATATGGATTATAATCCACCCTATCTCAGAAACTGAAAATGTTGAATGTGGCAGTCTGTACCTGAGAGTTATGGTCTCTGCATAATCTAGAAATGCAGCTGCAGCATGAATTAATTAGCAGGCTAAACCCACTGTGATGGTGAAAACACAAACACAAAGACTGAGGAGTGCTGGGAGGGGGTGCTCATTTTCAGCCTCTGCCAAGGCTGCTGCAGGAGCTGCTGCCTGGCACTGCTGGGCTTCTGCAGAGACAAACTGCTCATTATTATTTTTCTTACCTTCCTACTCTGCTGTTGGTGGAGGTTGGGAAATTTTAACTGACAGAAAGGAACTCTAAGAATATTTTACATTAATGCATGATTCTCCCCCTCATCCCCCCAGCAACCATGCTGATTTTTATGAACATTGCACTGTAATTTTGGACATACTGACTGATATATGTTATGAACCAAGAAGACAAAAGAAATCATGCAGAAACAAACTCATTCTCAATTTTTGTTATGTGAACCTATTGAATATTTTTCTCTGTTCTTCCATATTTCATTAAAATAATTTAAAATGTTGTTTATAGCTGTCTGTCATTTGGCTTAAAATATGATTTCCAACACAGAAAACCATTACCACATTTCATTGGCCTGCTGAGATAGGAACCTTGCATATTGTTAGGTATTCTGTGCATTTGCAATCAAGAGAGAAAATCAGTTTAATTTTTAAGTGCTGAGTACACCCTGCTGAGGCAGCATCATGCTGTACTCAAAATGGAAAAAAAATCTCCTTCATAGAAACACTTTATTTTTTCCTAAGTTATTCAACATTGTATTTAAAGGCAACAAACCAAATTAACTTCTGCTTTGTAAAATTGCTGGCTTTGCTTCAGTATTGACATCTCTTTTAATGGAAGAAGATGGTATGGCCTCCAGTTGAGAACAAAAATATATCTTAGTCTTGAGCTTTAAATTGTAATACTTTTTGGTTGGTACATGGAGGTTCATGTGTTTGTGATGTGGACATCTGATTTTCACTCCCAGGGAAAGCAGCCCAGCAGCAGATCCCATAGCTCAAGTGCCTGGCACACTGAAGGGCTGGGAGGAACACGGGCAAGGAATGCTGTCTGTGCTGATCTGTACTGAGTGCATATTGATCTGAAGGACAAATACACTCTGATGGTGTCTTCCTCTTGCTATTTTTATCATTTTTCAGATGGAAACCAGTGAATTCAAACTAGAGGTGTTACCTAGTACTGAATGGCAAACCAGAAAGAAGTCTCAAAAGTAAGAGCAAGGGATTAAGTCTCAGAAAAATAATTACAACATAACTGTAGAGGGGTTCAGTCTGTATCTCTGTTTTTAGATAAGCAGCCACAATTACTACCATTATTTGCAGCTAAATTACATTGATGTATAAAGCCTTCTGAGCATGCAATTTTTCTGATCTGATCTAAGAAGTCAGAATGTGTAAAATAATAATTACTATTTAATGAAAATTTTAGAAAAATCACTTTAAAAGACTTTATCAATTACTATGTCAAAAAAGTCACCCTTTGTAGATTATGGTTTTGGCTTATAAATTCCCTAGATACAATGGAAAAACTATTTATGTCCATATCTTTCACTAGAATTTGCTTCCCAGGGAGAGCTGGGGAAATGTTGTAATTCTGTAACTAAACAGTGATTGCACAAAACTCTTACACCTGGTAATAAACATGATTTCAGAAGACCAGGCAGTAAAACTGAGGTCAGGACAGTTAAAAAATAGAATGGAAGAGGGGAATGAAAATGAATAACAAGATAAATAAGGAGTCTACTGCTGAGGATTTCAAGAGCCTTTAATTAAAAGTATGAATTCTGAGCTCTGCCGGCTCATTATTTTTAGACAGAAAAAAAAAATGGGGTGGAATATTGCTTTCTAGGAGCACAGCCAGAGCTGCACCTCACCAACAGCAATATTGCTACTGAAACGGTGTCCTTCTCAATCCAAATTAAAATCCCCTTGTTAGGGCTTTTTCTTGAAATTTCTTCTACCATACAAGTGATGAAAACTAACAAAAAGCATTCTTTCATAGCTAGCTATGAACCTTTCAGTCTCTGTTTCTTTCTAGTGTAACATCAATATAATACAGATCTCTTACAAGTTTTAAACATTCTGGTACTCAAGTAAGTAATGTAGAATCTGATTCTATAAAGCTTTTTCTTCAAAATTCAGAAAGGAACTATATTGTAGTATTTAGCCATGCATTTTCCCTAAACTGGGAATGTATCAAACCACAATTTCCCATTTGACCATCCAGGTAACGTGGAATTTGTGCTTTGAAATTGTTTTTTTTTTGTCTAGGTATGATCAGATAGAATATAGCCCATCTGTGAGGAGTGAGCTACTGCCTTTCTGCATAATAAAGCAGGAAGTTTTAATTTTATGTCAAGCAAACACACTAATTGCTAATACTCAGTCAAACCATATTTCAGTTCTAGTGATAAGGTTTCTAATGCTACCATAGTCATTTAGAATATTACAAATACTTTGCATATTGGTGGAGCAAATAGATTACTGTGTAAAATAATATTGGTGGAGCAAATAGATTACTGTGTAAAATAATAAGGCGTGTCAGTTCACTCAAGCCCATTAAATCAAGCAATTTAACATATTTTGTTAAACAATTCTCAGCTTACATTTAATAATGCCACTTCTGTTTTTTATAAAAACTGCATCTAATTGCTTACTGAAGCAGACCTAAGTGTTGATGCATCTACTAGAGTTCTGTGACTGCAACATTATTTACTGGGTTTGATTAACTATATTTACAAAGCCTGTGAACCTTCAAAGGCTTTAGAAATAATGGGATAGCTTCATAAGTTACAGGAATGTCTGCCTGTTAGTTTTGTATGCAGAGGGGATGACACAGTAGCTTCATTGAAATTATTTTATTTCTGAGACTAAAGACACCAAAACAGACACATTCTTCCTGCTCCCTGATAGCAGACATGTACCTAAAGATGATGTCTGATACTGCTGTCCACTGAAAGGGACTTCTGTCAGCAGACTGATTCAGTAGACACTGAATTCTTGAGTGAAAAGAAAAAGCACCTTTATAGGTAAGCAATACATTCTTCCCTATGTATTTTTGTTCTTATATCCCATGTTAGCCATGTTAATGAGCTTTCTCTGCTGTTTCTATTTTTTTCATCTCTCTTATTACATTACCTTAAAGAAATGACAAATGTCATCTATGTCATATATCTCAGCATGGAACCAATAGCTGAAATTCTCTAGGACATGGTGTCTCAGAAAGAGGAGAGTACTATAGAACATGAGATATTCCTTACTCTTTTCCCAGGAGGACCAGGTGGGCCAGCTTCACCTGAAGGACCTGGTGGACCCTGCAAGAGAAAATTAAAAACTTAGCAGTAATAAAGGATGAAATTAAGGATCTTTATTAAATACCATGGACATCTTCCATGTGTTAGCCTCTTTCAGTGGACAGAATCTACAGAAATAGAACTTTGATGCTTAATATGGGTATTGGTCAGATACTGCTTAAGATCTTGGCATAATTTCATTAGTTCAGCTAATGAAGATTATTTGACTGCAGCATTTCTTTCTTATGCTCAGAGCTGCTCTATTTTTAGTGCTCCTCAGCAGCTCCAGCACAAATCCTTTAACACATCACTACTTCTAAATGAAACTAAGCTTAAAGCTTAAAAATACGTTAAGAAACTTAAAGCTTAAAATTCAAGCTCTTGCTTAATTGTGTTACTGTAATAGGGGCTGTTCTACCTCTGCAAGGAAATTTGTAGTTGTTATCAGTATAACAGAAAAAGCATCCACTCTGAAAATATTTTTAAGAGTGTTGACTGCATAGAAACCACTGATTTGGCAAAAGATACTTTATTATCATTAGAGAGATGATGCAGGTGAAAAAAATGAGAAAAATCTTACAGGTTGACCAGGATCACCATCTTCACCCTTCTCTCCACCAGCACCGTCCTGACCCTACAGAATTCCAGGAAAATAAACCAAATTAAAAATTCAGCTAATTTAGGTCACTGACTTTTATATATTAATTTAAGAGCACTATTTTTCTGCAGAGCATTTTCCCAGGGACATTATTTTTCAAAACTTTTAGAAGTTCTCTAAGCATTTTAAAGCCTCGAGAAATGCGTGAATGGAAAAGCAATGGATCTTACAGGCCAGAGTTCATCCCCAGACAAGAAACAGCTAGGGTCAACTAGAATTAAATGCAAACTCACACTAGGACCTAAAACTGGTTTTAAGTTATACTTACAGCTGGACCAGGTTCCCCAGGGGGACCAGGATCGCCAGGAAAACCAACTGGGCCCTAGATAGATCAGGAAAAAAAGCAAGGAATGTGTCATCCATTACCAAGCAGGTAGCACTCATCACAAATCTTTTATGAAGCATGTAATGAAGATAGTGCAGCTGTAGGAAATGCTGTGGTTCTGTATTCACACAACTTCAGCAATGCTTCACAGTGGTTTGGGTTAGAATTATGAAGCTCACTTACTGGGTTACCCTTAGGCCCATCATCACCTGGAGGTCCTTTAGCACCTGGTGGTCCGGCTGCTCCAGGTGGACCAGCTTCACCTTTTTCTCCCCTCTCACCTTTTGGACCCTGTGGAAAACAACACAAAAAATTCCATCTGGAAATTGAATGGCCTAAAAAAGGATCACAATGGCAAACTCATTTTTTCAGACAAGGGCTATGCCACTCCTCAATAAATACTAGCATGTGAGGGGAAACTGGGGCCTCTCAGGTCAAGTGCCAAATTCTGTACCCAGTTTGCATCCAGAAAGAAAAACATGCAAGCCAAAGTTAATACTTATAGAAGGAAAAATAGGCATTATTTAGGGAAGTCTCCATCCTCCATTAGTACAAGATATGGCTATGATTATATGGAAACACATGTCATTTTAAAGGTATAAGTTCTTCACTGAAAATTCAAAGAAAACATACACAAGTCCACAAGTCATCTGAGGAAATGCTTACCAAAGCAAGCACTGCCACATACCTCAGTTCACCATAATAAATGTTAATGTTAAAACAACAACAAAATACTCACAGCTGTTCCAGATTCTCCAGGAGGTCCAGGGTTACCAGATTCTCCAGGCTCACCCTATAGAAGCATAAGAATAAATTTATTAGTCATTAGCGAGAATATTTCTGTGAATTTACTTCTGTTATTACATATTTGTCCCATGCTTATTTATGTAAACAGCTTATAAGGACTGGGTTTTATTTGGTCTACCTAGAGGTGGTTGAGTTATATATATGGTTTTGCAGAACTGGAATCTGAAATTTGAGAGATAGTACATCAAACTAGTATTTTCTTGAGCCAGGAAGACTAAACTTCCCCTTGGGCTTTGGAAAATGTTCCCCTTTAGTACCCCATATACTGCAAATTTCCTATTTGTGATTATTGCTATAGCTACTGTTAGAAGAAGAGAAAGATTATATAAAAAAAACCTAAGGAGGAAATATTAGCATCAGTTAGAAAATCTTTCTCCAAGGGCTACAGAGGTGTGAGCTATGTATTTACCAGTAATGGAATTTATTTCATAAAGCAGATGGCTTTCAGGATGATACTGTATTAAAAGAAAATGTGTGCAAGTCAAAGATTGTGCACTACTAAATGAACATTTAAGATAATTCAGTCTCCTCTGAGCTAATACACAGTATTATCTCAAGGACTGTCTTTTCAATTCTTAATTTTAAAGTTTAGTATAACCAATTATTCTTTAGCTCAGTGGTCTGATGGATAAACTTTTATAGAAAACTCTTCTGTTAGTATAGTATTTAGTTATTAGCATCACAGAGGCACAAATCATGGACAGATAACAGAATATGCTTGTTGATTGTTATGGAGTGCTTAGATAAGAAACACACTCTTATCCCAAAGGATTTTTCAATCCAACTGCTAATGGGGGGAATGTTTCCCCTAAAATATATTCTTTTTCCAAACCAAGTGAATTTGCCAATAACTACATCTATGAAAAAGAGTAGTTGTAGTTCAGTGCTGAAAATGCCTTTTATCCAATCATTTATTGAATTCACAGAATTGGAATAAATTTCTGTGTCCTTCCTAACCTGTGTGACCTGCACGTCCCTCTTCATTTTACAATTCAGTTAATTCATGCATGTCTGTCATTTCTGTATAGTCAATATAAAACTATAAATCACAAAACACAAAATATAATTTCATTAAAGGAAAATATTTCAGTACTCCTCAACTGAATTCCAGACTAAGATAATTAACAGATAACCAGTATTTTAGGAGCAATATTGAAATGTCCTCCAGAAAGAACACCATTAAAGTGTAAATGTGCCTTTAGAAACTCTGGTATGTTTTACTAGATATACTTAAATTTATAGGAATCTCAAAAATTAATGTTTTAGTGTTTAAAATTAATTTTCTTCTGTGATGTGACATTCATTTTAAAACAAAACAAAACTCGTAGTGGATGCTTCAGGTAAATAAGCATTAAGTATGTTTTCTAGGAAAATTTATACTCTTCATTTCCTTATTCTCTGCACAACATTTACTGAGTCTGCAGCATCATTAGCATTGGGGTTCTGTCCATACCTACTATCAATCAAATGAGATTTTTGTAGCAACAGAGAATGAAGTCTGCAATCAGCAGGAATATGTTATTCAAGTTAGTAGCCATACTATATCCACAGAGTGCACTATATGAGTTTTTCTAAAGGTGAGCCCATGGCAGGACAAACTAGAGCAGTGACATAAGAGCACTGATTGTGCCCAGTCTTTGCTGACAAGCACTTGTGCAGTGTAATCCCCTTGGCAGCTCCTCAGAGAGTTCTTTTTCTGCCTTTCTGCCTAATGATATTGTCATGTATGACTATCCACATTTGATTTATAATACAATTCTTACCATTCCTGTTGACAAACACACCTTTATTCTATCATTCCACACTGGGCTCCCTCTGACCTACACTTGGGAGCACCAGGGGAGCACTGGGGGCACCTGCTCCAGCACACACAGTGACATTGGCTCTGTGCACAGCAGCTCCCCAGCAAGCAGCAGTGTGGAAAACTGAGAAATTGGAAGGGCTAGAAAATGTCAAGATGTTCCCTTAAAGGGCATTTGTGAAAGATGAGACCAGGTAAAGTTTCATCTCACATTAATATTTCTATATCATTGCTCTACTAAAAAAGGTGCCTCTTTCGTGTATGCAAGTCCTTGTTTTATCTGACAGTGATTTTTATATTCCAAGTATTAAACACTATGAAATGCTGGTTTTGGTTTAGATAACTATTAAGGGAGTTAAACAGTGTTTTGAGAGGGAAGACTGTAGCTGGTATACATTTATAGAGTGTGTATTGAAAGCTGCTAAAACATGTATAATCTTCAGCTGTTGTTGGCTCTCATCTTTCTTTTAATTTTCAGTAACAATGGCATTAATTCAGCATCTGATGCACCTTCTCCATGGGAAATATTTTATGTTCTGTTGGGAAACAGATTTTATGATCTAATATTAGATTTATTCCATCTCTGAAGATTTTTCTCTCTTTTGTTAGCAGTTCAGATATTTTAAGAGTTACTTTGGTCTTAGGCAACCTCTGACAGAATTTCAAAAATTAAAGACAGACATCTTAAACTATAAAGGACCATGTCGTTTTGCAGACATGCTTAATTCTGAAAACCTTGGACTAAGCAAGCAAGAATGGTTTCTACCAGGCTAGGCAAAGTAGTTTAAAAGTTAAAATTTAAAAAACATTATTAAAAAGTTTTAAGGTTTAAAAAATGTTTTCCCGGTGATTGGTTCTAGAGAACTGTCCATACAAAGCACAGAGATAGTGGATGGAAGGCTGCCACCTTTTGGTTAACTTCTGGGACATGGTGTTTCATTTTATAAGAGTGAAAGGAAACTTTGCAACTAACTGGGTTGTGAAAAGTTAGTTTTGCTCCTTTTTGCCATTCTCACAAAAGAAACCCTGCAAAAAAATCAACCAAAAAACAAGAAGAAAAACCCAAAAAAACCCCCCAAAAAAGAGAAATTGTAATTTCAGAAGAGAATCCCTTTTACAGAGGTCTGCATATGTGTTCTATTTAATGTCTCTATAGAAAATTAAATTTAATTGAGAGAAATTCTAAAGGCTGTGTTTTCTGGGAGGGCTCTTGTTTACAAGCATGTTGGAGAGATGGAGAAGGATGAGAAAACATCACAGTCAGGAGGTCATGTAAAGTTATTAAAAGTAATTTGTGGGGATGGATATTCAGGTAGCCTAAACTGTCACATACATGCCTTCATTAGATACCTTTGCTGTGTCTGCACATATGTGGGTGGAAAAATGATATGCACACATAAAATTGTCTGTGAACACTTTTCAAACATGTTTCTAAACTCAGAGCCAGAATGCTCAATTGTTTTTGTCCTCTCACTTCCATCTGCAGTATAAATTAATGATTAAGCATGAGAACTATTGATCTCACTTGTTTACTGGCTGGGACTCCTTATTAGTGTGCTACTTTGGAAAGTTTTTTAGAACAATATAATAGGAAGAAACTTAAATCCAGATCAGTATAGTGGTTTTCTAACACCAGACTTTACATGCAGTAAACCAGGTCTGAACTCAGAGAAGACAGAACAAATGCTTAGGTTCTGCAGATGCTGGGTTTGCATTGCTCTCTAACTGTGACGGCTTATAATGTGCTTTGGAAGGGAAAAGAGGTAGAAGAATAGCACAGTGCTCCTTGTAATTATCACAAATTAATCTAAATTAGAAAGGCAAATTTATTTAATTAGGTTTTGTGGAAGTGTGGGGTTAACATTACTTGATCTGTTTCCCCTGTGCTGTAAATTCTTATGTACATTCTGAGGCACAGGTTAGAGAGGTCATGAGCAACTTCCTGGCTATTTAGAATTATCTTCATGTCAGACCTTTGATATCAAATTAGAGATAAGCATGTGTAGGTACATTTTGATTTTCCATTTTT
Organism: Anthoscopus minutus; assembly: GCA_013399455.1. Lineage (NCBI taxonomy): Eukaryota > Metazoa > Chordata > Aves > Passeriformes > Paridae > Anthoscopus > Anthoscopus minutus. The sequence goes on along the minus strand of VWYI01027316.1, from coordinate 55,005 downwards.
CTTAATTAAAAGCAGAAGAAAGCGACTGCTCACGGTGTGGCAGCTGTATTTAAGTGGTTCTGCTGAGTGTAAGACTGCCAGGCCTTTGGTGGAGGTTATGGCATTAATAATGCAGGGAATAAGGAACATTTGCAGTGCTGATTCCTTTGAACATTCAGGCCCTTGTGTGCAGAGCAGGGGAAACAACAAGCTAGTTAAAAATGCATGGCACTAAGTGTGACAAAATTTGTTTATCTCTGCCAGAACATAAAGGGGCTTTGAAACCCCTGTATTAATGAAAAAATATCTCCTGGTCAAACCATTAAAAAATGCAAGTGAGCAAACCAACTCTCTCCTCAGCAGTGACAGAGATGATGCCAAAATGTTTTTCCACATTCTGCACTCATTGCATTGAATTATCTGTAGTATGGTGTGTCTTTCCTGAAAGGGGTGCAGAGGCCAAAGCATGCTGACATAATAAGAAAAACATTGGGGGAAAAATGTGTGGGAAGAAAAGGAAAAAATGCATATTTTTTTGAAAGCATGACCTGTCCTCCCATTGCAGCAACTCCCCCTGAAAAAACAACTCTTGATATCTCAGCTTGAAATCTCATTAAATGGAACTGAAATTAAGGAAGATATCCTAACAAGGAAAATACCCTGCCATGTACTGAAACTTGAGGAGGAGGAGGGAGGAAAGTAATTACAATTAATATAAACTTCCAAAATAATACACTTGAAAGCTTCTCTTTGTGAATGTAGAGAATATGGGATATAAGCTATGAAAATAAAAAGTGAGGAAATAAAAATGACAGCCAAGTGATAAACGGTCTGAACTTCATGTTCTTGAATTAAATTTCATGGCCTAATCATCACAAACAGTGATTCTAAATCACACAGATGAGCTGCAGGGAGAAACAAAGGAAGAAGAAGTTCAATATAAGGCAATGAATTTAAAAAATGACTGGAATATAATTTGATCATGAAACTCTGAAAATTAAAGAGGTGACTGAAACTAATGGCAAAATTCCTATCAAGTTCAATGGGCCACAAATATTATACAACGTGGGTTTTTTTAAAGCACTGAATATAATTGGGTGCTACCCTGGATATTCTTCTAATTAATATTTTTTTCAGTAGTGGTCACAGGAAAATTTTTTTCTTCCCACGATGCCCATTATTTTCTGTATTCCACCAATATACAGACTCTCTTTTTTATTTCTCTCAGCTCTTAGGTTGTGTCATGTTTTTGGTACTCCTCCCAGAGAGAAAAAACCAAATCCTGCAGGCCTGTATGAGGCCAAGATCTTTTTTAAAGTAGATGAGGAACAATGTCATGAACTCAGGACATTAGAAGGAATATCCTTGTTAATAATGCAGTCAAGCAGGAGTGCATCATGTTTTGTGAGTCTTGTGCAATTTTGGGGAAAAAAAGATTGAAAACACCAGACTGCTGCTGCTCCCAAGAGGCAGGCTGATGCTCAGAGCCACAACCTGAGAAAGAAGCACTGCAGTGAAGCATTAGCAGCTTGACACAGTAGCATCTGTTTGGGCTCAGTACCCTCTGGTCTCAAAGGACAAGAAGGGAGACAAAGTAGGATATTTCTGCATCAAACCAAATATTATGTTGCATTATTCTAGGATGCTCTTTGCCACATCCAAGAGCACTGGCAAGTGATTTAGTTGATGGGCATGTAGAAAAAAAATACATGAAACACCTGCAGATTCTTTTAAAAGTCTATTTTAGTTAGAAAAAAGGAAATCTTTCTTCATGTTCTGAAACGTTAACAACATGTAAAGCTTTCTGAAAAACTACTAATGCTGACATTCCTAGAGGTGTTTTTCTAGGATTCATTGACACTGGTGTTTCTTTGCATATATGTGATACTCTGTGGAAAATTTTTAAATAGTCAAGAACAATCTGCATAGTTTCTCAATAATCAGTTTATATAGTGGCCTGGAATGTATTTCTATTTTGTTTCCTCCAACTTACACTCCACTCAGAATCTTCAATCCCATTCCCAAGTTCAGGAAAAAATTAATGTTAAATCTGTAACTTTACAGCAAAAGGCTTTTAGGCTTCCATAGGTGATGTGGTCGAGGTCATGTAGCTTGATTAAATAAACATAAACAAGCATTTTAAGATTCTCTTTTGAACTTTTTGCTTGCTCAGCACTATATAATAGTTTACTCTGTTGCTTCAAATAAATCACAGAAAAAAAGCCCTTATATGCCTGTACACCTCATATTTCCTTTAAGAACAAGGAAGATGCAATCTGGCATGTTCCTTGGGTAAAATATGAAAATAACAAATCCCAAACAAACTCACTCTATATCCTGGCAGAAAATTTTCTGAATAGAGAACTGAAAATAGCAATGAAAATAATTTTAATGAATGAATGTCATATAGCATTCCTATTTCAATGTTTTCTCTTTCTAGGGGGTTTCCATCCACACTCACCTTTTCACCAACACCTCCAACAGAGCCAATTGAGCCTGGGGGGCCTTGAGGACCCTACAGTGATAAAAGATATTGGTTATCCCAAGCATTGTTATCCAAAATAGCGTGCTAATTACTCAATTACAAGACAAAAAAATAGGTTGATTCTTACATCAGCTCCATTAGGACCTTGGGGACCTCTTGGACCTGGTGGGCCAGGTGGACCCTGTATCAAAGAGACAAGGTGATAGAACAGAATCAAAGAACAGATATAATATAGTTACCATCATGAAGAATTTCTGACCAATGAAAAATAATATGGTCAATCTGTAGAGGGCTTTTAATCTTCGCCATGCAACATGAACAGCAGGGCCAGATTGCTGTGTGCTGGATGAGCTCACAAGGTGATAGGAGACCCAGGCTATGTCATAGAGTACCTGAGCTGCACCTCACCCAATGCTTAGGACCCTTGAGGACTGGTTCTTTCCCTACAGGTTCCCTGCATGCCCATCCCACTGACAGAGAGCCTGGACCAGCTCAGGTGTCTGTGACAGCCCTGGGGCAGAACTGCCCCCTGGTGCCTACAGATGAGCAGGAGAGAAGCATCCAGACCTGGCACAAGGTGCTGGAGGCGAATGTACAGAGCAGAGAGCTTGTGTGGCAGTCAGGAACAGCCCACAAGGCATTCTGTCAGCAGGAGAAACAGCTGGAAAATGCATCACCCAGGGAAAGTAAACAGAGCCAAACCATCTTCGGGCCACACACCTGACACTTATGTTAACAACAATGGCCTGAACTTCAGGAAGGCAGCTCCAGACTCTGGTGCAGTGGTATCTACTCTTCCTCTTTCTGTCCTGAACCTGATTGTCACTGCCCTGTCTCAGGCACACAGAGCATCTGCTTTGCTATCTACTTTTCAGTATTTTCTCATGTCACATAAATCTCTTCATTAATTATTAGAGGATAGATGTGGGAAAGCAAAGTAAATCCCAGAGAGAGTTTATGTTACACAAAATGTTTCATACTCGGTCACCAAATTCAGAAGTATCTTATCAAATGCTGAGCTATAGAGAAAAGACAATAATATATGGAGAATATTTATGTCCTTCAGAGTGGGCAGTGGGGAAGAAGTCTTACCATTGGGCCCACATCACCATTTTCACCTTTTTCACCTGGTGGGCCAGGCAGACCCTAAAAACACAGAGAAGAATACTATAAGTAGGGTCTCTGGAATAATTACTTATAAATCAATATGAAACAATGTAAATCAGATCTACACATCAAACTTGTGAACTTGGGAGGGGGCAGGATGGTGTAACAGGAAGAAAAAGACCTATTCACATGAACATGGAGAGAAAGGGAAGGGAGCTTTTCATATTACAGTAAATATATAGGTAATCCTAGGATACTTAAACTAGGTGACACAATAAATTTGAGGGGGAATAAAAGCCAAACAAAAAACGCACAAAGAAATGCTAAACTGGGTGATTTTAAAAATCAGTGCCAGGATTATCCAGAGCTCAGGTGGGAGTCTGGACAGTATGGGATCTTTCAGTTCCAATTAATTGTTGCTATCATTTATTTAATAGAAGACAGTAGTCATTCAGTTTCTGACACAGATATCAGTGATCGTACAGATGTAAGTTAAAATAATAAAGGAATTTACCTGTAAACCAATAGGACCTGGGGGCCCGGGGAAGCCTCGAGGACCTTCATCACCTTTTTGCCCAAACATCCCTTGCTGACCTCTTGGGCCTGGCTCTCCATCACCTCCCTGTTTGGAAACAGCAAAGAGCAAAACTATCACAGCTCTGATAATAACAACAGGAAAAGCTCCATGACTGGAAATGACTAGAAAACAACTACAACAAAAAGGGCTCAGAATCACACAAGGTGTCTTTACAAATGCATGTTCACCATCTTGGCTGGATGAAATCTATTACACAAACAGAATACCAGCACATGCTCTGGGTTAACATAGGTCAGTTAGGCTGCATGTCTCACAAAAACTTTCCCTGAATACCCCCTCTCTACCACATCTGCATAAATATTCTAGCTGTTGAATACCTACGTAGATACATGTAGCAAAGAGTTCTACCAATATTCAGGGCAGAAGAATTCAGAGCCTTTTAATAACGGTAAGAATTAGTTCACTTGGTATCAGGTGGGGTTTTAAAAAGAGACACTCTCTGTTAACTGCATCTGTACTGAGCTGCCAAACATACCACCAAACAAATTTACTGAAAGGATGGCCCCCATTCACTATTTAAAGCATTTAATTTTTAATGATTTTGTGAAATTATTGCCCTGCTGTAAATGTGCCATACAGTAACACCCATGCAGGCTTGTTTACAATAAAGAACTGTGTGTAAGTGGGCAGGGACAGAACTGTTAGTGGTGTTTTGAAATATATCCCTGAGGAAGGAGCAAACAAAGAAGTTGGTATCAGCTGAGTTATGCAAGGTTGGGGCTGTCTCTGAAGCAGATACTTACAGCTATACCCGGGGCTCCAACAGGACCCTGCAGACCTGGGGGACCCGGAGGACCCTGCAACAAACACACATCCAAAAAGGACAAGTTAGTGATTGTGACATCTGCAATGAGATTAAAAGCAAACACAGATGTGAGAGAAAACCCAACTTGCATGATCATAATCTGTTCAGCATTTCCATGTTTCTCCATAGAGCATGTAGCATAATTCCTAAGTCCTTTCCATTCAGTACAAAGTATTTATCTCTCAAAAACTCAGATTTTCACATCTATAATCGTCAATGCTGGCATTTGTTAGAAGCTCATTTTTAATGAATAGATAGAATAGTTTCAGAGTACATTTCCATGTGAACATGAATCAAAATGATTTTTTTTCACAATTAAAAATATCAAAACTGAGATTTATGCAAAATATCCGTCAACCTTTAAAGTGCCATCTAAAAATCTATCTTTAGTTCAAATGCTTATTGTTTGGAGTATTTTTTATGAAATTGCTAATTATTTTTGCAACAGCACAAAGCTTATTTTGACCTCCAGGAGACATGAAAAAGTGCAAGTTCTTGCTGAGCACTGGGAATCACATTCTCTTTGAAATTAAGTCTTATTTCAATAGAATGGCAAAAAGCCTCCAGTCTCTGAGAGGAACATCTTTTTTTTCATTCTCCCTGCAGAATAATAACTAATTTATTGCACATTATTAGAAGTCAGTCATGCAGATGTGACATAATGAAGCTATCAGAGTACGAGAGTGCAAGATAGTACTTTATGATGAGATTCAAACGACGTGGCAGTTTGAATTTTGTTTTTGCAACACTAGAGGAAGTAGACTGATAAGGAGTGACACTGAGAAGGCACAAAACTGGCCTTGGCTAACTAGTGTATTTTAAGTGCCAAGCTGCCTGCAACTTCTAGGCTTCAAATTGTGGTTTAGAGCAGAATAATGCTGGGATTTACAGACTTTGCTAGGGTTAAAATTAGATTATTGTGCCCTTTATAAGGGGAATTAAATAAAGGAACTTCTTAAGTCTTGTAGTCTATTTCTTTCTCTGGGTTTTTTATTTATTTTGGAGCATTTTATTTTCTATGGAGTATGAAGCATCAAGCTCTGTATTTCTTATCTTTTACAGTTTTATTTTTGTCCCATACCTGATGGCAATACATGTAACAAAGCTTTCTAGCCTCTGTGGTGACGTATCTAAATGAAAGAACTCTGAGGAATGCTCCAGATTACTGGGAAGTGTTACCATGAGAAAGGAATTTGGCATGCATGGATTTTTCTACACTCTCTGAGATGCTTCAATGTGCCCCTTCATTTTATAGGCTCTGGAATAAGGCCTACACATTTTTAAACTCATTTAAAAACCCATTTTGATATAAGGTACTGTAGGAATGTACTCTGCAATTGATTAATGAGGAGTTATTTGGACACATGGGCAGACTCTTTTTTTTCATTGCTCTGGAGGGCAAATGGAGAAAGACTGATCAGAATCATGCCAGAATCTTCAATTAAGGCAGCTGTGATAACTATGCAGGTTTTGAAGTTCAAGAGAGGACAGCACATCAACAACAAAATTGTGCTGTCTTAGCTAGAATACTCCAACATAGTTAGGCACAGCATTTTCCAACACACAAAAATAAATCTTTGTTGGTTTCAATGGGGAACTGAAGATTTTTCCAGCTCTTCTTAAACAGGAAAGATGAATCAGTTCTTTGATCAGGATTTTTTTTTATCAGGATCCTTGCTGTGATTAGGCTCTAAATGCCCACCAAGGCCTTTTGTGGGTGGTTTGAGATTGTAAATATCTGTTCTTTGTGTCCTCTGATTTCAAAACTGGGTACTTCCTCTTCAGAACCTTTCAAAGGTGACCAACAAGCTCTTTCTGCCCGCCCCAATAGGCATCTGTTAGCATGTTGAAAGGAAAGCAGATTTAGAATAAACACATTCTGAACTTGTCAGGGTTGAATGACTGCAGTCGAGGGCAAATAGATTCAAGACACATGACTTCAAATGAAGCTACATTCACTTCAACTATGGCCTCAACACTGAATGTTCTATTTCAAGAAAAATGTGTAGTATTCTCAAATGTATTAAACCTTGAGACTGGGAGTCCAGGATACATTCTCAAATAACACTGCAGACACTTTATTTGTAAAGCAGGTCTGCTGGAACAAGCCCAAATGCATCAGTACTCACTACGGGAACTGTGGTCACAGTCTAATGCTCAGCATAACTAGCTATGCTAAAATTATTTGAAACAGAAGAGTACAGCTTGTGGTTTTTTCTTGAATTTCTCTGATGCAAAGCCTCTCTAAAGAAGAGGCATGGCAAAGAGGAAAACAGGATGTGCCTGTGATCACATGCTAAGCCTGAAGTGGAACTGGATCAGAGGTTGGAACTAGTTGATCCTGAAGTTCACTTCCAGCCCAAGCCATTCCGTGATTCTGTGGTTCTATGACCTGTGATTTGCTTGAGTATGTATATATCCTCCCATAAACATCATCTTGTAATATGTAAGCTATAAATTTGGTGTAATTTTTAAAACTGTAACACACTGTACAGTAACTTGTTAATGTCAGAATCACACTGTTTTCAAGATAAATACATTTAGCCATGAATACCTCTGTGTTGAGTTTGGAGCTTTACTTTTGACTGTGAATAATGTTGAAATACGACAATAAAAGGAATTATTCTGCCATTAGGTCTCAATTTTTTCTTAAGGAAAAATATTCAGTAAAGTACCAGTTTATCTTGGAATTGAACAGAAGTCAAAACCTACCATTTTGAATTTTTAGGAAACAAACCATAATCAAACGGAAATAAATAAATGCTACTTTTATTCTTTCTAATTTCAAATTTCACAGTGAAAAACCTTAATGCTGTATGTCTGGCCTAAATAAAATAGAAAGGAAGTCCTTGAAGCTTAATTTTTGCAGACAGAAAAATGTCAGACCAAAACAGTAGAAACCTAATTAATTGTAGGTTCACTAATAGGCCCAATGATAATATATGTGAACCTGTGCAAGCCATTTCATCTGCTATCAGTTAACCGTGCTCCCCAAGAATTAGATATCCTTCAAAAAATTAGAAACTACATTAGTAGATTCCTCTATTGTGTCTCCATAGTTTTCATCCTCATGGCTAAGAAGCCAAAGCTGGGTATATTCACCCGGTGCAGTGAAGTTCAACCAGTAAGAGGACACGTGGGAATTCTTGGTCTCTCCAGTTCAAATGCAGAATGGAGGAATTTCAGTGATACAGAAAGGGTGCTTAAGAATGTAGTTTATATTTTGCAATGATTCTGTAAGCTCTAAGAATATGAGCAATACCACATACATGCTGGGATCTGGAAGTACAAACCTCTAGTGTTGCATTAAAAGAACATTATTTTGAAGGCACATTTAAGAGTCTGTCTTTGTTTTATGTAGCAAGGCTACCTGCATACTTCATGCATGAATACCGTTTATTCATAAAGAATAGATGTCATGCACAAAGGATTTTGCTACTCACGTTTTCTCCTTTGTCACCTTTACTGCCTTTCTGACCTGGTTCACCAATTTCACCCTGTAATTGAAAGTTAAAAGTTAAACTTGTTTAAAATGGTCTCCTTCACACTTAGCTGAAGTCAATATCCCAATATCACTAAATGTTCCTTTGATATGATTATTCTATGTTTTAAGCTGCTGCTTCAAGTGTGAAAACCTAAAGGGAGCAATTCTGCAGTGATCAATAGTATGTCATATTAATCCAGATATTGATTGCTAAATTGAAAAGGGCAACAAGACCTGGCTTTGAAGTATAATGCAATTGAGCTCTAAATAAAGGAAATTGTCTTGCTTATGTCACCTTCAATATGAACTTAAAATGAAAGTACCCTGATTTACAGACTCGTGTAACTGTTTATGACTGAACAACTTACTGGAGTGTACAGTATTTCGAAACTTAAAAATTATTCAAATCACCAAGAAACTATGTTAGAAAATAATGTTTTGATTATACAATCATAAAAGACAAATTAAATCAGAGAAAATACTGTCTGTGGGATAACTAACACTCATGCACAGAAATGAATTTTGAAATCTTTACCTTTACCATGTGCTAACTAACAGAGAAGTGCTGGGTCAAGCAACCACACCAAATGATCCTGGAAAGTGTGGTATTCTAAATTCTGTCAGAGGTCAACAGAATATCTCTGCTGTGAACAAAATTATTTTGACATTGTCAACCTCTCAGTACAACCTCTGGTGGTTCTGAATCCCTGTATATTACTGAAGACATTTCATCTTATTCATTCAGTAGACCAAGTTTCTAAAATAGGCAAAAATCAATTTTGGCATAATTTTTTATTTTGCCACACTTCTACCCTTGTTTCTTTGCCAGGATAAATGTTATTCTACTAGTTCTTTAACACAAATCTCAATGTCCCATGGCACCTGTCCCTCAGACATTTGGTTACTGAAGAGGTTTTTGGGTATTTTTTGCAGCAGGCAAAGGGAATTTGGGGGAGACCAGGATAAATTTTGTTGCTTCATCACCTTATTTATTGTGAGGACAGCTACAGAGAACTGTACTGACAAATCTTCTCCCAGATGCACTAATACCAGTTATAATGATTCACCTTGTCACCGTCTTCTCCAGGAGAACCACTAGGACCAGCAGGACCGGGAAGTCCTACAGGACCCTGTATTCCATCACGTCCAGCTGGACCTTGGGGACCTTTTTCACCCTGGTATTGAAGAAAATGAAGCAATCCACATTATCACAGGAGAGTAATGGAGACTTCAGTACAGGGAGTCACATTATCAATACAAATCAATAAAACTCACCCCTCTCCAAAAAAAAACCCCAATAAAACAGAAAACACCACAACAGAAAGAAAACTATCAAGGAAAGAGGATATAGAAGAGAATTCTATGAAGGAATAATGGAAGCTGATGTCAAATACACTTGTACTCTAATGCAGAGTGGCTGGGTACAAAGTTTTAATGAAAAGACTGATTTATATCCACTCCCTGCTGTGACATTAACAGTTTTAACCCTTCCTGGTCTTAGAGAGCACAATAAGAAATGTTTTACTATGTACATATTTCTAACTCTAAAATGAGTAGTCATCTGAGAATATACACTGAACAGGCAAATACCAGAGTGGGAACAAGTAGCATTCTGGAATGAAAAGCGTGTGCTGGGATAGTTTCATGGGGCTGTGATTACTCACGGGAGCGCCCTTCTCTCCGGCGGGGCCTGGAGGCCCCTGAGGGCCGGGGCGGCCGGGCAGACCGATGGGGCCCGCAGTGCCCGCGGCTCCACGCTCTCCTGGCGAGCCCTGGAAAGGAAACAGAGGGTGAAGGAATTCTGAGAGCCCTGGCAGTGCTGCTGGTTTTCATGAGGCAAGCCAAGAGAGCAGCTGTTTATCACTGCGAGTTCAGCTGGCTGCAGGTTACACACGGCTGGAGGTTATGCATCCGTCGTGTGTGCGAGTAAAGAAAAAAGGCTGAAAGGACTGACTTGAAAGTTCATATTCAATACAGTCCATACAACACTAATTTTATTTTTTGTAAATACCACTTCCTGTATTTGTTCATCATAATGAAAGTGGCCTTAAAACCAGCCTGTTTTCAAGGACTTATTTCCTTCTATGTTTTCAAAATAAATTAACATACTACTTTGATGACAGACTATTTATCACATCAAAATACAGAACTAAACAACACCACAGCCAAAACTTTTGGTAAAGTTTTGTGCTGTTCATTGCTGTGATCATCACATTTCTGCATTTCAGTTCACCTCTGTAAAAATCCATTCGAGTACAGCGACTATTTTAGAGTGTTCTGCAGAGAAGGTTTTTTATGTGCAGGCATCTTTAGATAAGCACAGAAAAAGTTAAAAATCTAATATTACAAAGTAAAGGTGAAACAACAGGCACTATTGTATCGAAAACCACTAAAACTGCATCTTTTTCTGTCTTTTAAATAATTTACAATTTTTGCATTAAGAGAGTACTGTTAAATGTTTGCTTGCTGTACAAAAATATTTCCCTGACTTTTCATCTTTACACCTTCAAGATCATTTGCAACACTTCAAAGTCATGATTGGTAATTTCACTTCTCCAACTGATATACTAGAAATGGGATGATACATCACAGAATAGAAAAGTAATAGGTGAAGTACCCTGAGAGTTGAAATAGCCTTTTATTCATGTTTCAGCAAGATCAAATTTTCCATCTTTTAGATATTGGAATTTTAAGATGCTTTCACCTATGAGCACCCTATTTTTCTGCTTTTACTCATGACATATTTGTCCCAGACTGACCTCATCAGCATAATTGGTACTAATTTCATGATAAGGTGCTTTTTCCTCCACATCAATGTGACAGAAAAGAGTGCTGAATGGTTTCTCAAAGTATTTTAGCAAGTTATTTCAGTAAGTTCTAAATTTGCATGAGTGTTCAAACAAAGTATTTGTATGGAAATTATAGATGACATTATCCTTCCAGGTGTTGGGGCTTTTTTTGAAGTCTGGGTGGTTGCCTAAGATTCTGTCCTATTTCTGTTATTTTAGTTCCCCAGGCTTCAGTGAATTCAACAAGAAAAAGTCATTACCCTACAGCCATGCTACCATGGTCTCTGATCTTGTCAGCTCTCATAAGCTAAACAATTTTAGGTCATCTCATCAGGAGGATGTAAGAATAGAGAGGAAAAAGCCCAAATAACTTATAGATCATTCCTGTGTCAGATAGCAGACAGTAACAAAGGCCATAATTTCCAGTAGCTCTTTTTAATCAGCCAACTCTTCACATTTATCTTTGCATTTCACATGAATTATGAAGAAGGAATACACCTTCTGTTTTCAAGGAACCGCTCCCTTCTCTGAGAGAATGGCCTCTGAGCACAGCAGCACCTATTAAACTATAGTCCCAACTCAGAAAAGCATTTTAAGCAGCTTTTAAAGTCTGTTCTCTCTTTATGTGTTTTTTTTTTATTTTTTTTTTTTGCTTTGATTTTGGGTTTCTTTGGGGTGGTGATTTTTTTTGGTTTTGCTTTTCTTTTTCTGGTCACTCTGTCCCACTGTGAAACAAGCTCCTTATGTTATGAAACCACTTGTTAAACTTTGGTCTTGTGATACTCACATCCTGGAATCTTTTTATTAATTTGTTTTTTGTTTTTTTTTATCTTTTTTACAGAATAGAAGTGTCATGTTTTGTCTTGTTTTGCCACTATACAGACTATAAACTCATTAGCAACCTTGGTTTTATCTCACTTCCTCTGAGGGGATATGTAATGACAGCTATTGTATACATTGCATAGTAGTAGCAATAGTTTTTACTGATGGTTAACAAAATGCTCAACAAGTGAAGGTCTCCATGACTGTAAACTGTTGTCAGATAGATGAAGATAGCTCTAGATAGTTCAGTACTGATAATTGGGTAGCCTACAGCTGGCTTATTCTGAGTCTAATTTGGGCATCCTATTCCTAAATGAGCAAATGAAAAATGACTGCTTGACATTCCAAAGAGCTTTGTCTCATCAGCATTCAGCATTCCACACAGTAGTAGGAAAAGGGAAGAAAACAAACAGAAGCAACAAAGAAGGGAGCTAAAAGAGAACTGTTAAAAAAACTCAACCCCGCCCCCCAACAAAAAAACAACCACAACCACCTCCCAAAAAAAACTACCCTAGACCATGAAAATACAACCCCCTCAATCCTGCAGAACCCTCCTTTGCTCTGATGTGCATTCATGCATCTCTTTCTTTTGTTCAAATCCCTCTTAACAGAGTAATTGGCACGCACAGTATTTGGAGCAGTCATTTGTTTGGTATGCTTGCAGATGTACGCACCAGCCAAATAAAGCTTATAATTGACTATATGTGCTACTTAGAAACAATTGGTATTGGCAGGGAATTGGAGGAAAGTCAGCCAGTGGCATGGATTCTCTTCCTATTATAAATGCCAAACGAAAACTCCACTACAATTACACTTCTGTGTGTACCCGCTGTCGGCTAAAAATAGATGGGAAAATATTTTCAGACTACTTGATGCTCATAGTCTGCTGTGAGCTTCTGTGAAAAAGAGCAAGAAATTGTGGTTTAATTGTGGTGCTTAAAGGTGCACAGAAATCCAGGATTAAGGGCATTTACATGCCATTTTTTCCCGGAATACTCTTTCAAGATAACAAGTAATTAAAGATGGAACAGATAACAATCCTACCAAGGACCATTGGAATACTTACAGGGCAACTTGGTCCAGTTTGAACCTCAAGTGGCCCCCTTGCACTACAATAAGCTCAAAATATATTTTAAAAAAATTAAAATGTTGCTCTTCAAACTCTCTTTCAACTCCTGCTACCACTACATCTATTTCTTAAAGACAAGAAAAACTATATGCAAAAAATTCTCAGCCCCCTAAGGGTTTCTTTCTATGATTGTTCACCTTAGCAGGAAGGGGGGCACCATAAGGAGTGGATTTATGAACTGAAGTCCTTGGTAACATGCTCCTGACACCCATACTCTATGTGTTTCTGGACTATAATTAATGATTTCAGCCTGACATTGAACTCCCATTAGCTGAGGAGCATTAGCAGTGTTCCTGGATTTTCTCTACCAGTTTAGTTTCACATGAAAGGAATACTATTCATGAGCTCTAAGAGAGCTCTGTGATTTGAACTAAAGGATGGTAAATAGAGATAATTGAGACATCCTCCTCAAAAAAACCTCTGATGTTTTCGAGTAAAATGCTAACTTATATACACACACCCTATAAAAATCAGAAAAACATGGATCATCTGAATTTCAGTTCAAACATATGTATTTCAGAATACAGACAACTATCACTAAATAAGGTGTGCTTCTCCCTCACATGTGTGATGTGTCTTTCTGAGGACCCATGCCAGGAGTGGCACAGCTCCTGTGTGCACAGTGCTGGCTGGCAAAGGAGGCTGTGTCACACGTCAGCTTTGCCTGTGCTGGCTGCTCTGTACATGCTCAAAGGGCTCTGGGTCACTGCACCCAAACCATCTGCTTGAGAGGTCAGTCCAGCCTTAGGGGCTCCTTCAACAAAAATCAAGACATGACCTTTAGATTGAAGAGACTGTTCTGGTCTATGCTTTCTTCACTTTCATTCATCCTTTCTTTTAACATTTCAGGTTCTTCAGATGATATCCCTTTTGACCCTCCCTACTAGCTTCCATTCCGTTCCATTCCATTCCATTCCATTCCATTCCATTCCATTCCATTCCATTCCATTCCGTTCTTTATTTTGGTGCCTTTCGGGAACATATATGCACAGTGCACAGTGTTAAGAACTGTAAATTCAGGTTATTGGCATTAAGAATTCAGTAATTCAATTTAAGAACTCAAGTCCCATATATTTCTTGTACTGTACTATGCGTGGCTTTTTATCCTTGTTTAATGCATTCTAATCTGAATATGAATTGCTTGGACATAAGAGAGCTTTGTTGAAGAACACAGAAAATCAGCTCCTCCATTACTTTCTTTTTCTAACATGAATAACTGTGATGATTGATTCTTTCTTTTTTAACTTCAGTTGCATTGAATGAAAGAAACAAGTTGACAAGATGACTGTCAAAATCGACACAATTCACATTTAGCTCTACCATGTTTTGAGTGCCAGTGCATCCTTGTAGAACTTCTTTGCATAAAGCATGACGACAGAGAATGGGTGACTTGAAGCATACTCTTCACCTGAGCTTAAAATGCTGAGAAGGAAAATTCCTGCATGACATGATTTTACACAGTTGTACAACAACACAGGAATGCTGGGTTTGCATGGCAAGGGTTTGGTAGCAGGGCACTACAGGGCTGACTTCTGGGAGAAGATGCTACTTTCCCCCATGTCCAGTGGAACTGACACCAGCCAGTTCTAAGATGGACCCTTGGGCTGGCCATGGCCAAGCCTGTAAGTGGCAGGGGTAGAACATCTTGGATAATGTACTTAAGTGGGGAAAAATGCACAACAGAGAGGGAGCAGAGATCTACCCACAGCCATGGAGGACCCCACACTGGAGCAGGTGGATGCCCAAAGGAGACTGGGCCCTCTGGAGAGCCTGCACTGGAGCAGGATCCGGGCAGGACCTGAGGTCCTGTGGAGAGAGGAGCCCACACTGGAGATTTGCTGGCAGGACTTGTGAGCCCATGGGGACCCGCACTGGAGCAGCCTGCTCCCGAAGGACTGCACCTTGGGGGGGACCCAGCTGGAGCATTTAATGAAGAACTGCAGCCTGTGGGAAGGATTCATGCTGGAGGAATTCATAGAGGACTGCCTATCAGCTAAGGGACCCCACACTGGAGCAGGGAAAGTGTGTGAGGATTCCTCTCCACGAGGAGGAAGGAGTGGCAATGTGTGATAAACTGAGGGCCACTCCCCATCCTCCTGCACTGCCTAGGGGCAGGATAAAAGCAAAAATCAGGAGTAAAGTTCTGCTGGGGAAGAAGGGAGCGTGGGGAGAAGGTGTTTCCATACTTTGTTTCTCCTTATCTGTTCTACTCTGATTTGATTGAAAATAAATTAAACTCATTTTCCCAGTCTCTTTTGCCCATTATGTAAATGGTGGTAAATCTGCCTGTCCTTATCTTGACTCACAAACCTTTCAGTGTATCTTGTCTTCTCCTGTCCAGCTGAGGAGGGCCGGGATAAAGCAGTTTGGGGGGGACCTGGCATCCAGCCAAGGCAAGCCCTGCACAACAGCATGAGTCCACCAGTCACTACCCATGGATTTTTCCTCTGTGGAAAACCTCTCTTAGCTCAAAACCAATTTGTGTAAAGTGACAAGTATTGAGCAGCAAGTAAATGTCATAACTAAATCTAGTGGCAGAAGGCTTCAGATATTCTCTACCTTCATAATCCCTGCATATTTATTAGTATGGATACTTAGTAGAAGTCTATGTGTCTGCTGTTTTACAGACTGCTTTAATGAAAACACCACAAAATCTAAAGAAAAAAGATTCTTATGTAATATTGTTTATATTTCCATAAAATTATTATGTTTACTTACCATTGGGCCAGGTGGACCCTGTGGGCCTTCCCCTCCTTTCAGACCAGCTGGACCCTAAAAAATGGAAAGAAAAAGAAAAGGCTTGTCTACTATACTGGAAAGTTCAAGGGTAGTTTTGCCACACATATAATAGGAAACATGTGAACATCCAAGGAAACAAACTGGAATAAAATTCCTTTCTTCTTATCAAGCCAATTATATTTGACAGTGTTGGATTCTTGATGTCTGTTCCCTTATTGCATTTATTTTAAGCACAGTAGAAGACTTCACGAAACAAAGGAGTTAATACATTGCTTCTTTTATTTAGGTATATCATGGCAATAATTCTAGTGCTTATATCATACCTGAGCACCTGGAAGGCCTCTCTCTCCAGGAAAACCCCGAAGACCTGCTGGTCCATCTTTCCCAGGAATGCCTTGAGGGCCTGGATCACCCTGGGAAACATTAAATTTTGATTTAAAAATATGTTTCAAAAGTAGGTGTACAGTGAGTGATGAAAATTAACTACCAGATCTTAGTTATAGTAATGAAAACAAAGATTGTGCCTCCAGATATTCATCCACTAATTCTTAGTACAACAGTCTGTGGTTAAATTTACAATGAACTTTGACAAAATACAGTACCAGTTGCGGAATACAAATAGTGAAAAACACAACAAGCCATAAAAATATGTTTAAAGATACATTCAATAAAAAATTTTTATACCCACTTATAATCAAAAATTGAATAGAATTACATAGTAACTAGATAAGTAATTTTCTTGTTCTCCAGTAGTAGCCAAAAATTAAGCAAGGAGTTAAGTTTATTCAGTGAAATTCTGCCTTTTATTTGTTACTACACATCTGACTTTAAATGCCAATGTGCAATTTTCTACCTTGGTGTGACCATGCCATTTCTAAGTATCTTTATATTGAATGCACAGCATATGCAAATGATTGTTTTTTTAAGCTTTAATTACAAAAATATTTATTTTTGACTCAAGAGAACTCTCATTACTTCAGTGAAAGCAGACACAGCTCTAAACTTGGAATCTTCCAGTCTTCCAAGTCCTTCTGGGTGAAACTTGCCAATCATGATTTTACGCTGTATGTTCTGATTTAATTCTGATGTCTACATGATGATTTGAAATGTCACACCGTCAGCAGTTTATCTGTCCCATCCTATTTGTTCCCCAAAGCCACAGCATACCTTAGCACCTTCTTTTCCTGCAGCACCTGGGAGGCCTTGTTCACCTGGGGGACCAGGAGGACCTGGATGGCCTCTTTCACCAATTGGCCCAGTCTCACCAGTAGGACCCTAAGCACAAAAGTACAGCTTAAGTTGCCTGAAGTAATTCAATGTCTTGTGGGGTGTGGGAGGAAGTGGAGGGGAGCAGATTCTCAATTTCCAGCTGTTAGGTTTCCAAAGAGTATTGCCATTGGTTAGCATACATTCCTCACCTTCCCTCCAGGCAAGGCTGACTTACAAAATATCTTTGTCCTATAAAATAAATCTTGCATTGCATTTTGCCTGCAGACACGTCTGTGAGCTTCCAGAGAGTGAAATCCTGACCTTGTTCCTTAAGCACTGAAGCTTTAAAACACAGCGTGTATGGGAGAAGGTTACAAAAAGGACAAGGGAGAGAAATCCATGTACTATTCTTGTCTTGAAACACTTCTGTACTGTTGTTTTTCTGAATAACAGGAATTGTAAGGCAGGAGAGTTGAAAGATCTCTCTTCAGATTCCAGCAGAAAAGTTCCACTGAGGGAATTAACTAAAATCGCTCTAAATGCTTGCTTAAGTTGTAAGCCAATAAAGTTCTATCAAATAAAGTTTTGATAATTTATCTCTCTACAATCTAAAAGTTAATAAAAAGTTTTCTCTGGCAGGAAATTCACATGTTGCATTCTTCTTTCTAAAATGTTTAATGGCAGAGAGATCTGTCTCCTTGACTTCTGTAAACCACCAATTTCATAATCACATAAAAAACCTCTGAAACAACAATAAACCAACAAAAAACCAAACCAAAGCATAAAACAAAGTGTAAAGGTAACCCAAATATTTTCATATCTTTGAGGAGTCACTGATGATTACTGAGTATAGCTTTCTATTACTGTTAGGCAACTTCTGTTACAAAAGTTAATATAACCATTTTATTAAATTTAATAAAAAAGGTTCTTTTAATACAGCAAAAGCAACAGACTTATCCATAATATATCCATTAAATGTTGGTTTCTTGAAGTCAACTATGAAATGAAATTATGTACCTGAGGGCCAACAACACCACCAGGACCAGGAGGGCCAGTTTTTCCTTGAAAACCCTGTGAAAGAATTATAGAATATTACATTACCCTTTACAAGTTATCAAAAAACAAAACTCATATCAGTGCTGAAGTGGTGAATGAGAAATTCCATGTCATACATTCCTTTTCTTCAGGAAATAAAAAAGAGAAATCTTTTTTGTCTCTGTATGCTTAGAAATGAAATGCTGATTAATCTCTCTTCCATCTCTCAGTTCCCATCTCTCTGAGGTGGTACAGCAGTAAAAATTGCCGTCAGTTTTACAGATCTCTCTAGGAGAACTTGATTGGATGAGTTTGAATGCATAAGTGATGCAGCTAAAAGACAGCTGAAAATACATTTTTACATATGTATATTATGAATCATAAAGCCTGACATAAGATTGCTTTTTAAAGAAAGACACAGATGGAGGATTTAGTTGGAAGGGCATTAAAGATAAAGTGGAGATGAGACAAAAAGAAAATGAAAAGCAATAAAGATCCAGGGAAGGTGAAGATTATAGAGAAATGGTAGAAAATGCAACATGAGTGCCACAAAAAGAATGAAGCTAATGGGAAATCAATGTGATGTTAAAAACAGAATAATAAGGAAATGCTTTTGTGATAATTTTTTAGAACATGGGCAAATTTTACAGGATTTTTATTTTCTAATCAGTGGTCCCAGATATCAGGCCAAAATTAATCAATAAACTGAATGAGAATGTCACTTTACAATAGCACTGTTTAATGCATATTTGAATTATGCCAAATTATTTCAAATACTGGAAAAGTGGCAGACAGTGCATTCCTGCTGGGTCCCATTAGGGTCCTACACAATATTGCCAGCCTGTGTCTGCTCCCTGCTCTGCTCACCTGTGCAAAAGCAAAGGGGTCACCTGGCCCCAATTTTTTCAAATATTGGGCCCTACTCAGCTTTCCTCTGGACACAATCTGACTGATAGTTGCCCTATTCCATCAGTTCCTGTTTGAGCTTTTCTGCCTCAATCTGCTTCTGTCCTGGCTGCCAGACAGATGCTACCAGGGTTCAGTTTGGCCCGTAACTCAGGCACTCTCTCAGACCTCTGAAATGATCCAGCTTAAAAAAAAAGAAAAAAAAGGCAAAAGTGCCCCTTTGTTCTAGTGACAGAAAATCAGAACTGCTCCAGATGGAATCAGTCCCATGTCCCTTCCTTTACACAGTCAAAGCTTCTGCTGTGAGCCTGTTGTCAGGAAAGACAAAGAATGTTGAGCATCACCCACTTACTGGGAGCTCCTTGAGTCCTGCCAGTCCCGGTTCTGCAGAATGCACTGATACTTTGTTTCTCAATGCTAATGATGGCTTCACTACCCTGCTTTCCATCTCCTCTTAGAAGTCTGTCTACTCCTACAGATCCAGATTTTTAAAAGATGTAAAAAGCAAAGGAGATTTCAGCAGCAAATACTCAAGAAGATCTGAACCTTCCATGGCTTCATCTAAAATATTCAGCAATAAAAAAATTACACTAATGTCTCATGTGTAAGCCTAAGTAGCTTCTATTCTTTCTTTTTTATTTTTTTAAATGTGAAAGACAATTTAATGAAATTATTTTTTGTAGCAAGAAGAAGGTCCTCAATTAATTCTAATAGATGACAGAGGCAGTATATTTCGGTTTTATCTTTTCACAAGCATGGAAGACTAAATTCTTCTATAACAGCAGACAATCTAGCAATTTGCACTGTTGATTCCTCCTGCCAAACTGAGATCGACATCAGTGAAATTTATAATCACTTCTAAGGACAAAATAGCATAATATTGGTTTTAAGTATAAAGCTTATTACATTTATATTCCAAATTATTTATCATTGTATTACTGTTCCTATCTCTATAATTTCAACAAACAAAGTCAGTTCTTCAAAGTGTTTATGTCTTACTGGGGGGAAAAAGTTGCAGTGTCTTCTCCACCAATAGTTACCTCAGTTGCTGCAAACATGTGCTTATTATTCCATAAGCAAACTGCAGAGTGCAACCTGGGAATCTGGCTCTCTAATTTGTTAAGCTTGACTATGTCTCTTATCCTAATTCCCTAATTGCTGAAATGCCCATATGCACCAATGAACTTTATAATAAGATATGAGTCTAAATAAGAAATAGAATTCTTAATACCCTTATCTACCACTGAGTGCAATGAAAGTTTTCTATCTATACATTTTTTTTTTTAAAATGGAAGTGGATATGTTCATCAGGAAAAGAAAGTCAACAAACCTACTGATTGATTTATAACCACCTGGTTTTCTACAAAAACACATATATGAGAACCCATGGGGGAAAAATATTTTAAATGTAGTTTTGGCCCAAGTTTACAAACACACAGGGCAGAAAACAGTTCTAATGAAAAGCTGCATTTGCTCTTAAGCTACTCGAGTTTTTTTAACCCTATGAAAACCAAAGTGAGAAATAATTAGAGAACCATAGCACTGAGTGAATCCTGAGTGACCCGGTTCAAATTTCACACAGTAGCAGAGTCCGTGGGTTGATTGTATTTTGAATATTTTGTTACAAGTCATATCACATAATCAGAATGGCTGAGGTTGGAAGGGACCTCTGGAGTAATTTTGTCCAGCTGCTCTGCTGAAGCAGGGCTGCTTGGTTGCTCAGGAATATGTCCAGATGGCTTTTGAATACCTCAGATGAAGACTCTGCAGCCTCTCTTGGTACTCTGTGACAGTGCTCGGCCACCCTCACACAGAGAAAGCATTTCCTGATGTTCAGATGGAACCTCCTGTGTTTCAGTTTATGGCCATTGCCTCTTGTCTTGTCACTGGGCACCACGGAAAACAGCCTGGCTCCATCTGCTTTACAGCTCCCTTCAGGCATTTCTGTACTTGGGTAAGACCTGAGCCTTCTCTAGGATGAGCAGTCCTGGCTCCATCAGTCTTCACTCACAGCAGACATGCTCCAGTGCTGTAATCATCTTAGTGACCCTTCCTGGCCACTCTCCAGGAGCTCTCTCTTGTCCTGAGGAGCCCAGAACTGGACACTGCTCCTGGCCTCAGCAGGGCTGGACAAAAGGAAAAGATCCCCCTGCTGCAGCACAGGATTCTCTCTGCTTTCTTTGCTGTACTGGCACGTTACTGGCTCATGTCCAAAGCAGCAGAACTAAAGGGAAATTTGTAACTTTTTAACAGCAGACTAAAGAACAAGTGTGAGTTTCCTGTATTGTAAACAATGATTACAATTGATCCTTATGGTGCACAACACAGTCCTTGCATTATTGCAAAGGGAAGGAACAAAGAAGGAATCAATCATGTTTCACACACAATAAGCCACTATCATTGCAAAGCATTACAGTGTCACAATGCTACAATACTAGCAGAAGAAAATAGAGATTTTTAGAGTGACGTGTTACTCCAAGCTCTGTGCTCCTCCTTCCAGCAGTGGAAGTGACTCAGCAGTCATTAACAGATTTCCAGTGGAGCTGGAGCCTACATTCTACATGCTGAGAAAATTTCTCAATAAATTAATTTATAATTTTCTCTAGCTCTGAAAATTCCAAATGAGAATTTTTATTTTATAATGGAATACGAGTAACATTCTGACACTACAGAAATAGTGTGTTTTTCAAAGATAATTCAATTAGAAGTAGAACATAGTATGTTTAAAATTTTGATGCCAGATTTTATTCATTGTGATTCCTAGAGGAGTTACATAGTTTCCAAATTTTATTTTATTTTAATAGGTTCAATCATTCCTGATGCTACTTTCCAAAGGTCTTGGCTTTTCAGTTTTCTAGCTGTTTATCAATAAGACAGTTTTTTTTATGTTACTATTTTTGGTAAATGGCATTCAGTGAGAAAACTACTGTATAGTAATTTAAAAAATCTTAATTTAAATTGATATCTGGGTATTAATTTCTTTTACTTCTATTTAATATTTAATCTCATTCTGATATTATTAACTGGACATAGGAAAGAATAAGCTCACTCTTAGGAAGCAAAATAAAGCTTTCTCATTCCCCATCTACAAGAAAAGCACAGTTATGCAACCTTTTGGTGCCAGCCTATTTCCTATTGTCTCTATTTCTTTGGTTTTGACCATATAATCATGACCTACTAACACAGTAGAACACATTTACTTACAGTCTCACCCCGCTGTCCTGGGTGTCCAGGCAAGCCATCTTTTCCAGGTGGACCCTAAAATTACAAAATACATAAATCAAGCAATTTCTCAGCCATCCTCAAAAGAAGTATGCAATTAGTTGTCAGAATCTCAGTTCTCTGTTTATTTCTAGACTAGTCTTTGGTAAATTTTACCTGCTTCTGTATTAGTTAGCTAGGATTTTTAATAATATTTTTTCCTTGTGTACTTCCTATTGTGTCTTAACAATTTCTTGGAGAATGACTGTTGTCAAATGCAAACATGTTCAAAATAGATTTCTGTAAATTCAGAAATCATGGAAACTCCCTATACTTCCTTTTTACTTTGATTAATGACTCAACACAAATCTAAGCATTACAGAAGTACTTGATGAAATTTCATGTTTTGGAATTGGAAATAAAAGTAACAAATGCATGGGAGCAAAAAAATCACAGGTGGTTTATTTCTTTTGTACTGTGCATGAGCAGAGGCACACCAGAGGAGCACACCTAAGCTGGTTCAGAGGGCAGCTCAGATGTGCTATTTCTTACATATGTTTCTGCTACTAATGAATGCCTCCTTCCTCTTCATTTTTCCTCAGTGAATCAATCATTCAAAGCAAATATGCAGCAGCAAAGTAGCATTTTGCCTGAACTCAGTGTGTCACATGGTCACTGGCAGGACATACCACACGTGCAGTTTGGAGCATTACTCTCAACATCCTAAGAGCTTCACCAATGACTATGTTAAATATGTGAGTGCAAATCCTTAAGGCTCAACAAGAATATTTGTAATCTGTACATAAACCATCCCTTACATAAATTTTCAACTATTCACTTCAGAGGCATTGTACAAAAATTACCATTCCCGTTGTTGCACATACTTAATAAAAGAGATACTGAATAAAAGAGATACTTACTGGAGGTCCCTTTGGTCCAGGGAATCCAACAGGTCCTTGAGGCCCTTGCGGTCCCTGGATTAAAGGCAACCAAACAAGTGAAGCTTTACTCAAGATGGACTGAAAAGTTTGTTTCAATTATAAAATATAGGAACCCTGCAGGTAATGTCTGGATATAAGCACAAAGCCTCAGATACATTGTCATAAATATTGGTAGCAACGATTCCCATGCACAGACATGGAGGGATTTCCTGAAAGCAATAGTGCTTGTGTAGGAATGCAGTAAAAAAATGAAGAAAAACTACTTACATCAACTATGTTTGCATCTTACCCCTAAAACTGTGCATAATAAAGTAGAAACCAACTGTGAGTTGGAAGTACTGCTCTTCCAGGTTGCATAAAACAGGGGATTTAGTTAATAGTTTCATCATCTTTTTAATTTTCAGTCAAATATTCATCTTTGGTAATTCCTAAACCCTGATAAGATTTCTAACCAACACAACAGTACAAAATTCCAAATAGAATAAGATTTTCAGAGTTAGCTGGGATCAAATACAGCATTTTGCTATTATGAAAAATAGTTTAAAAATCCCATCATATACGAACATTTTATTTTTATAGTTTTGTATATATACAGATATATGGAGACAGAAAATGTTCATGCAGCATGGTTTTATAAATTTAGCTGAAGATAATCAAATGAGTGCATTGTGTGCACGTGTACTTGCACTTATGTTCACATGTAAATATCTATACACACAGACATTTACACTAAGTACTATCTTATATGACTCTTTCTGAAGTTGTTATCAAAAAAACCCTAGGGTCAGCTTTTAAAATTTACTGGTGACATGCTGAAAGGTACTATGTCAGCTGATGAAAATCGTTTTTCCTTTTTAGTTTCTAATGCACTAAGAGAAATCTTAAGAGTGTTATTTATTTTACATGGTTCCACAGCTGAGTTATGTACCCATGTCATATGTGCAAGACTTTATCTTAGTCTATTTGGTGTATGAAGTATGAGTTTGCTATGACATCAGCTGTCAAAATATGTTAAAAATATTGGTTTGATGCAAAAGACTTGAAGAAGGAGAGCGCATCTCCCAAATTATTCTACCCTTTTGCTTCTCAGAGTTCCATTAGCCTCATTCCTTAGAGCCCAGGCTTGCAGAGCACAGCTGCCTCCTGTAGTGGGCAAAGTGCACAAATGTAGCTGGGGAGAGGATCCCTTGGGCTCAGCCTGGGAGAATTTGATCTTAAATGTATCTTATTCCAGGGTGGACTTCTATTATACTGAAATACTAAATCTGAATCAATTAAGAAATGCTAGGCAAAGAGAGAAATCTTTGTGATCTTACTGCCCTATCCATAATTTAGTTTTTTTCTCTAAAAAGAGGTATAAAAGTCTGTTTCTGAAACCTTCATAACACAAATATGCTCCATATGAGGGTTTGGGTCGTTTTTCAACATGCCATGGCAGTGACCAAATTAACTTTCCTCATTTGTTTCTGGGTATAACATAAAGCTTAAAAAAAAAAAAGTGGAGCTTTATAGAGAAAAACTAATAAAATTGATTCAGCTAAAAAATACCTGAATGAAATTGGTCAGTCTCAGAAACTGGGTGATAGGAACACAACCAAAAATTTTACATTTAAATGCACCTTCTTTCTCAGTAATTTTCCCTGTTCTCATCCTTTGAGGCTTTCTAAGGAAGAAACATCACATTTTTCTTCTCATTCACAATATGGCCTGTAGGTTTCAAGTCAGTGGACTGACAGATTATGTGAGAAAAAGCACTAGAATACTAACAGTGTGCTTTCAAAATTTCATTTTCATTTTTTTATTAAATTTCATTTTAACAGTAGCTACACAGGATTGATTATTTATTATTTTCATGTTTGGTAGCTGAAAGAGTCTCAGAGGAGCAGAGACGACAGTTTTATTTTTTTGGCTGACACTCACCCCTCTTGGGAAGCAAACAGATACCTCACACTTATATTACACAAGTGATAAAAGACATGGTGCTCTATGATTCTCCATTTCTTTGCTTTTATCAGTTTCTCTCAAGGGATGCCTTCATCTTGGATTGATCTGCTCATTGTTTTGGTACCCCCACAATTTCTCTTCCTTGCAAACCCTTGGAGCTGTCAGCAAACTCTTCCACAAGGATCTGCTATGCCCCTTCTGGTAGGCTGCCTCTGATCCTCCTCTGTGTAAAGCCTCCTACATTTCCTTTCTCGGTTCATGCCTCATTCTCTCTATCCTACATCCTAGCTAATGCCAAAAAAGTGACATTATGGAGCTGGGGAAAATGCACAAGGAGCTCCCTCTCGAAGAACAACATTCCTACAGAACACTGGGACCTTGCTGTGGATACTGGAAGAAGATCTTTAGGTTTCCTATATGAAAAAGGCTAGCAGTTGAATGAAATATGATTACCAAAGAAAAGTTTAAGCTTGGCAGAAAGCTCATCCACTTAAACTGACTTGGTTTTCAAGTGCTGCCATTACAAAGACAGTTTATTAATACTCTTTTTTCTTTACAGTGCTGTACAATGAGCTGCATAATGGATTTGTGTATTGATTGGTATGATAATAGCAAGCATAAAATTTTGTTTTAGAGAGAATAATAGGATTTCTGAAGCATGCAGAAAATAGGTTGAAGAAAGTTCTTAGCTGATCAGAGCAAAAAATCTCAGATGCTTTAGAAAAGAATCTTCTGGATGTGGCTGTAGTGTTTGCTAATCCGATGAACAGGCAGTAAGCTGCAGTAAGTGAGGAATTCTGAAGAGCCTAAGCTCTGTGTGCATCTGTAATTCACTGGGATGTGTACAAAGCCCATAACACAAAGTGTGTATATACTCTGTATATACACATTTGTACATAACTGAGATAGAGCTGGAAAAAGCTTTCAGCAAACTTCAGTCATAACAACATTCATAACTTTGTGACAAGCATCATTGGAACTGAGGTTTTGTTAGTTCTGGTTACCCTGGTCAAAGCAGCACAGACATATGAGAGGGAGAACTGAATACAGAACAACCCTCCCACCCTGAAATCACACTCCTATATAGTGGGAAAGACATGTACAAACCCTTTCGCCTGGTGGGCCAGGAGGGCCATCATTGCCTGAAGTGCCCTGGAAAGGAAAGACAGTATGTTCAAGGATTTACATTTATTTTAAAAAATAGCCTATAGCAAATCTATACAGTGTGTCTGACAAATACCTTTGGACCTGGTTTACCAGTGGGACCTCTGGGACCTCTTGAGCCTCTTGGACCCTGTCAATTTAACACAGATGCACTTAATGATATATACTGCATATTATAATCTAATAAAAGTAATTCTTCACAGTATGGTGGAGGCAATTTACACAGGGAATCTTCTGAATTTCAGATCAAAAGAACTTACTGTTGGCCCTCGCTGTCCTCTGGGGCCTGGTTTGCCATGCAATCCCTGGAAAGAAAAGTTCACAGAAATCATCTTAGCAGGCTCCCTATTTGTGAGATAAAGTTTTTTACTGAAGTGGAGGCAGAGAGCAACTCCCTTAAGTTTAAATGTTATTTTACCTTTAACTATCTACTTTGCATTGCAATTTACAGAATCATTGTCCTTGAAAAAATTGGTTATCTTTCTGAATTCACTGGGACTTGTGGCTAAATGCACTCTATTTGCCTGAGAGTCAGATTCTGTCAGAGGCATTAGAACATGTTAAACTACATTAAAACAGTATTGAAGGTGGCACACAACAAGAAGAGTCCCTCTGCAGGACTCCAAAGGACTTGGCATTATGAAAAGCCTTAAAAACAAAGTTCCCAGGCTCCCATGGACAGCTCCACAGGTTAATAGAGAAAAGAAAGGGCAAGCCTCTCTTCATTTATAATAGAAATGGGCACTGTAATATCTATCAAAGTTATGCATGCTTGACAGACATACAGAATTTGCCAGAGCACCAGTCCTTAATTTTTTGCTTTAATATATGTCCTAATCATGCTCAATCTGATTTTTTTTTGGTTCTGTACTGGAAATGCTGTGCCTTCTCATGCAAAGTATCTTAAAATTCAATTCAGGTAGAGAAAGGAACCTGATGGCTGGTACTTTCTAATCTCTGAGGTAAACAAACCAGCAATAAAAAATCATCAGTGATGTTTTAGCACAAAGCTTCCTTTTGTTGGAAACCAACAAAATGCATTCACCTGTTTTCTTGACAGGTTTTTTCCCATTTTTTTTCCTGTAGGTTTTATTTCATTTATCAGAATAAAATTTATGTGTTGTTTTTGAAATGCTACTCAGCTTTATGATTTTCTCAAGGACAGGGACTGTCTCTCCTAGTACCTGTATGTGTGGTAGCATAAAACACCATGATAACCCTCTAGGCAAGATTAACAATATCTGATTCTCATTACAAAACCTGCCATTATGGGCTCATTGATGATCAGCATAATATTTCAATGTACCAGCAGTTTGAGGGTATTAATTACTGGTTCATACCCTAGCTGAACTTAAAGCACTATGAAGGCCTGAAAACAGATCAATACAGTAAGATTTTCATGATTTTAAGCCTCCTGTTTGATCCTATCACTTTGTTTTTTTTTTCAATCTGCTGCCTTTATTAGCAGTTGCCTCATTTTTTCACAACACAGATGAACTGAGCATTGCTTTGTTGCTTGTGCCTGTACATAACAATGCATCTTTATCTTAGCTAAAATAATACAAGAACAATTTAGACAGTACATAAGTAATGCAAATCTATTGGAATTCATATGTTTCCTCTTAAAATAATGAATTTATGCTTTAAGAATAATAATATATATTACCTGTTGGACTTGATGGTGCTGTCAGCTATGAATTCTGAGTCATCTCTTAATTTCACCATCTTTCTAACATACTCTGCTATAGTCAATTGAGTTTTAGAGACGACAACACAGTGACCTTCCTCACCTATTTTTAATTGTTGTAGTTCGAAGGACATGCATAACACATTTCCCCTCATCTGCTTCAAGCAAACAAAGCAGCAGAAGATGCAGCTTTGCATTTTAAAAATATATTTAATAGTACATGTTCTTCATCTTGCCTGGTATATTTTGCCTTTTTGAAGCTAAGACTGAAAAAAAACCCCAAAAAATCCTTTGTGGCAAGTCAGAATATTAAATGAAATACAAGTTGAATTTCCTTGAGGGTAAATTGCATGGTAGAAGGATAATTCATGGGATACAGGAAAATAGTTCTTGCCAATTCATTCAGCTATACTGTCCAAAAAAAACCCCAAACCCTTCAGCAAAGGTGATTTTTATTCTCTCTTCCAAATTATATAATTATGGCAGTATGTGCAGCAAGAAAGTGTCCAAGTTTCTGTATAATTAGATTAATACCTTGAAGAATTGTAAATAGTGCCTCAGTATGTCCTGTTTTACATAAAGATAGAGGTCCATCTTGAATGTGAAAAGCCTGTTTTTATCTTTCTTTAGATAGCAACTTGTATCCTTAGGTTTCAGTCTTTTCCCTCAGTGCTGGACTTTAAAAGTTAATTAAGTGTTATGCAAGAATGAATTATCATACCCTTGCACCTTTCTCTCCATTAGCACCTGGAAATCCTGGGAAACCAGTCGAGCCCTATGCAAGAAATCAATGCAAATGTCAGAGGGTATCAAGAGCAAAACAGTGGTAGAGCCAACATTTAATAGACACATAAAGCACAACTCCAAAGTCATGTACATTGTACATGTCAAACTTGCAACTGTGACAGCTGTAAATAAACTTATAAAAGCTATAAACAAACTTACCATAATGCCTCAAGTCCAGAAAGCATTAAAAAACAAAAATCAGTGTATACAATGGACATTATTTGTCATGTTATTAGACAATAAAATATTCATTAAATCTGCACCTTTATTTAAAGTAGGAAAGTAATAATTAGTAGCAGTCTATTAGAAATAACTGTATCACAATGAAGATAAACAAGGCCTTGTTGCCTCACAGTAAGATAATTATTTTAAAATATAATTCCAAAAAATGGTAAGGATTTGCCATAAACTCTATTCACTTTACTGAGCTGTAAACTAATTACTTTATTCACTGTAAACCAACCAATGGACAGTTTCATTTAACTGATCCATGCAACTCATACATAAGCAGAATTTATGAGATTATCTGACTTGAAACTGCTCTCAGTTCTATTCCTCCTCTTTTTTTTGTCTCCTTTCCTTCTGCTAACTGCCCATTCCAATAGCAACAGCATTATTTTCTTTGCTTCTGGCATAGAGGTTCAGTGGGACAGCAGACTTTGTACCCGCCAAGGTGTTAATTATTCATAAGGAACTTGGGATCAAAGAGGCGATAATCATTATAAAATATACTTTTAACTGACTGATGATAAAAATGAAGAAATCTTTTGGTTTGGTCAGCCACTAAAATTTACTAGCCAGAGTCCCTGCTGTCACAATGCATCTATGTCTGTGCAGATTGCTGTTAGCATTTTAGTGGCAAAAAAAATGCATATAACAAAACCCTAAAATATAATTTCTTGGTGCTCTTTCAAATGAATATTTTTTTCTTTTTTTAAATCTTGTTCTTACTCCTGTTTTTCCTCTAATGAATCTTGTTTTACCTAATCATTCCAATTATCCATAAAGGACTTATGGGCAGTACAAATTCACTAACACAGATTCTAATGAAACCCTTACTGATATTGACTGGTGGCAGAAAAGTAACATTTTTCTTTCTTCCATTTCCTTTTATATTCTTTTTCCTTTCATTCCCTTTCTTACTTTTTAATTCCTCACTAGTTATAAGTTTATATAAGAATAAAACTAGAAGTTCTAGTCTGTGTAGCCCAAGCATATTCTTTAAAAGGATTGAAAAAAACCCAGACCAAATGATGGGGCACTAGTAGTCATGATCTGGTTGTAAATATCTTACATGTACAGTAGTTTTTGCAAGTGTGCTAATCAAGAGGACTGGATTGGAGAAAAAAAAGTGTACTGAAAAATATCAGATAATGGCAGTACTCTAAAAACAATTCTTAGGAAAAAACTTGATGAATAGCAAGTATCAACAAAAAGAATGATGTCAACTTTCTTGACAATACTAGGACAAGGTTTCCTATTTGCTTTACATAGCTGATATATTTTTCTGCTGCTTTTTTCTCACTCTCTCATGTTTATTTGAACTGGCCTGTGACTCAGTTTCCAAAGAAGTCTCTGTGATAATAGATAATAGAAAACTCTAGTGAGTTCTCTGTTGTAGATGTCATTAGTCTTGGAAATTTAAGCAACAAATTAGAAGAGCAATAGTGAATGCAGCTTGAGAACTATTTTTAATTTTAATGTGATAAAAATTTAATGCAAGGGAGTTCTTGATCAAGTCTTTGTTTAAAAAAGAATCAATCAACTTTTCTTTGAAATGTTACATCATTTTTGTTCTTCGAACTGAATAATATAAGACTCTTAGATTTTTCAAAAGACAATTCTAAAGGAGAACAATGAGACTAAGATCTCAGACATTTTGAATTAAGAAACTGAAGCCAAAACCCCTGTGTCTTTCAAGGTGAATAGTTTTCATGAGTACTTTCCATAGTTTTAGCATTTTTCACTGATGCAGTGTTCAGTAAATAAGCATTCTTCAGATAGTCCTTTCACTTGACTAAAAAGGGTCAACGAATAGGGCAGAGTCAGAAAAGCCCTTTGCTAGTCAGGAATTTGTATTTTATCCAAAACACCCAATAATTTCAAATTTGGAAATAGAAATAAATCCAAAGTGGAGCAGGATTGAGGATCTTGCTGCAGGTTGATTGCTCAGATGTGTAGGAGTGGCAAGAGATTCTTTTACTTGTGATATTTACCTAGGTGTGTCTTCTTTGAGAGGGGTTGGAGCTATAATGTCTCCCTAATGGTCCCCTCTATACAGTGTCTGTAGAACTTTGCTTTTATTCCATCTTATTTCTTTCTATCTCAGAAGAGAGATCCTGCAATTAATTTAACATGCCCATTTCCTAGAGATGTGCTAGGATGACTTGATAGAAATTTGTTTCATAAAAATGTTTTAAACCAGAAGCCTCTGTGTACTTTTCCATTGCAATCCAAATATGTAAAGCTGCTGAAGGATAGATATAGGCACTTAAATTAACTAAGGATTGCTTTTTGTCATATATGTATTAACAGAAACTAAAGGAAAACAGGAGGAAAATTGTAAATGATATGTTTCAAAGAAATATGGTTCATTCCATGGAAGAAGCAATAATCACACAAATTGAATCCTTGCACCACACTGAAAATTTCCATCACTATCAGCATCCATTTAGTCAATATAGTGCCTATTCCCTTTCAAGAATGTCAGCAATTCCTTCCTTTTCCAATTGTTTTAGTGCGTGTCAGTCTGATGCTGACACAATACAACTCAGGAGAAGATGCTAAAGGGTACTATATTAAGAAGAAGAAAGATAGTGCTCCATGAAGAGCCTGACCTAGGGGATCCCACATTGTAAAAGATTTCACTTCAGAATATGATTGTCAAAAAAGAAAATGAGAAAAATGGCCCTTTATTTGATGTCCACACCCTTCTTCCCCAAACACAGAAATGAAATAAGTGCCATTGTGACCAGTGTCAAAACACTCAATATACACCTCATTTACAGCTTACCTTTGGACCCTGTCTTCCTGGATATCCTGGCAGTCCAGGTACACCAAGCTTACCCTGCAATGAGAAGGCAGTGTTAAATTTTACTGTATCCTCCTTTGTGGATCAGTAATCTTCCATACAAAATAATTTTTCCACAACATAGAGTGATGATACTCCATGATATATAATATTAAATTAAATCAATTTCTTATTTTTATAATTAATCATCAGTGGGCTTTGTGCCCTAAATGTAAACAAAAATTCCACTCCAATGAATGAATCCAGAGAAGTCAATACCTCAAAGGTTTTTTCTTCCATAAAGTGCTGTGCAGTTCTGTGGTTGAGATCATTAAACAATAATTATTCTATAAAAAATCAGGGTTAATAGGTTTAAGTGAGATTAAATTATTTTTAATTTATACTGTGTGATGGATGACTTTGATGAATAGATAGGCATTTGAAGAATCAATTCTTCTCTTGAATAGTTCTAAACTGAGACCAATAAATTATACCCCACTGATTATTTGCTGACAATGGATTTGTCAACTTGCTAAGTTCAGAAAGGCTGACCAGCCCTGACACCAACCATTCCCAGAAATGCAATACAGTACTCTACTCCATTGAGTGGGTCTCTTCAGACCTCTAGAGGATGAGTGATGGCTTGCCACTTTCAAAGGCAAGGGAAAGCAGTTTCAGACTTTGAAAGATGGGAACTCTGAGAAATGATTTATCTCTGTTCTAGAATAGCAAGTTCTGGAGAAGATCTCAGTGGAAAAGATGTCTGTAAAGTATTACACGGTACTCTGCAGTAACCATAGATAACATAAAATTGGAAGGAGAGACTAGCATGGGGAAGGAAATTGTCCCAAAAATGTATATTGGTGAAAAATACAGCACATAAATAAATATGTTGAGCGTCATCATATTCATGTAAGCACATGTGTCTGGTGAGACATTATTGAGAACAGTTTTTATATTCATGAAACTACTTATAATGCTGCCTGTTACTTGCCACCCTGAAACAAGCAGCATGCATTGCAATGATTTAAATGTTTTGCAGCATGACAGCACATCAAACTTGCCAGGTTCAGTGAATGTTTTGTCCATGATTGAGTCAGCAAGCCCAGATGCAAGTAGCTTGGTTTTTTTATCATGAATTAATTTCTGATATGTTCCTAACTCTTTTGGGACCCTACTTGAGATTTCATTAACCAAGCAAATCCAGCTTTAGACCTACTTGAAATAGAATTTTCTTATCATGGAGTCATGACACAGAGAATAAGAACTACTGCAGTACTTTCATTACTTTCCTTACAAGAATAGCACCTTTGCATTAAATACATCATAGGAATTACAAGGAACATGACATTTATATCTGCTCTTACAGACTTTCCAGATATCGTGGAAAGATCTAAAAGTTCACAATGACTATTCCAGTTTTTTCACTTAAATAGATATCACAGGACCAGCACCAAAGAATTCCTTTCTGATCCATTGAATTCTGGCCAAGTATCCACAGAAGATGTGTTTCTTCAAGTGGGCAAGAAAATCTGTAAATATTTGTAGAAAAGGGAAAACTGTGGGTCTAAAATTCCAAGGCCAGCTAATAGTGTTATCAACACTAACATTTTTTGAAAATATCTTCTGATATTTAGGGCTTCAGATTCTTGACTTGTATACTGTGAGAGTCCCAAATATGTCACAATGAAGAAGAAATGCTTGAAAACCTGTATTTATAGTGAGTAATTTGAATAACAACTAAAAATAACTCAAATTTGAATTTAAAAACTACCAACTACTTGAAAAAGGTTTGTTTTGTTTTGATTTGGTTTATGCACCCTCTGTCCTATTTTTTTCAAGAAAGAACTAGAATTGAACCTATAGTTCACCAAAAATTTTAAAGGGAAATATTTTCATTGCCATCTTCTCATTTAAATGATAAATATTTACATTTATATGTATATAGCATATGCATTTTTGAGCCATTAATTTTACATTATTTTGTATCACACTTCTCTAGTTATTTATATTACCACTGCTGAAATCACCTTTCCTTTCTGACAGTACCCACACACACATTTCTCAGCCTCCTTTCCATCCTTTATACCAAACCCAAATGGTTTTTGTTGAAGCCAGAATTCTACAGAGATTTGTATCTTGTGCTTGATCTCTTTTTTTCTCCATCCTTTTATCAGTCCTCCCTCTTAACCCCTTTCCCTTTTGCCAACTCTATTTGGTCAAACCAGCACACTATTTTAGATTTTTATTCAAGAAAATTTCCATTTAAAAAATTTCCAAGTCACCATTTGCTGTAATATGACTAAATATTAATTCACTCTTCAGCAGCACCTTTATCCTCCTTTGTGCCCTGCTATTTTATTTGCATTGAGATTTCCACAGCTGGCATGCACTGTGTGTAATTTGGGATAAGAATGGAGTTGCCTTAGGTACTGGTGGAATACTACAATGCCTCTTTGTATACTTACAAGATAAGGATTCCCAGTCCTTGATCAAATGGGAACTCCAGTGGTCTGTTGCAGCAGTGTCACAAAAAGACTTTGCAGATCTGAAGGCTTGTTTTTCAGTGATGGAGATTATGGGTTCCATCTATGTTATGAGGCAGTGGCATGTTTATGTTGATTTCTGGCTACTGACCTTTTCCCCAGCTGGACCAGCAGCACCTGGGTCCCCAGATGGACCCGCTCGACCTTTTGGACCTTCTGGGCCATCTTCTCCTCGTGGACCTGGCTGACCAATTTCTCCCTAAAATACAAAAATGGCCTTCATGCATCTATTAGAAAGACTACCTACAATTACTTGAAAATAAATTTTCAGTAAATCTAAAGAGAGAATAGAATCATACAATAGTTTGGGTTGGAAGGAACCTTTAAAGGTCATCCAGGATTCCTGCAGTGCACAAAGACATTTCCAAATAGATCAGGTTGCTCAAAGCCCTGTCCAGTTTCCTATTCGAAAAATATCACTACTTATGCTCATTATATTAATTCAAATATATAAAAATTAGACAGTGAATATTCAATCACTTTCAGAGTGATAGAGCCTATTGTTTTGCTTGAAGACAGCTACATTTGGAAAGTGTATTCTTATTTTTCCTTTCCTAAATTTTTGAGAAGGCACCCTGGCAGTCCATAGAAAGAAAATTGTCTTCATCTAAGTACTTACAAGGCTACCATCTTCACAGTTATTTATGTGTACAGACTACAGATACAGGCCAGGAGCCTCTTATAAAAAGCTTTTTACAATATCTACAACACTTCCTATAGTTGTGGAAAGGAAGTAATTGCTCATTGGGCTAAATAAACAGAATTTTGGCAGAGATGTGCAAAATGCTGGGCTGGAATGAAAATATCTTTATCCTAGACAGATAGCTTTTTCTCAGGCAAATACTGGAGATCCTGGAATCTAGAAAAGAACATTCCCTGGGAAGAAGCTCAGTGAAAAGGATATTCAAGACTGACATTCTCTTCCTCTTTGTGGTTGTGCCATTTTTGATTCACAAGAACCATATCTCTGGATCAAATTTGTGCATGCACAGGGAATAGAAATACTTTAAAATACCAGCCTTTATTTTATTTTCGGTTTAAGTTTATTTGTTCAATTCAGTGATCCTTTCAACACAATAACATTTAAACTTTTAAGAATATATGGGCTATGGATTAATGCTTACCCGGTCACCTTTAAGACCCATGTCACCTTTAAATCCTGGAAAACCATCTTCACCCTAAGAAAGGCAGAAATGTATGCAAAGACTTAGTAATACAGAGGAACATTTTTTTCCTGAAAAACAAAGAAAATTAATTCACAACAGATTAAAATAACCTGTGTAGATAAAGTGGGAACTTCAGACACCAGAAAATCTAGTCTGGCTACTACTGCTTCATAAAAAATACACCAGTCCACTACACAAAACGAATTTTTAGTTTGAAAATTCTTAATAGTAGTTGTTCAAAAATCTATCTAAAGGTAGGAACAATGTCATTATTCTGTTTTAATATGAATTGTCATGAAAAATCCTTTCCTAACTTCTGTTTTTATTATCATCCTTTTTAATAGTCATCCATCAAATTAAATTTAAAAATTGGTGACAAATAAATCAGCATTATTCTTTTGATAGAACTTCCCTCTTAAGTAGTTTTTATTTTAATCTAGTGCCTTAATAGAATAATGAAATAATGAAAAAGCTGACTGCTTATAACATCTTAATAAATTGACAGAAAATCCAAACATAATAATGCTTATAACTTAAAAGAAGTAGTGATCTCTGTACAGCAGTTTGATTTCCAGCAATGCTCAGCCCTACTCTCATTGGCTAAAGTGATTGAAAGAAAGTACAAACAAAATAAGCATTAAAACTGAATCCAAAAAGTGACAAAACAGGTGCACGTCCTTCCTATTTCTAATAAAAATTATTTATTTACTGCCTAGCAAATTCTGGCAGAGAATCTACTCCAAGAAATATAATTGGTCTCCATGTTGAAGTACAAGCACAGTTCTCAGACAAGTTTTGTTTATACATGTATGAGTTAGTTCAGATGCATGCAGAAATCTCCAGATATGTTCAGCAGAGTTGTTTATGTCTTGCTCCAGCATAAACTAATCATATTTTGGTTCTCTCTTTCTGTAAGTCCAGGAGCCAAGTCCTGCATTTTGGCCACAATAACCCCCTGCAATGTTACAAACTGGGGACGGTGTGGCTGGACAGTGTCCAGGCAGAAAGGGACCTGGGGGTGCTGGTGACAGCAGCTGGACATGAGCCAGCAGAGTGCCCTGGTGGCCAAGAAGGCCAATGGCCCCTGGCCTGGATCAGGAATGGTGTGGCCAGCAGGAGCAGGGAGGTCATTCTTCCCCTGTGCCCAGCACTGCTGAGGCCACACCTCGAGTGCTGTGCCCAGTTCTGGGCCCTCAGTTTGGGAAGGAGGATGAGACTTGAGTGCATCCAGAGAAGAACAAGGCTGGTGAGGGGCTGGGAACACAAACCCTGTGAGGAACAGCTGAGGGAGCTGGGGTTGTTTATCCTGGAGAAAAGGAGACTCAGAGGTGACCTTAGCACTCTCTACAGCTCCCTGAAAGTGGCTGCAGTCAGGTGGGGCTCAGTCTCCTTCTCCAGGCAACAACTGACAGAACCAGAGGACACAGTCTTAATCTGTGCCAAGGGAAACATAGGTTGGATATTAGGAAAAAGTTTTTTACAGAAAGGGTGATAAAGCAGTGGAATGGTCTGCCTGGGGAGGTGGTGGAGTCTCCATCCCTGGATGTGTTTAAAAAAAGACAGGATGTGGCACTCAGTGCCATGGTTTAGTTGAGGTGTTAGGGCTGGGTTGGATTTGCTGATCTTGAAGGTCTCTTCCAACCCAGTGATTCTGTGAATTCTGTGTGACTCATAATAAAATTAAAACTATAAAACTGTTCCAAAATCCAGGCAACAGAGACTCCATTTTCATCTGATGCTTAGTTGTAACATGGCAGCAAAGGTCTTTGTGATGAATAATAACATAGTAAAATGTTTGACTATGATGCTAGTAATTTTTAATATGCTAAAGTAATACTGTTAACTTCGAATCTGAGTAATATTTGGACTGTCAATAAAGCCAGGAGAGATTGACAATGTGCTTCACATTACTGAAGAAAAAACCAAAACAAAAAGAAGTAAGAAATCTTTGTATCTAATCCTCATGTTCAAAAGGAAGTTTGCATTTTGCATTCCTGGGCCCATAAAAGTTTTATCTTCTCTCAGATCACCAAGTGAGATGGACTGCAGGGATAAAGCCATTTTTAATTTTGAATTAGTCATAGAGTATGCAACAATAACCCTAGAAAGAATAGAATAGAGTGATAGAAGTAGATCTGCTAGTGGGAAACAACTCAAAATAGGCAAGCAGGCATCAAAAGTGAAATAAACAAAAACCAAAACAACAACAACAAATCCCCCCAAGACCCCAAACAAACAAAAAACCCAAACCAAACAAAAAAACCCAACCCAAAACAAATCAAACAAGCAAATATAGTTTTTAATTAAAATGTGTTAATGTAAAAAAAGAGGTGACACTATAATTCATTGAAAAAAATATACTAAAAGCCAGTCTAAAAGTAGTTTTTCCATGCTTTCTGTCTGATGAAACAAAGTTTTATGTCGCCATCTTATATTGCATAAATTAAAACTAAATGTGGCTTTTCTCAAAATTTAGAAAGAAATTTAAAAGGCAGTGTAAAGAATACATCAAAAAAGCTTCAGTTGTAAAAGCTGCTCAGTTATGGCCAGCAATATGGCCAGTAATAATTACATGAGAATCCTAAGCAAGGACAGACCATGTGCCAACTACTGAACAAATGGCTGCCAAATGAACTGAAACTCTTCAGCTTTCACAGTGAGGCTCCAGCTACTGAGATCTACAAGAGGCTGATTTTATTCTGTGAAGGAGGAGAGAGCTGAATGCTCTATTACCTCCTCTGCTGGTAACAAAAAATAAAATAGCTAAAGAGTTCTAGTCTCATTTGCAGGTCAGTACAGAGATCGGCTTCCTCTGACATCCCTGGACCATTCCAGATCTATGGGAGCTTCCCTGAATGACAAGCTTATTTAATTTGTTCTCTTGCAGTGCTTTCCCCTATGTAATGGCAGCTGAATAATTTCAGTAAAAAATAGGCCTCTGAACACACCCCTAAAGCACTAAGAGAAAAATCTATGAAATATCTTTGTGTGACCTTTGGAGGTATTCAGTAGAATCCACTGTCTTACTGCAACTGTGAGATCAACTTTAGGAACACAGAAGTATTGTAGACATTGTTCTAATCAGTATTCATCGATATATACAGATATATATATATACACATATATTAAATGTATTTATATGCAAGTCCTGTATTTTGTCCAAGCATAATATTAATCATCCAATAAGGCACAAGCAAAAGCTGGGGTTTTGAACTGTCCAGTCTCCATGGATGTTAAACATGCTCTTTTTCAGCTTAGACTTAATGAGTAACTCTAAAATGAGCATGCAGTCTAGACAAACTGTGGTTTAGAAAGGCTTGAAAATGTACAGCAGCTCTTGGCATCTGAGCCAAGTTTTGAATCCAGGCTTTTTGGCAAGACTGTTTTCTGCTTTAGAAATATCTATAAATATCTATATACCTATATATATATACACACATATATATTAGCCAACAGAGCCACAAGAGTGAATTTGCCTGTGTGGTCAGGAGGTATGACTGATGGTGTCTGTTGTGTGTCTCTTGTTTTGAGTGCTGGAGGAAATGTGACTTTAAACCAACATTGGCTGCAGCTTCAGCCACCACAGACCATCAGGAGTCAGCCCAGCTCACAGTGGTTGGTGTTTGCTCTAGGAAGAGCTTTACACACAGAATTAATGGTATCAGGGGAACGAAGAGCTTCTTCACATTCATATATATATATGGATCTGTCTGGGCCTCCCATGAAGTGTCCATCACTTCATCAAAGCCAAAGATCTGGGGCGAAATACCTTGAGCCTTGAAAGGCCAATGTACATAAAAAAATACGGATCTATCTTATGGATCTAGCAAAAACAGATTAAAAACTATTGTCACCACAAATCTCTCTGATGCACAAGCCTCTCAATATCCACTACAGTATCTTCTATAGAATAAGGGAGGGGATGTCTAATTCTCTACCCCAGTCCATTTTAGAGAGAAGTTACCTAAACTCATGCAAAGAGGATTGAAAACCATTCTAATAACTGAAGGTTTTATATTCACTTTGTACCAGTGTAAATAACCATGATTTAGGCACTGGGAAAAGGAAAGGCACAAATAAATTCACTGCTGTGAGATGAAGCACACTGCAGTGAAGGAGACAAAAGAGGCTGCAGAGTAAAAAGGGAAAATAATTAACTGCAGTCAAATTTACCTTTTCACCTTTGGATCCCTTGAGTCCACGTACACCATCAGCACCCTAAAGGAGGAATATAAAGAATTACCCACATGCATATATTCAAAAGGTGTGAGAGGAAGAATCCAGTAACTAAATCTTACCTTTACACCACGAGGACCTGGATATCCAATTGGACCCTGAGGACCTGGAGGCCCCTAAAATATATTGAAGCAAAGAACCTTTGTACAGTTTTTGATTAGCAAGCAATTCTCTTCAGAATCTAATCCTTATTCTTTCACTATAATGTATGAGACAGCAAAATAACACTGGGCTGCCTGCCACTAAGAAAAGTTAAGGCATAAAAAAGTATCATTCAATGTCACTATAAATTATTAATAGAATTGTGAACTTGGATTTAACTTGTATATTTGGGAAGCATCTATTCCTAATATAAATTATCTGAAACAATGGTAATTGTAAAAAGGAATAAACAATCAGAAACAAACAAAAATATGCCAGTTAGAAATCAGTGGTGTTTTACTGGAGAAAATTTATGGGCTAATTATGATGATGACACAAGTCAAAAATAGAGAACAAA
Organism: Anthoscopus minutus; assembly: GCA_013399455.1. Lineage (NCBI taxonomy): Eukaryota > Metazoa > Chordata > Aves > Passeriformes > Paridae > Anthoscopus > Anthoscopus minutus. The sequence continues at coordinate 14,738 of VWYI01027316.1, read as the reverse complement.
TAATGGGAATATTAAAAATCATGGTCTTAAAAAAAGGAACATAAAAGACATCCCAAGCCTGGAAGCTAAAAGGCTCATGGTGCTATCAATACTGACTGGTGCCTGCATTCTTTCAGTTACATTTTGCTGAATATTTTAAAGATGCTCAACTTGGATATATGCAATCTGATGGCAGGGCCTAAAGAAACTGAGTTCTATGAAAGGTGGAAGCCAGAAAGCCTGGAAATGTGATACCTCTGTCTGAGGCTGAGCTGCTCTGCTGATTCTTCCATGTCCGAGACTGACAGATAAGAAAATCTTTAACTAATGGGGACACTGATAGGGTCTTTTTCCTGTCTCCAAGGTGTCTTTTCAAAAAACCTTTGGACTGTTAATGTCTCTGAAAAACTGAACTTTCTATCAAATTTGGCTGAAATTGATCAGTAAATTCAAAAGACATAAGAACTAGAAGATGGCCACATGCTTGGACTTTAAAAACATTAACACTGTGTGTAAGCTTTATTTTCTTAAGAAGTCAGGATAAAATTTACAAGTCTTTTACAGATAACAACACTTTGGACAAATATAATATGCTGATGTCAGTGATACTTTCTGAAATGTCCTATTAATTCACTCATCCTGTCATCCATAATACAGTCTTTTAGTATTGCCCCAGAAAACTCAAACTGAATTCAGGTGCTATAAAGGGTGCTATTCTGTTTAAATAAGTGTAGCTAGTGAGATAAGATAAATGAGTAAGCAGAACACTTTAAGGAACTCCAAGGCCCTTTCAGGGCTTCATAAGGTAAAAAAATACTTTACACTGACACTGAGTTGAAGATCACCTAAAAAATGCACAGTCTCTGCCTGCACTTTTATACCTTCAAAAAAAGCAGGTCCTGAAGAATGTTTGTGATTTCCCCATAAAACAGAATTGAAAACTCAAAATATCTGCAAGTTGTTTGTATGAAATGTGTGCAGCTTTTCATTGCCACTCTGCCAACTCCAAGATGAGGCTTAATTTAAAAGAGTGATCTTTATATTATTTACACTTTCTAATATTTTTGATATATATGTTTGTCTGTAAAAAGATGCTTTGAATGTGTCATGGGTTTTTTATTGTCTTCTTAAATAGTTCTTGTAAGCAACAAATGTGTCATAAAGATGAAAAACTACCAAAATTTTTCTTTAAATCTATGTAAATAAATAGAAAAGTTTTAAAACTCACCAATGCACCTTTATCTCCAGACTGACCCTCTTTGCCAGGGTGACCCTGTTTAAGAGAAATGTATCTGATTTGAAAAGCAATAATTTTTAAGGAGTGACATTTTTTTATAAAAACTCAATTATTTACACATTTGAATTAATCACATTTCTTCTGTATTAGAATAGGCACACAAAATTTTGATGAAAGTTTTTACTTTCAATACAAATTTAATTTACATAAAAAAGAAAAACTGGACAATAGTTCCATTAATGTCAATATTTTCCGGAATATGCTGACTAGTCCTTCTGTTTAGCTAATGTTTCAGCAGTAGGAGGCTATCAATGCAAGAGACTCTCACCTTTGATTTTGAAACAAAGGTGATTTATTTTGTAGTATGAAGACATTCCTAGAAATATTTTTAAAATTATAGAATTTATCAGAAGATTCAATAGAAGGCTGATTTAGTTTCAGTGTTCTATGTCTTTGTTCTAAAGTGTGACTTGCTTTTTAAACAAAATAAATTCAAATCTTAGACTTTGCTCTATATCACTGACATTGATACTACAGCAATCAAAACATTAGCTGATTCACTGTTTTCCTTTCTTACAAAATCTGCGCTAAAAATTCAAAATTTAAAGACAATTTAACAAAACTAAAGATTGACAGATAATCATGACTAGGCTGCAGGAGGGCACAGAGCTGTGAGGGGACACAGCTGGACGCTGTTCCAAACTGACCAGGGAAATACTCCATCCCATACGATGTCATACTCTGCAATAAAAGCTCGGGAAAAGGAGGAGGAAGGAGTACATTCATAAGCATCTTCCCAGCAAGTGGCTGGCCATCTGCCTGCAGATTGGCAGCAGTGAATGAATCCCTTATTTCACTTTGCCTGTGTGCATAGCTTTGTTCCACTTATGAAGCTGTTACCTCAGCCCAGGAGTTTTCTTGCTTCTGCCCTTGTGATTCTGTCCCCTGCCCTGCTGTGGGAGGAGTGAGCCAGTGAGCAGGTGGGTGCCTGGCCAACACAGCAGGGCTGTGTATCAGGTACAGACCTGTGCTGACACCTGATTATCTCTTACAGCATTTCCCCCTGCTTTGAAAGTTTAACAAGATGCAGATGACAAATAATGCTTGTGTTTGGAAATGAACATTGTTACCAGTATGCAGGAAAGGATAAGGGGAAACATTCAAATATTTAGACAATGGTTCAAGATACAGGCACTCAGCTGGACTATCATTGCACACTTAACATTCTCCAATAAATTGGTACTTTGGCAGATAAAAGGCTAGATTGTGAGAGCCCTGGGAACAGTTCTGTGTTTGCAATATATTTGCAGTGACCTTTTTAAACCTTGCTAAAAGTCAGGTTTAAGAGATGCAGATTTCACCTGAAAGAAAAATTGTAAGGGACAATTGCATAGAGAGGATAGACAAGATCTCAGAAATAACATTGTCTAATGGCTCTTAGCGGTATAAAAAAATTATATTTTTGCTGCAAGAAACAAGTGTATGGGCATGGCATTATGAACAATGATTCCATTTAAGTTGAATGCCTAAGCTATGCTGCCCAAGAAATTACATTCTCTGTTCACACGAGTGACTGCAGCCTCAGAGTGAAGCGGAATTCCTTGGCAATCACAAAGTTTGGCTTAGGTGTGTCCCAATCTAGACAATGCAAGAAGCACCTCAAACACATAATAATTCCTAATAGAACTAATAATTCCTTAGGCCAGGAAGCTGAGAAAGATGCAGTCTGTTCCATGTTTCCTCAGAGAACAAGTGGTGAGCATTTTTGCAGGTGATTTGCTCTGTTGGACTGACATGGTAGGATACAGTGGAACAGTATCTGGCCCTTTGTGTGTTAGTAGGTTATTTACATATCCCTGAAGATGTTGCAGATGCATTTCATCATCCAGGACCATATTTTAGAAGCCCACAGATGTTTTTAGCAGCTGCTTCAAAAATCTAATTCTCTTTGTTTTAACAGATCAAATGATATAGGGATTTTAGACAGATTTTATAATGCTGTTGCCAACTAGGACTACCATTGCTTTTCCCATCCATTTTGTTTTTGTAACACAGGTATCCAGAAGTATTTATCACTTAGTAAAAGTAGTTAAACATTCAAAGGTTTAAATATTTCTTTACTTACAGGAGGCCCATCAGAACCAGGAAGGCCAGGAAGGCCTGGCTTGCCTTGTGGTCCCTAAATGCAGTAACAGACACACATCTTAAAAACAAGAGCAAACATGTCCAACACATGTGACCCTAAGAGCTAAGGATATAAAAAGCAGTCAAACCTAAATACCTTGATACAGATATCAGAGATATGCCAAAAGTAAAACTAAAGCCAGAATGACACTTTCATACCATATATAAGTACAAGGCCATTTTTAAAAATCTTTAGCCTACAGAAATGATCCATAATTTTCAATTAGATGCTTTCTCGAGAACAGGCCTCAGGAATTACCCTATGAAAATGCACACACAAGGTGGGGAAGAGTTCTCCAGTGTACAAAATTAAGTACTACTTAGAATTTTTCAAATAAAATAATTCACCAATGACAGTTATCAACTAGTTCAAGAGGTGAAGAGTGCAGGTGAAGAGGATACATAACCCCAGTGCTCATAGCTGAAAGACCTATTATGCCTTTGTAAAAGCCTAGGAAATGCACATATTATGGAACTTGTCCATTTTGCTAGAAAAATTCTGAATCACATTGACAGGTAAAAAGTATTAATTTGTCCAAAAGAATAAACAGTGAAGAGGAGAAAAATCAAAGAATGAATTGAGCAGAAATTCAGCAAAAAGGGGAGAAAAATAAAATTAGCATAAAATTAAATAGTGACATTTTTTAAATTAATAGAAGACAGGTTTCAAGCCGCATGAACACATGCAACAGATGAGGAAAAAGCCAACAAACGACACTACAGTATGCCAATTACACTGCAGAGTTATGTCATAATGTAATCCTTGAAGAAAAAACAGAATCAGACTTGAATAGGTAAAACTTTGTTATAAAAAAGAGATTAAGAAAAATTATTTTGTAGCTTGCTGTGAAATTAAGTTACATACAAGTACAAATTGTTTAATGCTGTAGACAGTATTCTGAAGGTGGTAACAGAAAATTAATCCAAAATAAAGGGAGGAAGTTATGCTTGTGCAAAAGTGTATATCAGAGGAAAGCCGTTAGCTATTCACTGGTTATTCGTTTACCTGATGATTTTAGGGAGACCTAATTAAATTTAGCTTACTATTCCATAAAAGATAGCAAAGCCCTCATGTTCATAAACAAGGTGGCACAGAAGTGACTGTGAAATAACAAAATAATGCTGTAACTTACTTTTTCACCAGGAGGACCAATAGGACCTTGAGGACCAGGAAGTCCCTGTTAGAAAGAAACCAGTGTGAGAAACCAGGGAGAACAATGTACATACATTCACTCTACTAAAGGTCCCTCATTAATCTGTTTAAACACATGGGCAAATATAAGTAGCTTTTTTTTTACCCCTTACAAGTTAGATCAGGAGTTTTGTGCAAGCCTTTTGCACAAGCCACTATTCTGGCAGTAAGTCTGTAACAAGATCCTATTCAGAACCCTCCTCCAGGTGTGGCCATTCCTGCTGCATTCCAGGAACACTGAATGAGTCATTTTTCTCCTGAATGAAAAATCCCTCTGAAATCTTACTTGAAAACTCTGTTCCCACTGCCCTCAGCACATTTGCAGCATTATTTATAAAATTCTTGAAGCTTTATCAGTTTTGCACATGAAAAGCTAACCTTTTAGTAATTTCCATTTATTAAACATTTGCTGCACATTACATCGTATTTCTTGAGATTTCTTTTACACTTACTTGTGGGCCTGGAATTCCTTGCTGACCAGGAGGTCCTGGTTCCCCTTGAGGACCCTACCATGCAAAAAAATAGTAGGGCATTAGGTTTGCATTTCTGCACTACAGATCTTCGTTGTCAGGACTAAAAGGAGTACAAACTCATCTTTGTTCCTTCCTCTTTAAAATCTACCAGCAACTTTCTCTCCAGTATGAATTTTTTTCATGCTAATGAATATCATGACCTTTTCTTTAATAGAGAAAAACAGCCCACACATAGGACCTAAGCACTGGAGTCCATGGTGCTAAAGGAGTCTGACAGAAAGCATGGTCAGGCCTTTTGGCTGAAAACTTAATAAGAGAAGCCTTGTCTTTTCCATATAAAATCATAATGAATCCAAATAGTTGACATAAAGGTTTAATTAAATGGAAGGGATGACATAGTTGCAGGGATGAGAGAATGTGGAAAGCATTCTTAGAATCTTTCTTATTCCCATTTTACTTACTCACCATGTTTCCCTTTGGGCCTGAAGGTCCATCAATACCTGCAATGCCCTACAACAAACAATAAAACAAGAGCTATTTTCAGTGGACCTCCTTTTTTCCTTCTGGAAACTGCAAATACTCAGCAGCTCATACGTACAGGTTGTCCAGGAGGCCCAGGTGTTCCTCTGGGGCCCAGTAATCCCCGTGGACCCTGCAAGAGAAGAAATCCTTATTCATACCTGCGGGATTTTTTCTGCACAGAGATGCCTGTGAGTAGGACTGGCCAAAGAATGGAATAAGGAGTAGGAAGGATGAAGTGAAGGCAGCATGGGTGTTTAGGAAGAAAGAAAGAAAGAAAAGGAAAAATTCACTAATAACAGGTTTTCCTCAGAGGCACTATATTTCTGAACAGGATATCAGTGGAAGGGCAGGCTTAGATTTAGCCTCTGTATGGTCACTTCAGAGAAAGGTGAGAGACTGATATTTATATTTCCCGGTGCAGAACATTGCCACAGCATCTTCCACTAAAATGTCAGCTGTGTCTTGGCCTGAAGATCTGACCTGAACAGTAACATACATATTTATATTCCTTTCTTTTGAAAACATGATGTTTCTCTATTATTCTAAGTACAAGGTAGTGTTTTTATCTCTAGTAGAGGATCTAATAAGTAATTAAAAATTGCTAATAATTTAATTACAATAAATACAAGACATTCTGGAAACAAAATTTGATTTTTTTCTCTTATCCCTAAAAACTTTCACAAAAGACCAATGTCTATTATAAAATAAGGTGAACAGGATTTTGGTCTATAACATAATCTTTTGGTACAAGTTTTCATTATTGTGCCCTCAAACATGCTCTGCTGCTAAAGTAGGCAGAACTGAGTCTCCAGTCTCCTCGTGTATGATATAGTCACAAATCACTGACACTGACTGTAGTGATGTCTTGGTGCTTTGTGAGTAGGCAGCAGTAGATCAGAAATTTAGGGTAAAATTCCCCTTCATGAGGCTTGATTTCTTGCCTGCAATGCAGAACTCTGTTCTGCAGTGACAGCACCTGCAGAATTCCATCTGACAGGAGTGGAAATTCTTTACAAGATGTAAGTGTAAAATATACAATGAAGCATGGTAGTGTGACAAAAGAGGAGAACCTAGGCCTTACTTTCTAATAAGTAGATATTTAGGTAACACCTTAAAAGCAACAGAGGCTTGGCTGTATTCTGATGTATCAAGGAGAGCGATAGATTTTACACAATTGGATAAGAAATAGCATTTGTGATTCTGGAAGTTTCATATACTCAGCTCAANCCTTGGCTTAATTCTAATCCTGCAAGTGGTGTTTCAACCCTAATAAAACTGTCCGTTTGTTTGCTTTTCAGAGAAACAGTATTCTCTATATACAAACACATAAAACAATTTTTATACCTACAATTCAGAACAGTTCAATAGAATGGAAAAATATCTGAACGTGACTTTTTTTTGCAACAGAAACTGAAGAATAAGAAAGAATTGCTTACAGCTTCACCTGGGAGTCCTCTTGGTCCAACTTCCCCATCTTCTCCCTGTTTTTGTTCAAAAGGAAAACAAGTTTTAGAAAAATCAAAACATTTATCATGTCCTTATTCCCATTATATGAGGATTCACTCTAGATTTTTCCTGTGTGAGCAGCAACTTACTCTTGATCCATCTTCACCAGGTAGGCCAGGAGGTCCCTGTGGGCCACGGTCTCCCTGTAGGATAAGGAAAGCCATTAAAATAACTGCTGGAAACTTTCTGCTGCTGGAAACAAGAATGGATGGGAAGGGAAATAAAAACAAATATGTTAGCCGAAGTTTGATGTGTCAAAACATGTCTTGACAGTGATAAAAATCTCTAAGTTGTTGTATCAGTAAAATCTTTCATTACCTTAGTATAAGCATAGATGAGCATTTTGGAAACAATGAATAATTTGTGTTTGTACAATTTCAGTCTGTAACAAGAATTGGATTTAGTGATGCTTGTGCCTTCCAATTCAGAATATTCTGTGATTCTTGTATTCTGTGATTTTTGGCCCCAGAACATACACAAGCTATGTCTACAAAAGGTAGTTTTTACTCACATTTTACTTTGTCTCATCACCACCTTCCCTCTCCCCTACACAATGTATTACTGCAGTAAAATAAGACGTGCATGGGGCAGAAGTTAAGAAACCATTTGCAGGGCCCAGGAATATACAGAGATTTACTAACCACCTTTCAGAACCACACACCCTGGCACCAGCTACTGAGAGCCTTGGGACTGGTTTGTCTGAGGCTTTGGAAGGCAGCCAGACTTACACACTTCCCCTCAGAGGCTGAGGCTTTTCAAGTCTATATATGCAGAACCTCAGTAAATTCTGGATCATACTTTTAGGATTTATTTTTCTTTCCCAGTTCCTAAAGAGAACTTGTGTGCTACAGAGCCCAAACACCACTGACTGACCTCCTTCTGGGCAGCAGGCTTTGAGATTGGGACTTCCTTCTGGCACTGGACAAAACCCAAGTATTCATGCTGTTTGCCTTAATTTTATCCGTGTCTCCAAGGAGCCTGACCACTGCTGGGGATTCTAGTAGAGATATATGGAGCCACTGTTCAGTGGCTCTGTTCTTTACACTTACAAACTTTCCTAGGGAATTTTAGGTAACTCTCATATACTCGGAGCACATCCCCCAATACTAGGGATGTTAGGATTTTATTCTACGGCCTTTCTGTCCTCCATAAACATGGAAGAGAAAGTGAAATTTTAGGACTTGCTCTCTAATACCTTCAAGATTAATTCATACAGCAATTAATGTATTTTTCTAGGTTCTTCAATTACACTATGTTAACTGCAGGTAGAGAATGTGTTTTGCTACATGTTAGATGATGCTTCTGAAAGATGACACATGAGAAGCATGGTCTTTCCTCTGGCTTCTAATTAATATCCAGTTGAAGACTGACATAGGTTTTCAAATACTGAAATAGTTCATTCCCTTAAGCACTACCTTTCCCTACTTACAGTCACATGGTGCTTAGATATAGAGTAGGAGTGTCCTGCTATTGTTCAGTAAGAAAAAAAGTTCCTGTCAGTATCAGCACTCTATTTCCTCCCTTCAGGTGTTCTCTTAAGGGCTGAATTTCTTTTTCCTCAGACCTATTTTAAAAGTATAAAGTGTCTGTCTTTTATACTAAAGAAGAGTTTTGCATCTAGTAAATCTAAGTAAGAATATCTCAAAGTCACAGATAATGAGGTTAAAAGAAATATGACATTATGTGATGTGATCTGCTCTACACTGGAAGTCCAAGAATCTCATTCAGTAACTCCTGTCTGAAAACTTGTGTTTGACAGAGACATAACCTAAGAGACATTCAGTATGCAACTCATATGTCCAATATGACTAATTCTAAAATCAGTCCTGAAACTTCTACTCTAAAGTTATGGGTTTTCAATGTTGATTCTTTTACAGGTGAAATATAACTTCAATGGAAGTATTTCATTTGTCTTGCTGTGTTTATTATTGCAAGCAGAAAAGAACTAAACATTTGCATGATATGTTGTCAATTTATTCTCTGAGAGCTATAACCATGATATCTGGCTTTGAACTGAGTGCTTTCACAGGGACAATAATGCATACTTTTACAGAAGATTTCTATAGAAACACAAGAATGGGATTTTTAAATAGTGGAATGAACGGATATGAAAAGAAGTCATTATTTTCATTAATATTTTTAAAATATAAACCCAAACTTATTTTTCTATTCTGGGGGGTAAGGAGGAGAGGTGATTGTTAAATTTTTAATTTTGGGATGGAAATATGGAAAAACTGAATGTTTGAAAAAAAAAATTCTTTTTGACTTGGAAGGTAGCACAGACAAGTCTAATATTCCAGGCTGGAAAGCAGACACACACTGCCTGACTCAGGCTAAATTTCTGCTCCGAGGGCAGGTGGCAAGTGCTTAATGCCGAGCCCCCTCTGCTGTTGGCCTGCTGAGCACGCTGGGCTTCCATTGTGGGAAGCACTGACTGCTTTTCACTCTTTACCTAAACAGGGATGATGAAAGGAGTAAAAAAATTCTTGAAGACAGCAGAAGTTCTTTACCCATTGTAAACAGAACTCAAAAGAGTATCCTTAGAAGCTATTAAAAAGAACAACATTAGGGTCTGGTAGCCAAAACAGCCAAGCTTTTCTAGGAAGTACAACTGTGCTTACCCACTGAAGGGTGAGGGTGAGGTAATCATTCCTTGGTCACTGAGCTTTAGCACATTTGGAAATGGCTTTGCTGACATACCCATTCACTGTTTCTTTCATGGTGCATTGCATTTACCAGGACAACAGTAAAGGAGGGACACTCAGCAGGGTGCTAGCACCTACATAAGCAGTATAATCTGAAGCAAAAATCCCTGGCTGTGATTATTTCTGCACTTTGCACAGAAAGATGAAGTCTCATTCCATAGATTTGTATGACAAAAGGAACAAGTACTTCAGTTGTATTAAATACTACTAAAAATTTTCCTAATTTTTCTGACTCGACTGTGACCTTTCTTTAAGCTGCAGTCGTTGGTATAAGCTCCACTAAACAATTCATGCTTCTAAGCAAATTAAAATTTGGCATGCTCCTGATACAGAAACTTCATGCTAATTTCCTTTCCCTATTACTCTTTCCTTTAGAGCAATGACTTAAAGTCCAACAGGCAAATTCCTGAACTAAGAAAAATTAGAGCAAAACCTAGCTGAAGATATGATCTAAATTCGGCAAATATATTTAAACTGTGAGTTTATATAATTTTTTTGTCTATTGATTGATATTACTCAAAATACATTCCCTGGTTGTACAGCTATTATTTGTAGAGTGAAAAGCTGACATTCTGCTTTTACTTTCTCCTCAGTCTTAGTGCTGTTCTTAATGAAAAATGAATTATTTCTGTGACTCTTTTAGTTTGGTGTTGTATAAATGTATGTATTTTTCTTCTTACCCGGTTACCTTTGTCACCAGGGAGGCCAGGAAGACCATCAAATCCTCTGTCACCCTAGGAAAAAAAATCATAGCTTTAGTAAATGACTTAAATTGTCTGAATAAATAGTGCCTTCCCCCTAAAAGTTAATTTATACCCTTGGATTGCAGGTACAGTTTTGTTACTGAATTAAACACATGGGGTTGAGCATATAGATCAAACTTAAAAAAATTGTTTCTACAAATTGTAGCAAGAGAAGATGATACAGCTTTTTCATTGTGCTGTAGTTATGCTATTTATAAAAATAATTTTCACATTGAAATGAAAAGCTTGATTCTAGCTGCACTTTGCAGTTGCAAAACTGACTTTACTATTACTGAACTAGAAGAACTATTCTGTAACTAGAAACTAACTCAGAGAGAGAGAAATCATGCCTCAAGAATCAAGTTTCTTCAAAGTCAGACTACTAGGAATTACCATTAATTACCATATTTTAAATGGATGATTCATTCTCAGCTCCTGCATCTGACCCAGCTATTTGAAACCTCAGTATTTTCACTTGAAAGAAGAATTTTGGGATGGCCTGGATGAAACTAGGAACCTACATAAACTTTGACTAGCCCATTCCAAGACTGAACTAAAGCCTCAGGTCTCATTGTTATTTACCTTTGCACCAGGTTCTCCTGGCATTCCTCTGGCACCATCAGCTCCAGGACGTCCCTGCAAAAACCCAAAGTGGCAAACATTTGAAAATGCAATGGAATCAGTTAATATTTAAATACATTTAAATAAAAATTATTTACCCAGAGCAGAACTGATCTGTATGCTACCTACCCTTTTGCCAGCTTTTCCACTTGGACCAGGGGCACCTTGGATACCACGAGGACCCTGAATTTAAAGAGGGTAATACTTAGAATTCCATTAATGTCAGCAAAAAGCTAGTAAAAAATCCTCACCTCAAGAACAAGGTAAGATTTTTTTCTACACAAAGCTGCATTTTTTTCCCTAGGAGATGGATTCTGTTTCCCAGATACCCATTAGTTTTAAAAGTACATAGGAATCCAAACTGGCCTTAGCACTACGAATTTAACACCAGTTTTCATGAGATGGCACCACACATGGCATACATCCTTTTAACATGTAAGTTTCTTAACTTCTTTTCAGGGCTTTAAAGATCTCAGTCCTGTAGTTTGAAAAACCTTCCCCTTCTCATGCCAAAATTATTTTATTCCCATTATAATTATTTAGTGAAAACTAAAGAGTGCTTATTTCAGATATATACACAAAGATGAGTTGTGCTAGTAAAGAGCTTACATGATATCTTAGCTTAGGTTTAAAACACAGGTTTAACTAGAGAGAGACCAAATTACCCAGACTGAAAAAGCATTTCACTTTCCAAACACATGTAACTTTCACTGACCACCACATGGGCGTAACTGGAAATTTTCTCACACACCATCCAAACACATTTTCAGGTGAAAAAAAAGCAATGGTAAGGACAAGCCATCCAAAAATATTGTGTAGGAAAAGAAAAAAAACATTAAAAATGTTATTAAGCAAACTTAAAGACTTTACAACTTTTTAGAATGGTGGGATTTTGTTGGGTTTTTTTAAAATTATTGTTTTATTTTTCCACCGCAAGGATACTCATGCACAGTTTTAAAACAGGCACTTAGTAATGTATCAAATCCATGATACCACTTGAGATTTGAAAAAATAATTCCATCATATTTCATGAATTCTTTCACAATCTCCTTATTGCTTTTGGGTTTAAACTGAAAGATTTCCAGGTGTTTCAGTGCTCTTTGACATCACAGTGGAGAATTTTATATAATAGTAGGCTGAGAAGCAAAACATGCACTGATTCCTAAAAATTTATTCCTCCTATGTCACATCTTGAAAATAGCCTGTTTAATTACCAACCAAATTCAACCTCCCTCACCTTATGAGATCTGATAAATTCAGAGCCCAAGGTCTCCAGTTGCAGACTAACATATCATGACTGAACAGAGAAAAGAGCCTGAAGTGACATCAAAACAGGTTTTCAACTGATGACACTCTGTATGTGATAATTGCTCTGTGTTGTACAGATTGTTATTTTCCTATTTCAGAATGAACAATCAAGCTATATTGATCAAGCTATTGAAATTATAAGATAGTATCCTGAAGAATATTTTTCTTCAATTGCATGCAGAAAGCATATAATTGATTTCTTTCTTCTAACTGACATGAATAAATTTTCTTAAAGATAAAACATGCTCAAACATAACAGGAATATTGTACCTGGGGACCTGGTTCACCACTTTCACCTTTAGCACCTGTTGCTCCAGGTCCACCCTTGATGAAAAAAACACAACATATACCATTTAAGTATACAAAAGCCTTTTAAATTAATAAGCTACTTTCTATGTCCATACATTAATTACAGGGAGAAATAACTAATAATCATCTATTCATCAGGAGGTGTGAATTACACTATTTGTATCTACAGATTTATCTACCTTGATTTATCATTGTCTAAACACCGGGCAGAAATATTTCTCTTACCAAAGAAAATTCCCATGGCTTTGAATGCAAAATGTAACTCTTTGTTCTGTATTAGTATTTGAGAGCTAAGTATGAGCACAGTAAGAATACAAGTAGTGCAATCAGAAGTGCATCCTTTGTATGGAATAAGACAGAGCTGAAAGCCACCTCTTTTTAGCTGTGGTGTACAGGAAACAACAGCCTCAGAGTTCAATCCAAAGATCACCGTAGTCAATGAAAAACACCCTGTCTAATCAGTGATGTTTTAATCAAATCTTTTGTGCACCTGGCCCTGAAGAAGTGGAGAATCTATATAACTACATCTCTTTATTATTATTAAATGAAGATATAGATTTTAAGAGTAAATTTTAATCATAAACAGACCAAAACCAGATATTCATTCACACTGTACATGAAATCAGGGGCAAAACTAGTGTAAGTTAGAGGTCTCAGAAAAACAGACAAACCAAAAAATCTTGGCATACACACATAGAATCCAGTCATAGAGAAAGAAGATAGGAGAGTTTGTTACTATGTGCAAAGGAATAGTTGCATTTTTGACCTTTGAAACAGGTTGCGTGTGACCCAAAGTATGTATTTAATATGAAACAAATGTTGCAGATCTTTGAAAACTGATAATCTTCTACCTTAACATCAGAAGAAAGAAGTATTCTAATGGCTTGACTTAGTACTGAGTCTCACATCCTGGAGTAGAAAGAGCTGCACTGACCTTGCAGATATTAATTCAAGTCCTAAGCAAATCGAAAATCAGATCCCAAACTGGTACTGGCAGTGGAGAGAAGATTGGTTTTGGTAGGTGGTGACTCTCTCTTGGGGTGTTTCTGATGTAACCTCTGCTTTTAATTGATATAATTGATTACATTTACTATCTGTAGTCAGACATTTATTTTTTATGCTATGTTACCTAAGCATGTGAACACCAGACTCAACTAATGCTAGACTGGGGCTTTGACACTATGTTTAAGATTTTTAGAAACTAATACATTACTAATGTATCTTACTGGCTACCAATTAATTTAACAAACTGGAATTCATATAAAGAGTAAAAGCGCCAACTTTTTCATTCTTAAAAGAAGCTGGGTAGAAAAACAATTTACAGACCAAGAAACTTGTTTTTAGAACTGTAGGCAAAAAAATGTTTCTAGATCAAAGAGTTGGATTTCTAGAGCCTCCTGGTGGTTTAGAAGCAAAATGACGATTAACATTATTAATCTGTTGAACTTTGCATACAGGCATTCATGAAGGCTTTTGGAACACAAAAGCATGAGCATGAAGGCAGGTTGTACCTCTGCTAAAGATATCCAACCAATTGTCAGTCTCATAACATTCTTTGCAAAGTCCTTCTTGCTCACAGCAGTTCCAGAGTTTTGTCTGTACAGACTGAATGTTATCCTGCAGGTCTCTTAAATTAAATACATTGCTGGAAAAAGTGTATGTATTTGACTCTTTTTAAGTATTGCAAACCTAATTGTGATGAATCAGGAGTCTGTCAGCCAGATTCTCTGCTTGGTGTCTACTATTTACTTTGGAAGAATTACACTGGAAAAGAATGGCTCTTGTACAGATCTGCTTAAAAATACAAATGTACACACTCCATACAAATAATAAGATATTTTAACATCCACAGGGCCATTTCCAGATCATTTGGTGTTAGCAGTTGGGTCAAATTCAGGACTGAAAAAAAAGTGTAATTATTTTAGAAATCTGTGGCTCTTAATTGCTTATAGGAATTGC
>VWYI01027315.1:0-95783 GCA_013399455.1 Anthoscopus minutus | reverse complement strand
TCCTCTGATAAAAACAATGCATCAGGAAAAGTTGTTCACATGCCCAGGGCTGCTATTGACATGCTAACTTCCAAAATTCAGATTCCATTATTCAAATCTAATTTCCTTCCTTTCCTTTTTCTTGTGGATTATAAGGTCTTTGAGATGTAATTTCTTTGTGACCTCAAATTTTGGTTATCCCTAGATGAATTATATGTGATTCCAATTAATCATGCTGACTCCTCAGAAGCAGATAGAATATTCCTGTTTTTGTAGCAAGGAGTCCTATAGGACTACCTATATGTAGAATTTCTCCTGTCACTAGTAACCGGGGATGTCTGCATTCCAAGACCTTGGTTTTGGTTTGTTTGTTTCTGGTTTTTTTTGGGTTTTTTTAACATACATTTCTGAAGTTTCACTGAATTCTGTAGCTATGTCTTGTAATGGCCATGTTGATGCTTTCTCTAGACTTTGCCCAGCTACCAAAATCCCAGCCAAGAGAGGGCTGGCTGCTTATCTTTGCACAGTGCCCAGCAAAAGGGGCCCATTTTCAAGCATGTCTGGTATGCATTAGTGCATGTAATAACTACTTTGAAGTCATATTGATGGTGTAATATTTACACCTGTGCTGTGATTTGCATGCCAGCAAAATTATATGTCAAAGAAGTATTTTCTTATCAATCTGTGAAGGATTAGGATAGAGAAACACTGGGATGAGATTTAACTTTAAAATCATGCCTGAATGTGATTTCTACATGAGGTTTTGAGGTAGAAAATTTCCAGAGGAAACTCCATATGAAAATTTAAAGGTAGCAAATTTAGAGTTATAGTAATATCTCATCCAGAAGAATTCATCTGTCAGGAAAGATCTGTACTCCAATGAAACCTAGATAATTAGACTAATTAATGTAAATTTTATTGAAATTGTCAGTTAAGCATTTGACCTTTAAATGCTGTTGGTAAAGGGGTGAAGTTGGAGAATAAATGACAACAGACATTTCGGTACATCAGCAAAATGTGTTGCAGTTTTGTTTCCACCATACAAATGTAAGGATAGGCATGATTAATGGCCAGTAATAGTGAAATCAACTGCCTTCTCCTCTGCCTAAATATTAAAGTCTTCATTCATGTATTCAACAATGCTAATCAGAAACACTGAAGTGATATCTTTGGTAGTGCTTCAGATCAGGGAGTACCTTTGGTGGGGTCTCAGATCCTGGGTATTCTCTCTGGTCCAGTTTCTTCCAGCGTTGCATCAGCTTAGTTACCATTGGGGTACTGAAATCCACTAGCTGAAATCCAGTCACATTGGCTCCTCCATGCATAAATCTCTCCAGAGAAATATCTTTAAATCCCTAGAAAATCAATTTAAGATTTTGTTTTCCCTCCTGCACCACTGTGGGTCCAATCTGTTCTAGGTCAGCAAGGCAGAATAAAGAATGCGCAGCAGCAGGATTCCATTAGAAGGCAAAATTTAAAACCACAGAATAATGTTGAACCTTCATTCATAACTTCTGTTCGTGTAATAAAGAAAAAAAGCCAAGAAATAATTTTGCCACATTATTGCTAGGGTGGTCTTGACAGCTAAGCAACACATTGTTGGGAATGGCAGGCAGTTTCTGAAGAATTGCCTTTAGCAAATCAACTGAAAAATGCCTGCAGAATATTTAAGGCTTAATCCAATTTCCATCAAAGTTGTCAGATTGGAATAAGCTCTGTACTAGTGCTTTAAAAAATGCATTCCTCTTTTTTAGCATGTTTAAAAAATGAACAACACTATTACATAAATGCATTTACTCCAAGATTCATTGTTTAGGCTGAAAATATATGTCATTAGAAGTCAGAGAGAGCACATGAGAATCTCATTGTTAGTGCTAGGAAAACAATATCTGAATAACACTCCTGTTAAATCGGATTGTGGTAGTTCTTCGATCTGTTATATGTTGAAAAGCTAGATTGAACTTCAACACTGAAAGAGAAGATAAAGCACATATATCTCCTGACCTATTGGTTTCTCTAGCAAATCAGTTTAGCACAATTCTTTACTAGAATTTGCCTTTAGAGACAGAACAGAACTTCAATAAACTGCAAAACACAAACTTGAGAAGCAAGTGTAAATCTTTTTCCTCCTTTCTTAGCTGCTATACCTAAGGCTAGCTCAGAGGTATCTTATTTTGATTTTCTTAAATTCCTGATTGGTATTTATCAGTGAAAATACAAGTAAAAGCCCAAATCTAGAAATATTTAGGAAACAAATTGTGGGGTACTGGGGTACTGACCCAATATCCCAGGAGAAAAAGACTTGTTAAGAACAGAGATTTGATTCATGTCCTAAGGGATACTGACAGTAAATATAAAAGGTGATGCAGGAAGTCATATTTCCCACACAATTGAACAGACAGTAGATAACAAAGTGTGCCCCTGCTGAAGTAGATCAGATCTACCCATCTCCACTGCATACCTCACTAGCAGATAACTGCAACATCCAGTTCCTTGTTTACAGCAACTATTTTGCATGGGAAAAATTACTTGTGGAATTATAAAATTGTAATGCTGAAAAATCTGATTTATAAGACCTAAGAGTACAGGTTTGAATCTCATTCGAAACACCTGAGGCTTTAAAAATAATCTGAAGTGGTACTAAGTTAAGGTTCAAGTGCAGCAAAGCACAATAAAATATTTCATGTCAACTAAAATTCCTTGAGGAAGAGTAGAAAGAAAGCAGTTTAAAGCATGCATTAGATTCTGTCCTACATTCACTGTGCTTTGCCAAGCAGGTATTTTGGCTTAAAGAATGAGTCATTTCAATAATAAAATACTGCATTTGCTCTTTATTTGCCCTCTTCTGAACATTAGCTGTGTGAATGACCAGTTTATCCCTAAAGTAAAAATATTGAACTAGTAATTCGACTAGAAATAGCTGATCTTACCAGAAAATAAATGTTCCCTGAGGAATATATAAAAGTTACCTCTAGAATTCTTATGTTACCAATAATAAAAAGATGAGTCAAAAATCAGTGTAGTTCTGTAAATTCCAATTCAGCTTCAAGATACACATATCAGTTCTTTCTCCTACCTTGATTTTGATAAAACTTAAAATTATTACTTACTATATTACTATGCCCTTCATATCTAGATAGCTGCAATAAGAAAGCCAAGTTCTTTTACACATCATAAAGAATGTATTATGTATGAACACACATTAGAGACAAGTGGGAAATGCTGTGTGAAGTGCTAAAACTTCAAAGTAAAACCGAGCGTTTCACTTACCGAGCAGGGGTATAATTCTAGAAAAGTATCTTACCAGGTTGGCAACAATATAATGGTATCCTTTAACATGCTTTCCCACGCTCACAATCTGTGGGAGAGAAATAAGACAAAAAAGGAAAAACAATGTCATACTGTTTTCTCTATAAAGGTGTTTTCATAGAAAGCTAGATACAAACCAAAATATATTACACCAGTAATATAATGTTGGGAGTCTTTTTCCAGTAACACAGCCATAACTTTCCAGGGGCTTAATAATGGGAAAAGTTAAAATTACAGTGAGTAAAGTAATGAACCAATAATCTGAGTGCCTTCTGTATTGAAAATATTACTGTAATATACTATTTTACCAAATAAAGCAGTTATGTATGGGATACAAATTCAGAAGGAGATCTCACATTAGCTAGAAAGCCTACCCACTGATTTACTTTTTTGTTTGACACCAGTGTAGAATTTATGAATGAAACTGGGGATTCATCTCTTGGGATCAAAGCTGTGTGCTCTTGATGTGGTCAAATACTAAGAGCGTTATTTTGCTCTTAGTAAAATGCTAAAGGCTTTGTGAATGGGCATAAGCAAGGACGAACTTGTCTGAGTCTTTAACCAAAATGTAGCATCAAGTGATGCAGAAAAAGCAGCAAACACAATACGGCAAGATCAACCAGAGTGTTTAGACAAAAACTATGTCCATCTGCATGCTGCAGCAATATTATTACAACTTCTATGAAGGAATGACTCTTATTTAATGCGCTGAAAAAAGAAAATTGGGTAATATTTTGTCAGCAGAAAAAGGTGATGATAGATGCATTGCAGATTAAAGCTGCTTTTACTACAGAAACTAACCAGTAACCAGTAAATAAAGTACCTACAGCTTGCAGTTAACAGTACAGTCCTTTGAAGTCTTATTTTTGATAGTCTGCCACTCATTTAGAAAAAGTCTACATGCAGCTCAAATCTTTACCTCTCCAGAAAGCATTTTAGGTTCCCTCCAAACAAATAAATAAGACACAAGCAAAAGATTTCCACAAAGTGCAGGTTACTCAGTAAGGAACAGGAAACTTATGGATCTCCTTCCCTTCCTGCTTTGCAATCTTAGCTCCAGACTCTGCCTGAAGAATTGACATCTTCTTAGAGATCACACCTCATGTTCAAAACACAGTACAAACATTCACTAGGCCTTGCAGCCCTTTTTCCCAGTGCTGTAAAAAATGAGTAAAAACACATTTTAGAGATGAAGAAAAGCTAGTGAAGGACTAAATACTTTGACCAAAGACATCCAGGAATCTGTGGTCTAAATCTAGATTAAGACTTGGAAATACTCGATTCCAGACTCTGTCATTCCCTTTTGCAGCAGAATGGATGGGAAAACCCAAGGGATTCAGCATAAGTATGTGGCCAAAACTGTTTTAATGCCGTTCTAAAACTGAATTTAAATTGTTTTAAAAAACACTAGCAGCTCATGCCTTTGGCCTACCAGGCCTGGGATGCTGCATTCCAGCACAGTAAAGACTGATAAGAGACTGAGCGAGCCGAGCTACACCCGCAAGGGGACTTTCTGAATTTGCCATCTCTTCAGAACAGCAAGAGGTTTTATTTTTTAATATTATTCATTTTCTCATATTTGTGAAGACTTTGCTTGTTAAATAAACAGTTTTTTCCACTTCTCTTGAAGGAGGTTTATGTCTCCTGAACCAATGGGGGAGGGGCCACATGAATTTGCTTTCTAGAGAGACCCCTTTGGAAGTTTCCTCCCCAGATTTTCTCTAAACCAGGACAATAGTCTACAGCTAAAGTGCTTGTAAAAGCCAAAACATATACCTAAACAATCCCAAAAGACACTAAACACCCCAACCGTGACCAGATTGTTACCCTTCATATAAATGAATTTTTGATTTAATAAAACTCCCAGACCAGTGATTTAATACCATTGCTACCATTTTATTGGGGGTGGCAGAGAGGGAGAAGTCACAGATTTCCCCATTATAAGCTCAACATGTGTGAGGAGGATACTGTCAAGTAATTCATTTTTCCATACAAGAAAAAGTTTCAAGTCCTGGCTGGGTCAATGACTTTAAAAGGAATATGATCCCTGATTCCAATAAAGCTTATACATCTGTACTCATTCAGCAGCACATGGTAATGAAAATATTTGCCTCCCTGTTACAGGGAAACTAAAATAGGTTAAAAAAATTACATTCTAAAATAAACTTTGCATCACAACCTGAAAGTTATTAAGTGGACCGACATAATTTAAGATAATAGATAGATCATGATAGAATGGTTTGAATTGGAAGAGACTTGAAAAATCCTCTAGTTCCAACACCTCCCAAGTCTTTCTCCTTAGGTCTGTTCTTAATCTATTCACCCTCAGCTTGAGCTGATCCTTTTGTGATTTATTTTGTTCCTTTGAGCTGATCCTTTTATGATTTATTTTCTGTGCTTGTTCCTAGGAAATGCATGTAGATAGTAATGCAGAATTCCTGGATTTGATGTGAATAATACATAATGTTTTTGAAAAACCTGAAATTTAATGTCTTTATTGTATTATTTCAAAACTTCTTTCTTCAGGTGACTGACACAAGTACACAGTTTTGCATCATATAGTTGTGTTAACTTCCCTTATAGTCGGTGGAAAGAGCAGGCACTTAGAAAATGATTCAGCTTATTCTAAAGCACATGTGTAAAACCGGACATCTTGCACCTTCAAAGCGTGTATTTTTCTTCATTGACTAGACAAAGAGTTGATGGAGATTAGCTCTGACGTAAACACCTACATTCTATATCCCTAATGTTAACTGAGATAATTTTGCCCTAAAATTCTTGATTATGTAGCTAGAAAAGAGAAGTAATGGGTTCTATTTTCAACCAAGATTTGGTACATCCTGATTTTGAATTTGGAATTTGACCACACATACTCTGTAAACCAGGATTTGGTTATAGTTTAGAGAAAAAGTGCTTGTTTAGTGGAATAGCTTTCTGTGAATATGTCATAGTTTTGAATATCCAAAATACTCATTCAGTCACTTTTCTTTCTCAAATACTCGAATCTGCAGATTTTGATCTACAAAACAGGATATGAATTCTTGCTACCTGAACCACACCCTTTTGCTTCACTGCCCTGAGAGACACTGAGGCAATTAACTTAAGATTCTTTGTAACAGGGGAAGGAACTTGACAGCTGGAATCTGAAGTCTCTCACTTTCCTTCTCTGTGCTTTAACTGGTTAAGAGTGGCTAAAGTTTTTAGAGATGAGACCTCAACCATTCCATTCATGTAAGAGTAGATATTACCCAGAACCTAAAATAGGCCTGAGATTTTCTCAGATGAGAGACTGTTCCAGAAAATCTTTGCTACAGAAGTTCATTAAGGTTGAGGGCACTTTAAAAATCCAGAGACTTCCTTGTGCACGCCTCAATTCAGACCAAAGGCCAAGTTCAATCACAGCCCAGAGGGAAGGTAAAGCAGCATTGTCTAACACCCACATTAGCAAACAGGGCAACTGGTGGGATAAGATCTGTACAGCAAAAGTGTTGGTGCTATGGAGCTGGCATCCACAGTACAAATTTCAGGGATTTGCAATGGACTCCCTCTAACCTGGTCACCAGATTGAACTCACACTACACTTCAGGGCACGTCTTGTTTAGCATCATCCAAACAAAAACTAGTTCACGTATTTTGAGTCCAACTGTGGTCTGAAACTCGGGAACCAGGAGACTGACTGCAAAAAAAATCATGTTCCAGCTAAAATCCTCTGTGTTCCTGAGGGCTGCACTCTCATAGACAGGCCCTGAGCACCCATGAGGCAGGTGGCAGATTCATACAACACAAGGCTGAGCAGTGAGAACTGCCTTCATTTCAAAAGCAAGGTCTCAGAAGAGAGGGCAGTGCTGTCACAGGGCCTTTTAGTGGCTCTGTTGAGGAGCTCCACACAGCATTCACTGTGGCCAGGTGTGAAACCTAGCAGGGCTAAGGCAGCAAAGCTGGGCTGTGCCAATCACATAAGCAGTGAAACACCAGGAAACTGCTGATACAGTAGGTCACGGTCCTGGTCGGTAAGGAAGGACCCTTTGTATGTGTAACTGCGCTCTTCACTGCCTCAAGATGCTCTGATTCAAAACTGTCCTAGTGGCAGCAGCCCGGGGCAGTTTGCACTATTTACACATGAGGCACACGAATGCTTATGTGCTATGCAGCACTTCCTCACTTACACATGCTGAACATTTGGTTTTGCTCTGTACTCCCACTCTGGCTTCTTAAATGCCACAAAACATAGTGCAACTGGCTTTTATCACAGTGGGACTTTAGGGTGACCTCAGCTTGCTCAGGGAGATGTTAGGAAGAAGCTGCTGGGAAGGGTAAACTTTGATTCTTTGAGGAAGGCTGAGAGCAGGATGCTGCAGTGGCTTTTGCATGTTGATTTGCAGGTTTTAGTTCAATGGCCAAAGTGACTAGCAACTAGAATTGGAGCTCTTCTATACTTTTATTTGTAAAATTGAATAAATTATTAAATAATCATCAGTATTTAGAAGAATGAGAAGAAAATATAATAATCTGCTTCTCAAATTGCCATTAACAGGGATTCTGTAACAGTCATTCTATAGGCTACCCTGTAGTCACACTAATATCTCATTTTCTGTAAATTAAACAAAACAGAATAATAAAAAAATGAGATATTAAGGCAATTAGGCTATCAACTTTATTTCAGAATCTAACACAATTTCATTTGGTTGGGTTTTTTTCCCAAATACTGCTGTTTATGTAAGATTCTGCAGAAAGGTAAACTTCAAAAAACCCCAAATCAGCATTAGGATCTAATCACATTATAAAATGCATATCTACATGTAAGAAACTAAAAGGAGCAGTGCATTGTGAGAATTTTTATTTGATAATCTACTATAAGACAATTATGAAAATGCCTTTTTCTGATTTCAGAATTCCAGTGGTAATCAAAAGTAACTAGAATTACATTGATTTTAGGGTTTGGTAGAAACAGGGCCAGTGAGATCCAGCTCAGGCTTTTGACACAACTTTGTGACTTTATCATACAATACTGTTCTTTCAATTTAGCTGAACAATAGTCTGGTCTAGGAAATTCAGAAGCTGTTCTACTGTTGGAAAGAAGGGCTACCAGTGTCTGCTTTGATTATTTTCTTTTTTTTTTCCTGTGTGTGGCAAGGTCACTGACTTTGATAAAACCATTTCTGCACTTGCATCAGCATCTGAACAGAGAATCTGGCCCCAAGTCATCCTCTGTTCTCTACTACTGTGAAATGGATATTGCACATAACTCATTTTAAAATAATGCTTAACTTCTGTAGCATGAAATGTCCCTTGTTATGATTTACAGAAGATGGAGGTCAGTACAGCTGGAGTGAAAAGGACTTATTTTGAGTTAAATCTTTTGAAAGGGTGGTAGCTGTGCATTACCAATTGGACTTTAACAAAGGTTTTCCTCTTTACTATTGTGTCACAATCCACTGCCTTAAGAAAAAGAACACCTACAATAAAATGAAGTCTAACACAATATAAAAAGAGTAGAGACTTGTTAAAGACAGAAGATTGAGACCTGACCTGAAATATTGGAGCAGAAATGGCAATGATATAAACCACATCTGAAGCGGGATTTTATACAATATCTGAAGCCAGGATAAATCTTTCACAAAGCCATAAAAACAGCTATTGAGAAACAAGCCTAATTTTAACAACTAGTGCTCAGAAAAGGGCATTCCTATTGGGGAAAGGGTGGACAGCCACTAGACAGGATGCTAAGAAGGCAGAAAACAAGCCAAATGTGGCTCTGTCTCTCTTGTGAAGGCAGGTGCTGAGCTGGAACAAGGGTGTGCACACCTGCCCCTCACATGGCTGGGTAGAGAATGGTGCTTCCCACAGAGAAAATCTGGAGAGGTGTCAAAGGTCATTCTCCAGTGCCCTGAGCATGGCTAGTTGCTTCCTTCTGCTGCTAAAGTGGATTCAAAGCCTACTCCTGCCATAAATAGGATATGCAGGCTTGTAAGGAAAAAGGAAGCAAGGAAAGAGATGAAGGGTGTAAGAAGAAGGTCACTTCACAAATCCCTTGAATCATGCATATTCATCCTTTGTCTCCTACTGCCTATTTGCTCTTTCAGTGACTGAAATAACTTATTTCTCATGTCCAGACCTCATCAGTTGTGTGCTGCAGTAACAAAATGCATTCTTATTACTGTGCAGTGAGCAAAATCCCAGCTGCTTCACAGAAAGGAGCCTATGCAGAGCTCCTCCTGGCTCTGCAGGGTGAGGAAAGTGCTGGTGGCAGTGCTGATGGCTGTCTCCTTCAAGGAGAAGAACTATCAGTTTGCATTGACATTACAGTGTTGCTTAGAAGCAACTCCATAGACCTCTAGGGGAAAAAAAGCATGAAGAGTAAAGAATGATGAAGAAAAGACACTTTATGAATCTTCCATTCCCTCTGGGACTAAGGTCTGCAGAGAGCTGCTACTATGTCCCTGAAGTGGTATGAAGTACAACAATGCTGCTACCAGCCTACACTACTGTGTGCTGTGCTCATACCAAATTCTTTGCCTAATTATTTGCTCCTGTGGTTCTGTGGGAGCAGAACTAACCCCACATTTTATTCACGCAAGCCTAAGAGACATAGGTGAAAAATGCAGACAGCCCATGCTGTTTCTGAAACAAGAGAAGGAAACTACATTATGTCACTAAACTACATGTAAAAGCCATGCCTTTTGATGATGAGGTTAATGAGCTTGATAAATACTCATCTGCATTGTGCTAGTGATCCTTTGTGCCAACACATCTCTGTGCTCATGAAAAACAGGGAAGCAGGAATGCTGGAGTTAGAACTCTGTGGAACTCACTTGTCTGGTTAATTTTTGCCTTCCTGTATTATGTTGCAATTTATTGCAAAGTACCATGTTTTAATTCATTATTATCTTAAATTAAGTATGCTAGTAATCTAAATATGATTTGCAAAAATGCCAAGTGCTATCTTCAGTTAGTAGACACACTGGAGACTAAGACGAGAAAAAAATGTTTTAAAACCAGCCAAATTGACAACTCAATCAATTTAGAGAAATTCAGCAGTCAAACATTACTTTTTCAAGTTTAGCACTTGTTAGACAAAATGAGAGGAGATGAAGAAGGAGGGGAATATCTTGGCGTCTGTACTTTTCTCCACACACATGTATTTGTTTTCATTTTGATGATAATACTAACTACCACTACTGCTACTAATTCTTCTAGTACTGCTACTAATTCTTGCTGAGACAACCCACTCCATTCTACATATCAGAGAGATTTGGTTTTCAGTGCAAAGACATACATATTTCCCAGCAACATATCTCAAGGGTCTTAAAGGCTGAGGAATGTTGTTGATGTCAAACAACACGTTGAACAACTGAGTTAGACAACTGTGAACAGCATTCAAGACACTGGGCAGCTACTTCCCTATTATGCTTGTTAATAACAATTGTTAGCTGTTATTAATTAGAGTTTATTGGCTTGCAGGTTTTACAAGTTTAATGATACTAGTACTTTGTGGCAACTTTACATCCATGTGTAAATTTTAATACACAGGACAATGTAATTCTTTTTATTATACTGTATCAGTTCAGCTGTGTATGTTGAAGCATTAAATCCGCGCCAGATGCTTTATAACAGTTTTCACTTCTGTGTTTAAAGGCAAATAAGCCCTGGATGAGCAATGAGGCTTGATCTTGATGATACAGAGCACTGACAGAGCTGAGAAAAGTGCTCATCTACTGGGAAACATTCTATTTAATTCTTATGGGCTGGGGAGTGCAGGGTGCAGGAAAAAAAACACTGGAATCAGCCTGTTTGGTATACCAGGAGCTAGACTGATGATCTCTGACAGCAAAATTAAGAAGAAAATTCTGTTCACAGTGGGCATTGGAAGGCTTTGAGCACAGAGAATGCTGAGGTTTCAACTTTGTCAGATGGAGACTGTGGGAGAAGATGGAAGAAGAAAGGAATCCATTGCTATTCATGCAAAAAGAAGAAACATTTCTGAATATAGTCCTCATCATGTGGATGTGTTTATGGACATATGTATAAATATAGAAACACTGTCACATAACTGCATATGAAAAGCCCTAGCAAACAGAAATTAGGAATAGCAATATTCTCTTTCAGAAAGTAGTAAACATAAAGGTCCTAGGCAAATACAATTACAGTTAGCTTGTGTTTCCATCTTGCTTTGCTGAGCTTCACATGAAGGTCATTAAGGAGACACAATTAAATAGAATTTCTGGTAAAAAATCTGCCTCTGAGGACTATTGGAAATAAGGAATAAGTAGAAGACTACTCAGTAGCAGAAAATGAGGAACCAAAATGCTGGAGAAGCATCTGCCTAGCTTAGTGATGGACTTTCTAGATGCAGTCACACAATGTAGCATGGAGCATCCGATAACCGTGGTGCTCCTTCTGGCGGTTTCTGATGCAAGCACATTGTGGGTTTGCAAGGTTCAATACAAAATAATACACAGTTCAGTCACTCATGAGGTATTTCTATCTCAAGAGCTGCCTGTAGGTGTGTAAAAAGAGCACAGTGAATCAAAGGAGCTCAGCTGCGTACACCTGTGCCTCATTTTGTGGCCTCTCAGCCTGACTCACCCAGCACAGCAGGACAGCCTGGGAGCACACTGGATAGGAACAGGGCTTGCCAGAAAGCTCCTGGGCTTCTGGTTTGAGTTTCCCATGGCCCAGTCTCTGCACCCTCAGAGCAGAGAAAGCCGAAAGCCTCCTGGACTGCACTGCCATCAGGTCGAGGGAGGTGATCCCACCCTCTGCTCAGCTCTGCTGAGGCACATCTGCAATGATCTGCCCACTGCTGGTGTCCCCAGTACAAAAGAGACATGGTCATGCTGAAACAGGTCCAGAGAAACACCATAAACAATACTGAAGCATCTGTCATATGAGGAGAAGCTGGGAGAGCTGTGACTGGAGTGTCTGGAGAACAAATAGCTCAGGCAGATCTTAGCAATACCTGTAAATACCCAGTGGGATGGTGTAGGGAAGAGGCTACCAGACTCTCCCTTGAGGAGTACAGCAATAGGACAAAAGGCAATGGACGTTGGTTGCAACACAATAAATTCCAGATAGATATGAGGAAATAATTTTTTTCTATGAGATAGTCAAGTAGTGAAACAGGAAATAAAAGAGCTATGGGATCTCCATCCATAGAAGCATTCAAAATTTGACTGAATGAGTAACTTGATCTAAGGCTGCCCCCTTGAGCAGCAGGAGTGATCTTCAGAGGTGACTTTCAATCCTAATTATTCTCTTACCTAGTTTGTGAAATAGAGCTGTTCATGCCAATATGTCACAATCTGAATTTCAATACCAGCTCCAAAATGTCCCTGAAAAGAAATCCCACTGCTCTAAGAGTCAAGTATTCTTTTCCTTCTGGTATTTTATTTGCTCTGCAATGCTTAATATGTGCTGACAATGGGATTTCTGTCAGCAAAAGGGACAGGGGAAGAAACTTATCTTCCAATTTCAGTACTTCATGCTTTTGAAAGCTTCTTTATATCGTTTTACATGTCCTTTTGGTACAGATTAACAGCAAAAACAAAAAAAAATATTGAAAGACCAGAAGAAAAGGACTAAAATATTTATAGTTGAGAAAACTATTCCTCATGATCTAAAAGACTTACACTTTTCAGCGTAGTTATCAAATCTGTTTGGAGTTTTGACTGCATTGTATGCCTGAACGTATTTCTGAGCACTGAACAAAGTATAAGGAATAGCTGTGAGATCAACTATGGCTGAGCAAATGACAGTCTGCTTCTCCAGTAATAATGGTTATTAGTCTCTGAAGAAGTAAAAAGAACAAATAGAGTGGTTGAACAAATAAAATATGTTTTCACTGAAATCTTCACAATTATTTTCTCTGGTAGTCTTTAAATCTAACTCCTTTGTTTTATTACATTCCAGCATTGCTTGCAAAACAACAAAGAAGTAATGGAAGAAATCTATGATGTGCATTTACTGAAGGTAAAGTATCCCAAATAATTAAATATAAGTTCAACCCAGGAGAGAGCACCACGACATTTCCTTAAATGTGTGTTTTTAGCTATATATTTTTATCATCTTTCCTATGGAAATCACTTTTCTGCTACTGAGCTGTCTCCGGGTCTGTTTATCAATTTTCCAGTAAAATATTTCTTAACACATATATCAATTTCAGCTATTTTTGAAAGGAAGACAGTATCTTTAAGACACTGTCCAAGACATTTAAGACATTAAGTCTGTACAGTTCTTACTAATACTGGCTGCTGGGTGGAGAACAGAGACCCATCTGTTTCAGCTGCCAAAAGGACAGGAAGCACCTGGACACTACAACTCCTGTCTGACAGCTACTAGTCAGCACTTGGGTACTGACACCTTCCACACATTTCTTGCTTAGCCATAGGAATTGCCTTTTTGTTCCTGCTCAGTACAATTCTGGAAAGAAAAATGTTATGGTGCTTGTGGAAGAGGTGGTCTAGGAGAAAAACAAAGCCCGCAAAAAAACAGAGGGATATCACTTGTTTTAGTACTTCTAAACACCATTGTTGTATGCAGCTTCTGGATTGTTTCAGATTGTACTTACACAGATTAAGCAATAAATAAGTACTAATGGGAATAAAATTCTGTGGGGAAAAAAAATTAAGAATTATTATTTTGTTAGACTGGGAAGCCTGACTTGGGGTTTCATAACTTCAGCTTAAATAGATGTGTGGTATTAGTTTTGTATGACCTTTCTCAGTAATAAATAAACCCACATTTCTTTTGTTGGCATGTTTATTTTGGAACACACATTCTGCATTTCAGATAGAAATTTTGTAAATACATATAAGTTTAAAGTAATCATTTTATAATTTTAGCTAGATATACCCTTTAGCCCTAGTCTGCCTTTACTTCTAATTTTCACTGAATAAGAAAAAAATACAAACAGCGACACTATTTTTAAAAGGCAGGAAGAAAAATAAAATGAAAAGAAGGGGTAAGAAAAGAAGCAAAACTCTCAAAAAACAGTTGTATGTTTCTTGCTGTGCTCTACGTGGCAAATGACTCCTTTGGCCTGGACCGCTCAGATGCTGTACAGCTTGCTGCCAGAGTTAGTGGATTAGCTGGAAGAAACTGGAAATGATATTACAATGGGCTTCAAGCATTCGTTTCATCCTAAGCAGAAAGTTCTTTGTATTAAATTCATGGGAGCACTTTAGAAATACAGCTTGCAAAGAAGACACACAGAAGCAAAGAATTTTCCATCCCTTTCACTGACTTTCATCCTTTCATTCAAACAGAATATTTTTGTGCTTTTAAAAGACCACCTGCTGAAAATGCCATGAAAAAAGGGATGTCGGTAAACAAGGACACAACGGTGCTTGATAGGAAAATGAATCACTAGAAATGCATTCTGCTATATAAGCTATAGCTGTTACATAAAACTGTGAAAATATCATTTTATCCTTCTGTGTCTTTGTTTTAGCTTCCTTTCTGTAATCTGCAAAGGTAATGGTAAAGAAAAATCCCTAATTTCATGCCTGTAGGAAAACGGGGCATTGCGTCTGTTTGTTGTCACTTATGCAACACAAATAAAGGGCTATCCTGGTTTATGTTTTGAACTAAAAACTTGTTGCACTTTTTTTTATGGCTGTATATGAACAGATGAAACAAAGGGCCAGGTAAATAAACTGGAAATCAGATTTAGTGAGATCACTTACAAGGTGATAGAACACATTCTGTTAAGCATTAAAGTTTTCTATAACCATTAAGTGCAGATGTGCTTTCTCCAAAATGGAAACACACTTTTTCCACACAAAGCTGTGTGGAAAGCTGACATGCAATAGATCTTTCTAAGATCACAGAATCCTGAATTGGAAGGGACCTTAAAGACTGTCGAGTTCCAAACCCCCTGCTATGGACAAAGACACTTTCCATCTTATTTTGACTGCTTTGGGGGCTTCTGCTCAGCAGTGAAACACACTGTTTTGGGTTATTTCTGAGAGCGAGCAGCAGTGCTCATGCCAAGCATTGAATCCCTTGTGTGACGAACTGTGGGGCGGCCCCAAGCACCAGCACTGCCCTGAGAGGCCACGAGGAGGGAGCAATCCACACCTAGAGCCACACCACTCCCAGCCAGGGACCAGGACCACACTGGTGAATAAAATGGGTGCAGGCCTGCTTCCCCTTCCCAAAGGCAAATCATGTGCATCTCTTAAAGTGGGCAAGTAAACAAAACAGTTCTGGCAATAGTCCTGGTGTTTGTGTGGTTTCTTTCAGAGCCTGGGTAGGTATGTAGGTAGTAGCAGGATGGTAAGGTCTGTCAGAGGAGTGTAAAGGATGAGTTTTACGTCCAGGTAGCAAAAAGGTTTTCCTGCTTATGGTTGTTGTAAGCTGTTAACAAGGTGTTCTTTCACCATCCTGAGAATAAAGGATGAAAAGGAGCTAAAATTATCTTGGTAGGCTTAAGTTACAGCAGATTATTAAGTGTAGGTGGAGATCTGCTGACTCAGGCTGAAGATGCTGTCTCTTACTGATCATAGAGGCAACATCTCTTTCATGTGTTCAGAAATGGACATCTTGCTTCAGTGCTATGTTTAAACAGGACTTTGAGCTGAGCCATGCCAATGGGCACTAACACCAAAACCTAGAAAAATGTTTCCAATAATGCCCAAATACCTCCGAGTCAGTCTGGCGTGGGTGAACATGACCAAAGAAGAGGAGCACAGCTTTTTTAAGAAAACTGTCACAGTCTTGGCATATCCTTAAGAGGTAAGATCTGAAACCTTTGCTGAGATGAAGACAAGAGGGATAAATCCAAGCAAATCAGATACAAATCCTTGAGTGCATCTTCTGGATTTAATGCTATGGCACTTAATGCTACTGTCCCTTTCTAGAATGGAAGTCTGAAAATCAAATCCCATTTCTCTGAATTTCATCATAAAAAGCAATACAGACTTGGCCCTGCCCAAAATAACACAGCTACATAAAACCTAAAAGGAGGATCTCATGGTAAAAAATGCACATCCTGGGTTGTGCATGGGGGGAGTCTGGAATTCAGACACATCACCAGGTTCCAGGAGAGAACATTTCTGTGAAGACAAGTCCCAGATACAGAGCATGTACAGATACACACACACCCCAACATACATGGAGAGGA
This sequence comes from Anthoscopus minutus, assembly GCA_013399455.1. Lineage (NCBI taxonomy): Eukaryota > Metazoa > Chordata > Aves > Passeriformes > Paridae > Anthoscopus > Anthoscopus minutus. Next base: position 79,372 of record VWYI01027315.1, on the reverse strand, counting down.
GAAAATAAATGAGAAAAACCAATATAAACTAAGAAATATAGGGGACAAAAGGAAATAGGAAATGTTGACAATAAAGCTGTAGAAAAAGTGAGGAAACAACAAGGTGCTGTTTTTCTTGGCTGGCTGGTGAAGAGGGTAGTGAGTAGAAAACACCAGGTCACATAACTGGTCAGCAGGCATGGGCAGGGGAGGAGCACATTAGCTCACTTCTACAACACAGCCAGTGAAAAAGCCTCCAGTCTTCAGTGCTTGTGATACACAGTCATGGGAAGTGTGAATTTGTATGTACACGGGCAGCCAGCTGAGAAGCCCACAAGCCCACAAGCCAGTTTCCCTCCCTTTATTAGCGTAGATTTAAAGGCAAAGCACTTTGAGTTATGTTCTCATTACTGAGATTTAATTACTTTTCCTAAATGTTCTGCAGAACATTTACTTGTACATTGCAAAGTATTACAGTATAGTCACAACTTAGGCTCTCAATTACAGGAGAACTAGGCAGGAAAGTTGAGGTAATTAGACTCACTGAAGCTTAATCAATTCCTCAGTGTATGCAGGGAAGAACATGCCAATTTTCAGTCCATCTGTGAAAGCTGTGAAGCCACCTTACCTGTCTTTTACAGGTTATTAAAGCCCTCAAGCAAAGGGAAAAAGTCAATGGCTGATATTTGAAAATGGTTGTTGTTTTGCATTTTCTACATCGGGCTAATTTCTTTTTGCTAATTCCTTCATTCTTATTTTTTGAAAACTAGATGTTTTGTGTCTGAGACTGTTTCTGACTGCCCATCCTCAAAGCAGCATTTGTTCTTTGAGGGCCATATTGGATCCCCAAACCAGCATCCCAGGATCATTTGTAGGTTTGGGAAGACCAGGACCTTCACAGGTAAAGCTGCAGCTCCTCTGCATACTTTCTCTAGCCTGGCTGTAATGCCATTCCTGCTTTTACAGTGACAGTCCTTTAGAGGGATGGAGAGAATCTCCAGGCATATTGAGGAAGGGAATTCACATGACACATGACTTCAAATTTAATTAGGTCATGCAAAAATAGATATGTATATGTTAGATATGTATAGATGGTGACTACTGAGAGAAGAAAAAAATCTGTAAGCCCACAAGCCAGTTTCTTTCCCTTCACTAGCATAGATTTAGGGCAAAGATTTTACACTTAGAAGCAAATAAACATAAGCAAAAGTTCAAAAAAGCTCCTTTCCTAGGTAACATTTATCAAACCCAAAATTAGACAATAGCCAATCACTTCCTAAAAGTGATTCAAGTATGCTGCATGTAAGGTGTTAACTCCTACCCTCAACTCTCCCTGTGCAGTTAATGAAAAAACAGCTGAATAAGCTTTAAGGCTTGTCCTGTAGAGGTGTGAGACAAACTCACCATGTCTGATTCAGCCTGTTGTGGTTACGCACTTCTAATTTTTATTTCTTAGCATGCCTGCCTTAGCTACCTATTTTAGGCATACAAAATCCAGACCTGTATGAACTGACTACGCAGCTGCTGATCTAGAAGGAAAATCAGTAGCAGCTCCTGGATGAAAATATAATGTACACGTGAGATCAGTGAGCTCCAAACATGTCCTCAGTGACTTCATTTTCCTTTGAAACTGAGTGGATAGTCAGTAGGAACACCTACGCAGGATGGTGGGTGTACTTCAAGACTTGTGGTAACAGAATATACTTTTTCTCTATCACGTTTGCATGCCACGTAAAAGAAATCAGGTAATATCGTGTGCACACACAGAAGTGAGAGAGAAATTGGTTTTCTGAATGTGATTTTGAAGACCCTCACATGGGTATTCTGTTTAATGTAGGTTTAACTGGGGGAGGATTGAATTATAAGCTGTAGAAAGTATGTTTTAAAACATAATGGCTTTCAGAATAAAGATGGATATAATGGCCCAGTGAGTATCTGTAGCAATACAGTATTGTCTATTCTTTTGTTGGCAACAGTCATAGAAAAAGTATTTGTTATATCAGCCATACTATTAATTCTCAGTTTCTCTCTTTACCTTCTGCCAGTGAAAGTAAAATTGATGTATATATGGCATTGAGTTTTATGCATTTATGAGAAGCATTTTATGAATTTCTGTATCAAAAATGACATTTAATTTTTCAGTGACTTCAGAGGCTGATGCATCATGAATGATTTTACAACAAATCTTCAAAATTCTCTAATGCATTAGAAAGAGAAGCAGAATGGTGGCAGAAGGTCCAGCACCAGCAGATGGCATTCATTCCCTGCAATTCCTGCTGCAGAAGGCACTGAACAGTGGACTTGCACCACAGCAATGCAATATGTGGGCTCATAAGAGATGCAGGTAGTTAACTGTATGTTATTTTCCTGTCATTTGGCAAAATTTTTCTTTCAAAGCAACATTTATTTTTTTTCCATTATTTAAGAAAAAGCTTATACATAAACATTATATAGAGATAGATTGACATATCAGAGCAGCACTTTGCACACTGGTATAGATAATATCCAGTGCAAGCCAGTTTGTTTAACTCAGTATTTTCTTTCCTCAGTCGCATGTTTCCATGAATAACTGTTGAAAGAACCTGACCTAGCACTTTTAATCACTGCTCTTCGTGTTCCTAAATACCATGCTAAGGTGATAAAACTATCAGTTTAAATATTTGTAACAATAACTTTAAAGCTTTTTTATGGCTAGAAATACATGACCTATGCTATTTGGTAAACAGAAAGAATAATGGATTTAAAATAGATTTCTTTTTCCCCCTCAAACAAAGCAGAACTTTATCCCCATGAAGACTAAGAACACACTGGCAATTCAACAGCACCATGTTCTTCCAGTAGCCCTCTGATCCTGATGCAGGAGGCATCAGGTAGGGAGGTGCTGGAAGTGGGACCAAATGTGCAGCTGCCCTGACTATACAAATGTACAGCTGCACTGACTTTCACCATCAAGGTCCTGAGGGGGAAAGGAGAAGCTCCCTGCCCTGACATGCCAGAAGCTGAGACAAGTATTGTATATGAAAAGAGAATGGGACAGGCAAATATTGACCCACGAAGTAAAAAAAACAAACAAAAAACAAACCAAAATAATCAATTTCATTTCCAGTGACAAAAAACCCAAAATGCAATCTCATCTGTAGTTTCAGTAATGTGTTTACAACAACATTAAAAGCAGGTGTTACCTGTTCTAAGAGATTCTGAAGCCTCTCTATTTCACAGTCTATTACAAATTTCTTTTCTTGCCTTCGGTCCAGATCTTCTAGAAGCCGCCTGTAGCTGGCATCGTTAAAATTCTCCACACAGATGGCACTGACTTGCCAGCTATTTTGTCCTGCTTTTTCCATAATTGCTTGAAGTATTGAATAACCTAAAAGAGAAGGATACAATACACTAGTAACACAATCACTGCGTTTTTTGAATAGGAACTGTCCTTAATCTATATTATGTCTCTTAACATATGCTCCTGCAGGGAAGGGAATAAGAGAATATTTGAATCCCTACCTAGGCTGGTTGTCATGATCAGTGCGCAGTATGCAATTTACAAAATTTACAATTGCTGTGATCAGAAGGCTGGGAGTGAGCATTATGGATAATCGTCATATGATTCATACACACAAACTCTTCCACCCAAGCATTCAGCTTCTCAGATTAGTTTTGAACAGTTTCTTGTATCTGGGCATTTCACAACACAGCAAGGGAAAAATCTGAGCTTACTCATTCAGTACAAGTATTTGCATACCACAAAAGCTTTTAATGCTTCCTAGTGTGAATTCTTTGTTTAATTTAATTATACGTATACATTTATGTGCCAATATAGATATATGAATAGAAAATATATTGAACTATTTCAGAGCTTCCACATAGCTTAAATCAATGTATGCAAAGAGACTAAAGTCAATGAATGAAGGGCACCAGAGAAGCATTAACTGTTACTACTGGCAGGATAATTGCTGTTTATCAGTACCAGTATTTGATGCTGTCCATGTTGTCTTTGAGTCTGTTCCCAGATGGGAAAAGCAGTGTCCTGTCAGAGGTCTGCTCCTGAACCTGCAGGGCAGTCTCAGGCTGCCCTGGACCACCAGCCCTTCACCTTCTTCCTGCTTTTTATTTTTTTGGTTTTTTTTTCACTGAGGATGTGCACTACAGAGGTAGTAGGGGAGCTTATGATATGAATTGGGACAGCTTGCAACCTTGTCTTGACTTGCTTAACCAACCCCTGAAACATTCTATTTTTCATGCAGAATAAGTGTGGAATTTGTTTAAAGCAATGAAAATTGTACACCTCACGCCCAAAGTTAATGTTTAAAAAAGACAAAAAGAACAGAAAGACAGATATGTTTCTCAATAACCTGTTCATAAAAATGAGTCAATTCAGAGAAGGTCCTCCTGTCTACAACCACAACAAGATTGACTCATTAGCTGGAAGAATTTTCCCCACTACCTTTAAATGAAAGATTTAATCTCTTAAAAATTTTCTTTAGTGGTGTGGTTACCCAGTAGTAACCTCTTTTCCTCTTCAACAAGACCGTCCCATGCCTGAGTGCAGTGATCCCCAGGTGTCATTTTAATGCACTTAAAGAAGCCACAGAGTGACAGATTTCCTAAAGAACTATGAGATATTCCCACAGATTCCAAGAGGAATCTTTGTAAGTTACACTCCACAAAGAACACGTTTGAGCGTGTGGTTGCTAACAAGCTAATTAGCAAAAAGCCTACAACACAAGCAAAATCTGAATTTGCCTCCCATCAAATAAAACTAAATGATAATGTTACTAAAATATGAAGTTTTTTAGACACATGAGAAACTAGTCTGGCAAATCTAGGAGTAGCTATTTTTCTACTGGCTCCTATAACATTTGCAGTGTTTGAAATATTAACTTAAAATATAACTTTTCTTATCTTTGTGACATTATTCACCAGCACTCCAAAATGAACATTAATTAGGTTTTTTTCCTCCAATTCAGATGACATAGTTTAGATAAAAATACTAACAATTATAATAAATACATAAAATGCAGAATATATTTTGTAACATAAATGAGACATTTATTTTATGAAACAGTATTTTATTGCAGGAAATGAATTCAAATACTCCATGTATCTAGTATTAAAACATTTCTGTACTCAGCATATATTTTTAACCTGATGACTGTTATTTTTTTCAAAGAACCATCAGCTATCCTGTTAATTGCTGCGTAATTATTCTGCTTTTCCTGTTGCTATATTCAATCTCCTTTTTGCCTGTAATTATCTCTGCAAATCATGATGAGATTCTTTCCCAAGCATTGTATTTCTTGTTTCATTTCCTATTCATTTCCATATATAGACATATATTAAAACCACTCCAATGTTACAGGGGTTCTTGCTTCACTTACACTGTAACTTTGACTTGATCTTTGCTACCAAGGCAGTCAACATTTACTTAATTCAGCTTCCTGACACTAATTAACATTTTCTTTGATTCAGAATGAATGGTGTTTGAAACAGCAATTGACATTCCCTCCTTCCTTTCTTATTTCACTTGGACAACTTCACTAAAGATGTGTTTTGATCAAACCGGTAATTTATCCCAGCACAAAGCATGACAAATATCAGACAAACACATAAAAAACCTTTTCTTCTATCTTGGATCAAGGTTTCGCTTGCCACATTTCATTAGCAACTGCCTTCTTTTAGGTATTTGAAGCTTCTGTAGCTAATTGTTGGTAGCTGGCACATCGAGGAGGGTTTTTACATGTGGGCACAACACAGCACTAAGTGGATATGGTGCAACATTCTCCATCAGAAGAGTTCAGAATCCCTGTGTAAGTCATCAGTGGCATGGTCATCTATTCAGTGTGCAAGAACAATTTTTAATATAACAGACGGACAGGGATGAAGTTTATACAGAATGAATAAAGGCATTCACAGGCTCAGTTGGATAAAAATTAGATGTGCTGCAGGGAATGCTTATTTGTCCAAAATAATTGGCTACAGCTGACAAGGAAAAGAATTGGTTTCTGCAAACATTTTATAAGGCAAAATCCTCTGAAACTAACCTGGGATAATTCTCAGAAACTGAATGCTGCATTTCTATTCAAGCAAAATTCCTAATCTTTAGAAAGATGTTTGCCCAAGTAAAGACAGCAGACATGAATATTATAGCTGTCATCTAAAAGGTATTTATTTTCCGTTTACCTGATGTTTATCCTCAGTTATGCTACAGACAGATGAATGATTTATTTTCTCGAATCCATTCCCTCCCATTTATTGTGAAATACTATTTGTTGCATAAAAGCAAACAAAAAAATCCCTAGGCTAGCTCATATCAGCTGAGCTGCACAATTCCTGTTTTCCAAACAATATAATGTAAGAAAATTTGTAGCACTATGTCTATTAATATATAAAAGTAAGCAAATTTTTATAGTAACCCTTCCTCATCAACTAATTCAACCTTGAAATGCAGACACCCAATTCCTTAAAAAGACAAATGCTTGTGCTTAAGCATATCTTTGAAGCCTGGAAATGTGTAGAAATTCCAGGTCCTTCACAGGGTTACCTGTTTAATTTTTTTTTTTAATCTAATTTGTTTTTTCAATTAGCAAATCTATGAACTAAATTAAACATCAACAGAACTTCCTGAAAGCTCAGCTGATGTCCTTCCCAAATGCAAGGACATTATATGCAAGAAGGACTTATTTTTCCTCCTTATGAGACTGTATTCTGGGGCATTTTCCTCAAATGACCTGTGATGACTTCAGACCAGAAGTCAGCCAACTGAATTTTATAGGTCATTGCTTAAATTTAGACACTCTTAACAGCTGCTTAAGGACCAGTAATACCAATTCTACCTCAGCATCCTGGAACCAAAACAGCAACAGGGCAAGTCTGCAAAGATTTTGTTTTCTTGGTCCCTTCTCTCCTTGCTTTTCTGTTCACTGGTCAGGTGGAATTGTGATGACTTACCATACTACTATTTCCCTTTTTACTTTTTTTCCCAAAAGATAAAACACAGTCATAATGTTGGGAAAAAAGCCCATTAACCCCCTCCTCTTCTCCCCATCCCCAACCATAAAAATGAAGAGTTACTCTATTTCCTGTAAAATCAAAGCTGGAGATGCCTACTGCAAGAAATCTATGTACTGGGGTTGATACTACAGGTAAATACATTACAAACAAAATCTCAGATTTTTTTAAGCCTTCTTCCCTCATTCCACCACCCACTGGCATTTTTTCATCAAAAAATGCATCAGCCATAGAAAAATAATAGCATATGTGCACCTGGTGCTGTAGAGATATTAGCACTTCTTCAGAGCTGGATATCTTCTGGGGGCCAAAGTGTGTAAAATGGGCAATTTTGTAGTCGGGGATTCCTCCTACACACTGCAACATTTCTGTAATTGAAGCCTATACACAACCTTCCTCCAACCAAGCAGCTGAAATCATGAGAAATATTTTTGATTTTAAAATTTAAGTTACCTTTCAGGCTTTTTTATTTGTCTTCAGCTAGGCTTTCCTCTGACCAATTTCATTTCAGCAGGCAATGATTTGATTTCATTTATTTCAATTTAAATCAAAAGTAAAATCTGATATCTAATTATTTTCAGCATGTTCAGAACAAACTGAAGAGACAGAGGAGCACCATCTTGACTTATTTTTTCTCCCAGAATCCACATTTTTCCTTTTTTTCTTTTTTCTTCTTCTTCTTCTCTTTTTTTTTTTTGTTTCTTGCTTGCTTGCTTGCTTTCACCAGAAAATAGTTCAGCAATCAATTACCGTGATATAATTAAATTTCAATAAGTTTCATCTTCCAGCAGCCTTTTCATTCTGGGAAACCATTTCCCCAGCCCTCTAAGCACAGGCAATCATTTCTGATGGTCTTGCAAGGAGACAGACACCCAAGTGGCTTTTTACTCCAAACAGTAGCACCCCCACCAATAATTCACATCTTGGACCTTTTGTGCAGTAGCCCATTATAAATTTTCTGCAATGAAGATGCAATATTTATATATTTTTAAATATGTACTTTACTATGCTTAGCAGACTAACAGTATGGAATCAGCAAGTTATCAGGTTGATAAACTTGAAAACAGCATATTCAATATATTTGTTATGACACCAAGCATAGAAAGCATCTCTGATGAACATGGATCCTTTCCAAAGATGGGCTTATATGGGCTCATATACTGCATGTTACTGAAATGCAAAAGCATTTACTTCTGTTTCAGGGCCAGTTAATTTTCAAAAAGGAATGAATCTCATTTCAAATATTTACTGCGATCCCAAAAGCCCCAGACACTGCTGGAGCTACTTTACGAAAGCTATTTCCAACTGTAAGAATTCATATTAGTGTGTTTTTTTTATAAATCCAACACACTGCAGAAGTGAAGAATAAACAATAAATCATTTGGTAAAGATAAGCCAATATATTTTATATTCAGGACTGGATTAATGTTGCTTAATTCTAGCTGTTTATAGAGCAGTTGTCTAAGTTAGTCATCCAAGTTTTCAAAGGAGAGACATATGTCCCATAAAAACCCCCATTTTTCGGTCTTAGATATCTATCTCAAAAGTGTTTATTTTTTGAATATTGAAGGAGTTTGGACATGAAGGTTAATGAAAATATCTACCATTTATTTTATCTGGCCAAATCTTGTTGAGATGAATCCAGAAAACACAGTGTTGAAAACCATACGAGAAATTTACAGTATGAGTGATGCATGACTATACAGTCCACCAATAACTACAAGCACTCAAACTCATGTATATTTAATTTTTCTTTGTGTGTTTATTACCTTTTTATTAACATACAGTTTTATTTCAGATTTTGGTCAGCATAGAACTTCCAGGACTTAAGAAACACTTGCACCCCTGATTTTTTTCTACAGTGTGAGCTGGAGCCAGAACACTCAACAGAAAATACATACAAACTGGCCAATTCAGATGACAGAGTGGAGGCTAGAACTACAATTGTGTTCTGAGTCTTTTTTGGGTCTGATTAATGGAAATGATACAGAGATTGGAAAGTAAGACAGGTAACTCAAGAAATAGTTCCATCTATTCCTCTCTAACCCTCCATCCCCCAAGGCATATAAATTGTATTTAAAAAAATTCTAGACAGGTATCTTTCTTTGTCCTTAAAACTCTCTAAAGAGGATTCAGTCACATCCTAGGTAATATATTCATTGCTTAATTATCCTTATCATTAGGAGATGTTTTCTAAAGTCTAACCTAAGTCTCCCCTGGCATAATTTAGAGCCACTCATTCTTGTCCTATCTCTAGCAGGTCTGGAGAACAGTGTGTTCCCTTCTTCCTTAAAGCAATACTTTACATTACTGAAGACTGTTACATTTCTTTTTTATCTGCATTTCTCTTTCTGAAACATGATTGTCTCAGTTTTCCCTTGTGGAAAATATTAGGGTTAGAGTTAGAGTTAAGGGTTAGGGTTCAGGACAATTTTACTACAAATGTTTCTGAAACAAAACTGAGGAAATAATGGATCCAATTTAGCCATCTCCTGTATTGTATTTTTGTTTCAAATATTTTAGAGTATTTGATGATAAAGGAAACTACCTTTGAATTCATATTTCTTGCCTCCCTGACAAAGATGATCTTGAATATTTTCTTGGTGTTTGAGACACCTGCAAAACAAGATCCTGCAATGGTGTATGGTCAGACTTTCTGCCATTCTCTGCCTTAATCCTGTCAAGACTGGTTGATATGCAGCTTCATCTGCAGTATTTAATAATTCTGCTTTCCTGAGGACAACACAAAGCTACAAGAAAATGCTATTACTATATTATAACCATGACTTCTTTTTGAAACAAAACCCCAAAGTTTTAAGTGGAACAACATAGTCTAAAAAATATGCTTTCAGGGAGCACATGGGAGGAGGTTTGGCTTACACCACAATGGGAATCCATGATCAAAGATTCAAGCTGTGTCAGGTCCCATTTATGCTACACCCACTCTGCAGCAAGATTTTTCCCCTTCTTTGCATTTCATAGTCCGCAGCCTTCATATGAAAAACACTGTAAAGGTGTCTCATCAAAGTGCCAAGTGATAGAGATAGCTGGGAACTCGAGGGGGACTGAAGAAGAGCCCTGATTTTGAAGCCAGTCTCATAGTTGTGGTTGGACTTTCACAGTTTTCAGATACCATCACCCTTCCCATTTCACTAAATGCCTTCAAAAGAACATTGTAGTCCCATAATCTCTCTTATGACAAGCATGCATGGAGATGAAAACAGCCAAAGGTACTTACAGATACATGCCAAAACCAACTTGTTATATGTTGTTAGCATTTCATATATTATTTCCTTTTATTTGTCTATTTTCAGTTATGCCATAGGCTTCAGCTACAGCAGGCTCAGGTGAGAGATCATTGGCCCTTCTGTAGTTTACAAGTAGCAAGGAGACACTTTAGCACATTTAGACACTTAGCAAATTTTAGCAAATTCTTATTACAGAACTTTAAATGCTAAATTAGAAAATGCATATAATTACAGCGTTATCAAAACTTTACAAATTGTTACCTAAAAACCCCCAGCAACTGAGCTAACAAGTGGAACAAAAGAGAGGAGAGAAAAAAAGAAGCATGTTTTATGCTTAACCTCCGTCAGATCATCAGTGTAGTCTCTATAAATAACCAGGCACTTGATATGTCATCATGGGACAATCATTAGGGCTAACAAATATCAACATTTTTAATGAAAGGGCAGAAAAGAGTAAAAAATTAATCTGCTTTGGAAGAAAATAAAATAAGTTCAAATATTTACCTTATTACCTTTTGCAAAAGTTCTTAATTTAGCTAAAACCTATAGTTTGTAAGACTGATACTAATAAATTATCCTTCTTGCACAATATCTTCATTCAGGCACAGTTATTTTCCAGAAATTGCTAGCTTGGCAAGAATTTACCTCTCTAGTCTCAAGTTACTAGGACTTTGCCCTGTGATGATACACAAATGTACACAGACATTTGTGTAACTAACATCCTAAAGAACCATGTCAAAGGATATCAGCACTGTGAGCTAAAGCTCTCAAGAGCTGGTATATCTTCAAAGTAGCAGTATCTTAGTGTAATCTGGTTGATGTATTATGGTGTTGTCTTTATATTGTCACATACTAATTTCCCCAAAAGGCATCTGCCTCAGTAAGAGACCTATGCCCCAGGACAGAACTGGCTGTGGGTACTAAATGAAGATCTTGATGTCAGGTCTTCTGCCTCATTTCTACAGGGATTTGTTAGAAAAGTAGTGTTTTACTTTAAAATATCAGGTAGTCTCTGCCTATTGGCTGTGTAATTTCTAATACCTGCCTGAGAGAAAACAGAACAGTCTTCAGACTGAAACAACAGACATTCACATTAACAAGCATTCTTTTGAATGAAGTCACAACCTTAATTCTATTTCTGGGCACTTGTAGCCATATCCATATTTATTGGTGGCTACACAGCAGATAACATTTAGGACCTTACTCCCTCCACAAGTTCTATTTGTAGATCCCAGGTGCATTATTTCTGAGTTTAAATGTCATTTAAGATGTTTTTGATATCTACATTTTGAAGCATTTACCTTTTTCAGAAAAATCTAACAAGTCCTGAGAAAACAGGACTTAAAATCTAAATGTTGCAATTATGACTTGTCTGAAGTGAGTTTGAAATAAGTCTTTCTGTATCTTTTAAGCTGACACACGTACCATAAATATATTAGAAGTTAATTGCTCCCCCAAAAACTAACACTTTGGAGCTAATCCTAAAAATCTATGATTTTCTTCCAGTTCCTAAAATTAATTCAGTGCTTTTCTTATGTAGACCAGCATTAAGATGAAGTTCCTTCCTTAGAACTGGAGCAGCAAATTGTGAAACTTCTGAAGATTTCACATAGTGGTTTTTATTGAAGTGTAATGACAATGATCATTCCCCTCACCTGGCTTCAAATTCAGTTGTGGGCCCCTCACTGCCAGAAAGACATTGAGGGGCTGGAGCGTGTCCAGAGAAGGGCAGCGGAGCTGGGGAAGGGTCTGGGGCACAAGTCCTGTGAGGAGCAGCTGAGGGAGCTGGGGCTGTTCAGCCTGGAGAAAAGGAGGCTCAGGGGGACCTCATCACTGTCTGTGACTGCCTGAAAGGAGGGGGCAGCCAGGTGGGGGTCAGCCTCTTCTTACAGGTAACAAGTTACAGGACAAGAGGAAATGGCCACAAGCTGCACTGGGGAGGTGTAGATGGGAAAACAGGAAACTTTTCTTCATGAAAAGGATTATCAAACCCTGAAACAGCCTGTCCAGGGAAGGAGTTGAGTCACAATCTTGGAAGACATTAAAAATACGTAGAGTGGCAGTGAAGTACATGGCTTAAGGGTGAGCCCAGCAGTGCTGGGTTAATGTTTGGACTCGATTTTAACTTTCTCCAACCTAAACGATTCTATGATTCTGATGCTGAATAATTCAGCTGCCAGGCATTACCTCTGAGGGACTGCAAATATCACTCTCAGCTAAACCCCGAAAAGGGCTTAGAATCTGAGTTTCTTAACAAAAAAACCCAACAAATCCTACAATAATAAAAATAAAGTGAGAAAACATTTTAATAAGTTCTTTTTAATGTTCCAAGACATTATAAGCATACACATATATGTACATAACAAGTAAATACATCTACCTGTATGCATATTTGTAACTGCTTTATATGAACCTGTGCAAAGCAGGATGCAAAGAAATGACAGAAATTTCAAAGAAAGGAAATGAACAGAGATTGTTGATTGTTTTGGCTTCCTCTACTCTCTTCTTACTCTTTTCAGTAGTCCACTGAAAAGAACTGGCAGAGCAAAAGGCACTTAGCAACCTTACGTCATTTGAGCGTCTTCACAAACACTGCTATTACAGTCATTGATATACAGAACTGATCTTTTCCAGTTGTGCTGTAAGACAGCTAATGTAACATCTAGATACTTATACAGAGAAATAGGGAAGACAATTATATGATCTTCAGAGAGAATACTGGACTACTCCTACATGGCTGAATCTCCTTTTGGTGTCTAAATTTAAAAAAATTAACGCTAAAATATTTGACAGAGGTCAAAGAAGCAAATCAAGATGATTTGAGGCCATTATATAAAATATGCCTTAGAGTAAGAGAATTACAGGAGAATTTATCTCAACTGAAATTTTGATGGCTAACTCTGAGCTAGTTCATCCAGTATCCTTCAAGCAGTAGAAGGACAGGTGCCTTCTTGAAGGCAACTCATTAAAACCCTCTATCATATGTCTCATGTAGTATTTGGAGGAGAAGACACTCCATGTTTAAAATGTAAAATCCTGGTGTTATTATTTCTCAGGTTCCATACCATGAACACTACTATCATAATGTTGTGCTTATGTAAAGAGCAGGATTGAAAGCAACCAGCAATAGTATCACAGTATCTGCTACTCACACATGTGAAATTTTATTCTTCTATTCTACATTTCACATATCTACATTTCACATATGAAGATACAACATTTCATTTAAGTAGAATTAAAAGTTAGGTTACTTTCATGCTTCTCTTGTGGAGGATGGGCAGCTGCACATAGGTTTCCTTTGATTACTCTGGTGAAGGGATTTGCATACAATTACAGAGACAATTTCAGTTCCTAGCAGGAACAAACACAGAATGAAGTAAGTACTCACCATATGATTAGACTAATTTATTACATCCCACTGAGGCAAGCTATATGCCAAGAAGTAATCATAAACTCATGTTCAAAGCTCTGGCAGAATGAATATATTTAACAATTCAAATTAAATTTCAGCTGTAGGAAGTGACATTTAGTGGGAAACATGGAAATGGGCAAGGTATAATGAAAAGATAACAGGTAAAAGAATACAGACATTAAAAGCTTGATTGGCTTGTCTGAAAGCAGACCAGGAAAACTGTGAATAAAATCCTGGCAAGTTTCTAGTATGAAATATATGTTGATCTGGACTTTGGTTAGTTTTAACTGACCTTGGCATTAATGTCTGAAAATGAACACAGTGACCAGTCAATAACTGCTCCATAAAAGTTAAGTGCCTGTGACGTTTCATTATACAATGGCACTTGCATTGACCATTTTGAAAGCAAATGATCTTAAGAACTTTGTTCATTTTAGAGCTGGGTATCTTCCCTCCCCTGAACAGCTGTTTATTCATAGAAAAGCACACTCTGGTGTAATCCTAAGTCTTAATGAGCAGAAATGAGCATTTCTGCCTCGGACTTGCCAGGAGAAAAAATTACTAAGGTTTCATAAGAGTGGAAACATCTCTTTAATAAAATTGGATATTGCTTAAATATTTCCATTTAGGGCATCTCCAGGAATAGAAACAATAGGCACAATTTAGTATCTGTATAACCCAGGAGAGCAGTGGCAGCAAGACACCCACTCGGTATTCCTGGTCAAGAAAGCATGGAATTCTGCAAGTGTCACTGAATGCCCCTGAGTACACTGTGTCGTGGTCATTAGGACTGAGCATGTCCTGGGTGGGTTAGTCTAACCCTCCAAGCAAAGCCACAGGATGAAAACAATGCTAAAATAGTCACCAAGGCAGAAAAAGACAGAGACAATGACTCTGCAGCATGGTACAGAGAATATTTATCAGGAAAGCAGGAAACTTTTAATGCAATCTTGACTTCAGTGGCTAATTAGTTTATGAAAGAATATCTGAAAAAGCTGCAGATGATGTGGGAATTGGCTGCAAAAACTTAAGGAGGTGAGAAGTACAACATTACAGAGGGACATTCTGTATCTGAGAGGAATGAGAAGTGAGAACACAGGAACTGCTTAATAGATATACTTTTTAAGTCCTAGAACATGTATTTGGTATTTTAGAATTTAAGTTGAAAATAAAAATAGTAAATAAGGTAGAATTTCAGTTGTACTAGTACCAGAAGAATCCCACTTTGAACATTCTTTTTCGATGTCTCCACTCCTGTACTTGGAAATTAAAATCTATTTCTAAAAATCTACAGAAGATCATAATCCAGCTAAATAAACAATATTATTTAATTTTCCTTACACACTGCTGCCAGGAACAACCCTATCTATGCTACTGCTCAAAAACCACTGTGAAAAAACCTGCTGCACACTAATAGTTCTCTATGTATTTTGGTTGTGCTTCCATTGCCCTTTTCAATGTGATTGACAAGACATTATTTCACAATATAGCACCTTAAATGCCATAAATTACGTCAACTGTCTTATTTTCTTAAAGAGATACAATGTAGATTTGAATTTTCCAATTTGCTTAAAGCAGCGACATCCAGCCTTTTCAACCTGAGCCCTGAAGCATTATTCCAAAAAGAGCAGTGGGTCACAATTATTCCTTGAGGGCATTTTCTCTGGAAGCAGAGTGGAAGGAAGCGGGCATCATTCCTGGCTCCCTTGCTGGAGATCTTAAAGTGTCTCCAGGAGAGCAGGCTACAGCTGTAAAATTGCACAGAATTCCTTAAATATATCGTGTATTGCTTGTGATATTGAATTATGGCCAATGGCAGCCTGAGGAGCACTGCACTCACGTGGCAGCTTTTTGCCATGACTCCAGGCTGGCATGCACTTGGTACAATGTCCCAAAGTACAAGACAGGGTGACCTCATTCCTCCTGCTAAAGTTACCTGCTAACTCAGGTTCCAAATCATTGAGCCAAATCTCAGGCTAATTAATTGCAAATAAACAAACATCACCATTACAGAAACTGGACATTTGCCTATGTCCCTTTTGAGATGGTTTCATAAGAGACAATTTGCGCAGATATAAGCAGCAGCAGGCACTTCCCTGCTGAGCTGTTAACACTGGAGATGATAGGAGGACAAAAATCTCAGTATTGACACCCTGCAGGACATTTACACCAAACAACCTTGCTGCAGTTGGGAGGACTTTGTAAATCTGCAAAGTCATCCTGTGTGGTGGTGTTCCCCTTGCCCCCTCCAAGGACCTCTGTCCTGGAGCCAGGCTGCTTCCACGGCCTGGAGCTACTCTGAAGCATCGTGTTGTGTCCTCTGGGGCTGCTCATGACAGACACAAAGGAGAGATTTCTCCTTAATATAATGAGGAAAACATAAAACATCTATTAATGGAAGAAGACAAGATACCAGTTTCTGCATAGATTTAGCATTCTATTGATGATGTCATCTTGACTTGTGTATCACAAAATGAAGACTTAAAAAAGCCCTTAATGTCTTCATTTAGAATGTTTTTGTGCAAGAAAAAGGGTTGTAATTACTTAATAGATATTTCTTTAAGGTTTTATCTCTGTCTGAGAATGTTAATGTTCACTATTTAGCTTTCATCTCTTTGGCAGTTAAAATTAACAAGTCCTTTTCCAGTGAAGGACTCTGGTGTTAAGGTATTTGTATGATTAAAAAGTTTATTCTGATCCTGAGACAACTATCTGAAATACAGGCCTGTACAGTACAGCCTACAGTAGAGAATGTGGATAAAATTTTAGGCATGATGATAGGAATAGTTGCATTTACATAAGTAATGTTGTGCTCAAAGGCCTCATTGTTTCAGGTACTGTACCGATACATGTGAAAAAGGTCTCAAAAAAGATGTCTTTGGAAAACAGACTCAGAGGTAGGACAAGTTATTTATTCCTACTTTTATTTTTAATTAGGTCAACAAGATATTTCAGAGGCATTTTTCATACTTATCAGTCTGAAAATAAAACAGGTTGCTTCCAAATGGATATTCAGTAATTCATTTAAAAGTAGGATGATCAAAAATATACAATACAAATTAGACATATATTGAATACACATGTATTCTCATTTTTATTTATTTCTTTTGAAATATGCTTAGGATCCAATAATTTAAATAATTTACTTTGCATTTTCCTTTCTATCATTCTTTTTCAGCATAACAGATAAGTCACTACACAGTCCATATTCTAACTTGCATTTTCACAGAATAAGAACTAGAGAAATACTCTGTGTGTGGGTGTTAGGATTACTTATAAAAGGCAGGACAAATCCCGTTGCATAACTCATAAAATATTCGTATTGACTTTAGCTGGAACTACTCACGGGAGAAGAAGCTGGTTCAATATTTGAAATCTGATGTAATTAAAATTTGAGAGCATTTAATTCAAAAACTCATTTAATACATTCACTTAGTTTTAACTATATAACAAGTAATTCTGTGCCAGGTGAAAGTGTAATTGACAAGAAGAAGTTAAAGCTAACAAAGAACCAGATATGAAATCAAAATCCCAGTATGCTAACAAAACTTTACAGCTGGAGGGAAGGCAGGCAGGAAGGGGACCCTTCTTTGTAGGACTAGGACTAGACACTAAAACTGCTGTCCTGTCACAAAGCATATTAAAAGTCATAGTTGAATTTGAGTAGTAAACATGACAAATCATGGTCTGGACTGGAACTGATGTTTTATTCTTATGTTAAATATTGTCTTGATATACTTTTTCCCAAGAAATAGATTATTCGTTTTTTAGACAGAATGTTCACCTGTTGTGTGCAACTTTCTGTAATTTATCCTCCATATACATGCAGTTTCACACCTTCAGGATGGTCTATGTGGCACAATTTTGGCACATGGTTTAAAAAGCTGCTGCATATGTTTTATGGTAGTTTCAAAAAGATATGAAGCAACAGGTTCTGATTTTTAAATTACATACCTTATTTGGAAACTGAACACTTAAAACATGGCGAAACAAGTCTGCCATAGATGAGTATAGTTTTATTCCTTAGAACTCATGACATTTTTAATAGTTCATTGCCAGCATGCCAGTATGTCAATATTAGCTGTTTCCTGGCTGAGGAGAACCATGCAGGTGAAGTGTATTACATACTCAATGGATTGCAACAGCAAAAGCAATCTTCTACCCTGGGACATACTCAGGGACTTAATATAAAGAATATTTAATAGCTGGCTAAGAAAGAAACCTTCAAAAAAACCCAGCCTCCGATGTCAACAAATGCTACAGAACATTTACCAGGGAGGTAACTTGCAGGAAACTGGTATTTCACCATTCAGTCTGAAAAGCAACTTCCATTGTTGGCACAGTAACTTTCTCCAGGCACGCTCCAGGCTCTTATGTCAACTGAAATCCATGAGGAACTGAACTTGTGGTCTTATGCCACTCAAAACTGACACCAGAAAAGGTCTTCATGCTGTGACACAGTAATATTCAAATCTGAAAGCTACACATTCTTTAAGTACCTCATAATATCTTCTTGTACATTCTCACCTAAAAGCCACACATCTCCATTGCACTCTGGCACTCCAAGGGTTTTCAATTCTGCAGGTTTATTGCAATTCAGGTTTTAAAAAGCTACTCGTACTTTATGACTCGATGCTTCTAAGATACATAATTAAAATGTGGCAAAATACCTAACTTTCCTGTATTAGGAAGGCCTGTGCCAAAGCCTAGCCTTATTCTTGGGAACTTCCATCTGTGTTCTGGAATAGCACCTGAGAATTTGCTTTTATACAGTAACCCTAATAACAGCAGACATGTCCAAACAAATAGTTCTCATAAATGTCACAGGACAAATTTCAAAGTAATGCAACTTGCAGTTACAAGCTACCTATATGGGATAAATTTAAAGTGACTTGAGAAAGAATGAACCTAAAAGTACTGTCAGTCACTTGGGATTGCAAAATATACTTAAAAGTCAAATTTTATACTAGATTGGCTCTTTATGAGTTTGCAAAATGTCTTGATTTTCCAACAAAGTGGATGGAGAAAATATAGACGGAAACCAGGCATCTGAAAGAGCAGACAATAAAATGGGCACACCTGATAAATTAGCTGGGATTTTCTTTTCCTGATATTACTCTTTTGGTCTTCTCAGGATTTGTGAGCTATCTTCATGTTGGACTCTCCCTGAAGATTAAATCCATGCTTCATTGGAGTACTTAATTGCATTCAAAGGGGTTTATAAGCACCTCAGTAAATTTACAGAGGTCCGGATCCATAGACTTTGTGTTAGATCTGAGTATCTGTTTTATGGTGCTTCTTTTATATAAATGTTCCTTCTCAACAAATACAAAGACTTAAGCCACAAATGTAATGTATTCACCTGAAAAAGGTGAAAAGTCTGTGGAAAGTGCCCAATAGCCTGGGAAACAACCCTACATTCTATTTTAGTGCAATAAAATCACAGTCAGTAACATTCCTCAATTTTTTTAGAAAGCAGAGTGCCAAGCTACTCTAAGTGTCTAGCCACTTCAAGGCTGAAATTAAGGATTAGAGAAAGACTGAAGTAATCAAGTTCAAATATACTGGTGATAATCATATGAAACCTATGACTGTTCCTCATTATGTAGTATGGGTATATTACCTTGAGTTAAAACCTCCTCCAATTCTCTAGAGCGTTCATTATTGTTACTCTTGCCCACACTCAAATATGCCGACTCAAGAAAAGGGAATTAAACCTTTCTGTGCTATTTAGTCCCACCTCACCTCTAATAATTCAATACAGAATTTCATTTGGTGCTTTTGCTTGCAAATTGATAAACACAGAGGGCTTTCCCTGGCATCAGGAAGCAGCTGGGCACAATCCAGGATGCTTGCTGAATCCTTTCCCCACAAGCAGCTCTTTGTACCAACTCACTATCCCAACAGGATCTCTGCATCTTCTGCACACTATGGAAGAAAAAAATGAACCTAAATCCAGATTAATTTGCACTTGTGTGTACAGTCCCAGTGAAACCCAAAGTCCTTTCGATAATTACAGAGGGAATTCAGTCCATTGCATATCAATACAAGAAAAATACAGTCAGCAAGATAGAAAATGCTTTTCAAAGGGACTTTTGCCAATTAATAGGCTTTTTTGTTTGTTTGATTGGTTGGTTTTGGGGGTTATTTTTTGGTTTTTGGCTTTTTGTTGGTGGCAGGTGTGTTTTTTTGTTTTTTTTTCTTTTGTTTTATTCAAGAGGCTGTTTCATTTCACTGGTCAAAATCTGAGGCTTTTTTTTTAAATCTGACAAGTAGACACAACACCCCAATGAACAGCGAGAGGAGAAAAGGTCTTCCTGAAAATATCAGTCAGGTATTGGGCATGGGATGAAGTCCAAAAGGAAGTGAATTAATTTCCTAAAAGCCCTGCCAAAGACCAGTCTATCTAATAAAAGAGAGGAGTTATTTGACCCGAACAGTCAGAAGAAGAACTCCCCTCCAGATCACGAGACACAATGAGACAGAGGGGCAAACTCTGTGAAAGGCTCAGGCACCTCATTTTCAGAAACTTACTTTTTCTTGACAAGTAAATAAAATCCTGACAGTTCTTGATTTTTATCTTCTCAGAAGCCTGATGTTTCTTTTACCATAGTGGTCTTTCTAGATAGACAATATTTCTAACCCTTAGTTTACAAAACTAAATCCTAGATTTCACGAAGAATTTGAACAGGATCATTTTCTATTTATTTTGGACTCTTCTTGGATTATTCAGATAATGTTGATTTTTCCTAATAGCGCTGACATTTGCAGAAGTAAGACAATACAAAGCCCAGGACTGGGGAAAACAATTTTACAGAAAGTAAAACAGTATTTCTTCTTTTGTGCTATAAATTCATTGATTGGTTATTGATAATGGGTGATTTATACTGCATGTAGTCTTTTCAAGTATTCTGCAGTATTTGTCATGATTGTATGTGGGTTTTATCCCTACAAAACTACCATTATTATGTAGAAATTAGCAAGTATCTTTGTTCCCTATCTGTACACAGCTGAATATGTTATCTCCCAAAAGTGTATGTATGCCATTTTCAAAAACTGATATAGAAACGCTATACTAGAAGCACGTGATATTAGAACAACAGACATTTCTTTTCCCAAACATTAGAAATCATTCTGTGACAAAACACCTGGACAAAATCTAACCTTAAGACAAGAATCATCACTTTACATTCTACAAGTACTTAATAATCTTTTCTCCATAAAGCTCACATGGCCCTTCTTCCACAATCTTCTTCCATTTTTACGAGATAATCTCATTTCCAGTATAGGGGGTTTTTTGCCATTTCTACATTACCTTTTTTTTTGATTCAACACTGTTCTTTAGTTTAAGAAGTTTGATTTCTTCCATTACTTTTATTCTAGTAATATATTGATGAAACCCAGTAATTTTTCATTTACAGATGAGCCTCTTTTCTTTCATGACATGAATGGTGCATAGTGATGATCATCCTAACAGCTCTTCTCAGATGCCCTCTTTCTCAAAGAGAAGCCATGAGAATTAACATGGCTACCAGTCTTTAGCACCAAATAATAGAAAAATTTTATTCATTCTGATCAGCATTATGCACATGAACACTAACAATCACCCTTTCAAAGCACAAACCATTTATTTGTTGTAAGTATGGAAAGAAATAAAAGGAAGTGTTATGAAGCACATAGACTACTTAACATAACTGAGTATGAAATCTCAGGAGATAATTGAGTACTACAGCATCTTGAAGAGTGGTATCCAAGTAAATACAGTTCTCCAGAGGTATGATAATCTAATTTCCCTGACAGTGGTCTCAGGGCTGTTTGAAATATCTTTAATATGCAAAAAACCCCTGATACTTAAGGAGAAGGCAGATGAAATATGGAACTGAGAGAGCAGAACAGTGGTTTCCAATGAATCAATAAACATTGTGAGTTACACACAGTATCTGCTACTCTTTGGAATGTGTACTAATAAAGACGAGTGGTTAAAAAAATCCATTTAGGCAGCAGTTTTGGTAGGGGTTGGGAAAGGCACAACTCATGCATGAGAAATACTTTCACATCCCTGTCAGGTCTTCAATATTTGCTTTTTAAGAAACCATTATGATATATATTGAAAACATTAAGGATGAAGAAACACAATTTTTTTCCTCTTCTTAGTAATGTATACAGATGCAGTAAGGTTTTATACAGGCTCAAAATGAACCAACAATTGCCAAAAATTTCATGTTTTGAAGGAAAAAACAACACTAGGCATGAAAACGGGAATAAAATGTAAAAACAATTCTTAAAGACACTTTAAAAGAAAAATGCACATGAATGTAAATTTAGAGATTAATTAAAACATAGGAAAATATTTTAAGTGTCTTAATATAAACTATTTCTGTCTTTCTAACACTGTTCTCTGGGGAAGAAGAAGAATAAAACCAGCAATGCTTATAGTACACAATCTCATTACCAGTACCTAATGTGTCCTTTCTCTGTCTCCCAAATTCTAAATGCTAAAAGAGGCAAAAATTACATTAAATCCTCCAAATCCTTCGCTATCATCCTCCCCAACATTTTCATCTCTAAATCTGAGAGATACACATTTGATGCCTGAACTGTTAGAAGGATAAGGAAATGTCTGTCTGGCTGCATTGGACAAAGATTTATTGTCAACGATTCAACACCCAAATGGACACCAGCAATGAGAGGTGTTCCTCAAGGGTTCATGCTAGGACAAATAATATTTAATATTTAATATGTTCACTAATGATGTAGGCAATGGGACAGAGTGCACACTCAGGAATTTTGCACATCATATCAAGCTGAGCAGTCCAGCTGATTTGGTAGATTGATACAACTCTGTCCAGAGGAACTTTAAAGACTTGAGAAGTGAACTCATGAAAAAACTCAAGTTCATCAGGGCAAAGTCCATTGTCCTGCACCTGGGTCAGGGCAATCTCAGTATCAATACTAACTGGGGGCATGAGTGGATTGAGGACAGCCCTGACAAGAAGGGCTTGGTAGTACTGGTGGAGGAAAAATTGGACATGATCTGAAAATGGGTACTTGCAGCCCAGAAGGCCAGCCATATCCTTAGCTGTACCAGAAGCAGCATGGTCAGCAGGTCA
The DNA here is from genome assembly GCA_013399455.1 of Anthoscopus minutus. Taxonomy (NCBI): domain Eukaryota; kingdom Metazoa; phylum Chordata; class Aves; order Passeriformes; family Paridae; genus Anthoscopus; species Anthoscopus minutus. Next base: position 56,618 of record VWYI01027315.1, on the reverse strand, counting down.
AGGGAGAAGATTTTTCCCATCTACTATCTGTTCTCCTGAGATCTCATCGGGAGTAGATGACCTGCCCTGTGATCCAGTACAAGAAAGAATGGATATATTAGAACAAATCCAGAAGATTGCCATGGTCAGAGGGCTGGAACAGTCAGAGATGGAGAGAGTTGGGGCTGCTAAGCGTAGACAAGAGAAGACTCTGGGGACACTTTATTGCATCCTTTCAATATATAAAGTGGGCTTATAAGAAAGTTGGAGAGTGACTTTGCCAGGGCCTGTAGTGGCAGGACAAAGGACAATGGTTTTAAAATGAAAGAGGGTAGATTTAGGTTGGACATAAGGAAGAAATTCCTTACAGTGAAGAAATCCTTTCCAGTGAGGACAGTGAGGCACTGGAAGAGATTGCCCAAAGAAGCTATGGATGTCTTATTGCTGCAACTGTTCAAAAGCCAGGTTGGTCTGGGACTCTGAGCAACCTGATGTAGTGAAAGATGTCCCTGCCCATAGCAGGGAGGTTGGACTAGATGATCTCTATTACTTTTTCAACCCCAACCATGTTACAATTTTATGAAAATAGAAGTACTTAAGTTATAGACAATAAGAAACTAGAGAAAGAAGGAATATTTATTTCTCAAAAGGATCTCCTAGAATGTAAAGACCAGCATCACAAATACTAAAAAAATCCTACAAAAAGCAGTGGGAATTATGCATTCCAGTGCTTTTGCAGACCTAGTCTTTCATGTTGACTATGCTGCTGGGGGACGGGCTGGGCATTGGCCACCAGGTGGTGAGCAATTGTATTGTGGATCACTTGTTTCTCTTTGGTCTTATTCTCCCTCTCATTTCATTACCATCATTACTGTTAATATAATCAGTATTATTAAATTTTGTTTTCTTTCAAATATTAAAATCTTATTATCTCCACTGAAAAGATATTTTTTCTTTCTGATTTTCCTCTCCATTGTGGGGTGGGGTGGTGGGCAGTGAGTGAGCAGTTGCATGGTTGATATTTTCTGGCTTCAATAAAAACCCCAACAGCCCCTAAGGCACACTAGCAATCACTAATACTTGGTTGCAAACTGGGGTTTATACACAACCCTTTCAGCACAACTAATGCTGCCCAGAGTACACCCACCTTAGCACTCATGCACCCAAACTGTATCCCAGTTGTTGATAGCATAGAAGATAATGTCAAAAGCCCAGCTAAAGTCCAACTGAACATATCTACTCACAACCCTACTGGTTTTACCCTTGTCCCTGGAGTCAGTATTTTGATCATAGAAAGCAATCAGATTGTTCAGGCTCAGTCTTACTCTGGTAAATCCATGCTGGCTATTCCAAATCACCTCCTTGTCTTTCATGCACACAGAACTGAATTTACTCCATAACTATTTAGAAGATGAGCCAAAGACAAGCCTCTACTTCCCCAAACCCTCTTTCTTTCCCTGCTTGAAGATGGGAAGTTTGCCTTTTGCATGTCATCATGAACCTCCTCTTGAACAAGATCTTTCAAAGACCATAGAGAACAGCCTTTAAATGATGTCGGCTGGTTTCTTCAATACCCTTGATGGGTATAGATGGATAGATGGATAGAAACCATCTAGTACCATGGGTCTGAATTAAAACAATTGTCTTAACACAGTCCTTCATTCCAATTCTGCCACTTAGTTTATTGATTTAGAGGGCCTGAGGGCAGATCTTCCCAGTGAAAATCAAGATAAAAAGACACAGAGATTTTTGTGTATTTGGCCACTCTTCCACTGCTCACTGGACAGTGGACTCATATGGGTTTTTTTTCCTCCTCCTTCTGCCAATACACTTTCAGACATACCTTACAACCCTTTGTTGACTCTTGTTCTACTCCATAGGTCCACGCTTGAGCCATGTTTCCATAGTACTTCAGACCCTGCTTCCATCTTCAGCGGACCTAGTTTTTGCATTTGAGCTGTCAGGAGTTCCCCATTCAAGCACCTGCCATGTTTGCTTGACTTGCTGCACATCAAAAAGGATAATCTTGGTGCTTTGAACATGTCCTGGAAGATCAACTGGCTTCCTGGATCCCTTCATAGTCTGTTGGACTATGCCAAGAAGATCCTTAAATGAGCTGCTCTCCTTAAAGCCAGGGCTCTGACACTTCTATTACTGCTCTGTGTTAACTTCATAATCACAGAGTTGCTGCTCATAAGGCTGCCATTGCCTTGCCCATCTCCAGCCTTACTCCTCCTTGCTTTTAGCCTCTGGTTCAACAGGCCTACCCTGGTTATCACCTCCACTGCCTATTTCAAGAAATCATCTAGATGTGCTTCAGAAATCTCCTATGTTTCTTACACTCTACTTTATTGCACTTTGACCAGTTATCAGGGCAGCTGAAGCTTCCCATGAGTATCAGAACCTGCAATTTTGAGGCTTCCTTCAGCTGCCTAAAGGTTTCCTCCACTTCCACCTCTGGACTGCATTTAGCAGAGGTACCATCACACCTGCTTATTTGTCCTCTGCTCCTGACCCCCATGCTCTGGGCCTGTTTGCCCCATAGGGAATTTTCTGGAACAGTGCAGCAACTCCTTTGTACAGAGCACAGCACTGTCCATCTCCTCCACGCCCTGCGACACTCCCATCATTTTAATCACAGCACCACCACATTGGGGGCCACACAGGGACACTTAATCCCACTTGTTTGTTCCATATGCTCTCTGGATTCAGGCACAGACAACTGGGATGGGACTACAGCCATAATTTTTTCACCAGGTAAGAGCATGAGAGCCTCTCCCACAACTCTGTTCCCCCGGTGCTTTCTTATGGCATCCCAATCACCACTATGTAAAGCCCTCTGATACATTCCTTAAAAAACCAGATATGTAGATAATTTTGATTTTTAGGCCTAAATGCAACAGTTCAGACTAGGAATGAAATTCATTTTTATGTTATCAGAACACAACCATGTCTCAAATTATTACTATTTCTCCTTATTATTTTTTCCTCCTTCCTTTACTCAAAATGAGCAGGTTTAGCTTATATTTTAAAGTCAAATCTTAGACTAGAGCAAGGCCTTGAAATAAAATTCTAGACTTCTAGTAATAGTATTATAAAAGAATATTTGCTGTTGTAGTATAAACAACAAATAATTATGGTATCATGAAGCATAATTCCTAAGGAAACTGTATTTTTGTTAGCTGTCATTCATTGTTCGCTTTAGATCTTATCAGAAATATATTCTTTTGCAACACTTCTCAGAGTATCCTCTAAAATCCCTTTATATGGGATAAAGCTGAAAATCTGAATACTTGTCTGATTTGATTGGATTTTTTTTCAATATAAAAAGACTAATAACAGGGTGAGATTCAAAGTGTCAAAAATACATTACATATATTCCATTTTCTCTCTTTATTTCCCCATTAATTTCTTTCTTTTCATTTCTAGGCATTAAAAGTGGTGTAAAATGATCAGCAGTTGATGCAGTATGTCTCTAGTCTTGCATTAGCTCACATAGCAGGCCTGATAAATTGGCTATGATTTCAGTACTTTATATAGCTCTCATTATCTTTTTCTGCAGCGAAATAGGTTTAGAAATGCAACATCCCTCCTCTTGCATATTGTACTCTAAATGTAATATAAACCAGTTATATTAGCACTTACCTATATAATTAGTGGAACAAAGCTCTTAATAGAACAATTTAATACAGACCTTCCACACATTAAGCCCAAGTTATGCCCTTTTTACTCAAGGAATTGCTGAATTCTAAAACCAACCCACATACTTTATATAAAAATAAAGGGGCAATGAGGCTACAGTGAAAAAAGAAAAAGTGTTTGCCTTTGGAATATTTATTTTATAAGCTTATAAATATGAATAAACAGATATATACTCTTCATACACATTAGCTATCATCCTTCTCTCTCAATCAGAACTTGAATTTGTACCAATCTTACATCCATTTGCCTTCACAATTACTACTTTAATCTCCTTTCTTTCTAAGCTCTCTGAATCCACTGCTTACAATCCCTTTATGCATATTTGTCTGCCTGGTCCTTCTCAGATCATCTCATCTACTTTCCCACCTACCTGTCTGTATCAGCTAAAGTTTCTGCTTAAGCATGTAAATCTGTATTCTGTCCCTACTTTCCTAGATATTTAGCCATTGTCAAATGTATAACCTGTGCATTTGTGAGCCTAGACACTGTTTTTGACAGATTAAAATTGTCTTCTGCATTCCTACTCTTTCCCCATGAGCCCAGGATCAACATGAATAATTTTCCTTTTTGACCTGCCTATTGGCTTAAATAGTGTGATAACATAAACAGCACATCTTATTTATAAGTAGGCTCTTAACCTACATATCAGAACTCTAAAAATTCATCACATTAAACATGCTAATGGTAAAATATTATCTTTGCAGTTTAAATTCCTTAATATTTGCATATTGTATCCAGCCTGCAGTCCAAACTCACGATAGATTCCATACTTTTTCTCATATATTTCAACATTATTTATTAATTTCTGACAGACATAATTTTTCCTCACTCATATCCATCCATAATGATACTCAATGTCTCAGCTTACTGTTATGGTGATAATATTTCTTTGTATTCCTGTTACACTGCTCTTCTTTTCTTATGACATCAAATTTAAATATTTCTCTCCATTTTCAAGGCCCTTTCTGATGAGCTCCATCGTATTACCATTTCTTTTACAGATGATAATCAGTGATGTTAATCTCACATCCACTTACTAAATTTTCCAGATTTCAATTCAGCTTTCTCCTTTGTGGCTCTGCAGAATCTGTGAGGCTGAGCAGACACCCTGTGAGCATTTGCTTAGTCACCTCATTACTCTCCCTCAAATACTGCTTTTCTGTACCACCTGCAAGAAAGCTCAACAATGAGCAGACTGTCATGATCAAAGAATACTTTTCATTCCTCCCTATATGACTGAATTCTCCCATCTTTTGCTCTCACTCTCCTGTTTAATGCCAAGATGTAATCCCTTTAAGCAATGATGGAGTCTTTCATACTTCTATGTGTACAGTTCTCAAGTGCTATGATGATACCAACAAATAATACTCATATGAATACACTACTTCCATTTTCTTGGTAGTTTGCCTTTGGGTAATTCTGCTGTTAATGCCATCCTAAAATTGCCATGCTATCAATCCATTAAGGTTGTTGAGGAAGACCCATTTTTGGAATGTTTCTTGAGCAGTCAGGAAACCTCCATGCAACATGACAAAAATGGTCAAAAAAGCAGCTCCTAATCAAAGCATAACATGAAGTGTAGGCATAGCCCACATTGTCTTGACTCATTTCTTATTATGTTTAATGAATTGCTTGTCAGCTATCTGTGCACACCAAAAATTATATATCTGAAAAGCTGGAATCTTAAAACCAAAGGATTTGAATAACACTAGATGAAACAATCACCTGGATATTTTGTTAACAGCTATTCCATCCTACCGGAGGCAAAAAATAGTCATGACTATGCCACACTCCCACATTAATTCCTTTCAGCAACTCTGCCATCTGTAAGTGAACACCATCTTGGGGATTGAATGCTCTTCTACAGAGCAGAAAAATCAGACCACTGTGTAATGGTCCTCAGCCATTTTGTACTTAGGTCTTGTTGCTGCCACCTTCTCCAATTTTGCCAAGATTTCCTCAAACATCTTTGCAGCCATATAAAGCTAAAAGATGTATACCAGAGTACACTGAGAATCAGAAAGAAAGAGTGAAGAATGAAAGGAAATAAGAAATAAACCCACTGCTGTTCATTTGCTAATGCACTGCACTTGTGACAGGGTTTACCAAGTAACAGTGATAACTCAGTACGATCAGTAGTTGTACTTTTTCTAAGTGCAAGAGAAGACAGAAATTCAAATTACAACTGCTGGAAAAAACAAAGTAGGATGCCTTAGTGTGCTCCTGTCTATGTTTTTGTATGTAATCTATGAAATATATTTCATAAGAGGAGGTAGAGTGTTATTGAGCAAGTTGCCTTTTTCATGCTTTGGAAAATTGTATCTGACAGATATTGAAGAGGAATCATCCACAGTTGGTTGTTTTTGCCTTCTACATGTAGCTGACATCACTTTATTAATTTGGGGGGGAGTGGTTTAAATAAAAATGTGAACTGAATAGCATAATGAATAGTTCATAAAGGCAAAAAAGAGGCATCAGTTTATGTTATAAACTGGATTCTTGCCTGCTCCAAGGATGTGACAGAAGACATACAGACTTTCTTCTCTCCACAAACGAAGTAATTTGCCATGTGGTTGGACAAATCACAAAACAGAGGAAATGAGAACAAACCTCTCTGGTTTATATTAATTATAATTTATTTTATAGCCTTCAGATTCCTTTTTCATAGACTTCAACAGCTCCCAGTATTCATATATCTCTTAATCTCAAAAAACTTCACTTTATGGTGCACGTTTTTGCAAGAAAGCCCAGGTGTCAACCCCATTTTACAGACAAAGAACTTGGACAGCCACTATTCATTTAATGTAATATTAATTTGCTTAATATGTAGCTGTATGCCAAGGCCTGGTCCTTGATAGGTACCTGGACATGATGTATTTCAGTGATCCCAGGGCAGGTATAACACTTGAATGTTATAAGGTAACATCATTCTGTTCTTCAAAACAGGAGGAAGTTGTTAATAAAGAAAATTAATGACAAAAAACTCTCCCATGTCATTATGAACTATATGGGACTAATTATATTACTGTGATTCTGTGAAGACTGTGAAGGGTTCCAAAGTCTGCTCACAAATAGGTCCCCCTTTGTGGAATAGGGGTAATTTGACCACTGCTAAAAAATACTGAAGCAAAATTCTGTATAAATCATTTCATAAACATACTATTTTTTCTGTTCATACTCTGTTGCTTTATTCTCAAACCCATGCAAAACTTCTTGCTGGTTTTTTTTTCATTTTCCTAATCAAGATCCTCATTAATTTTGCTATTTTTAGTACTTTAATAATATTGATTCTATTCTGATGGTGCAGCATTGCTGTTTGCATTTCCAAAGTATGTGTGTCACTCTTCTATTCCAGACCTGTATGCTTCAGTATGCATGTGAGATACTGAAAAAAGGATGATGATACTATTACTTCTCAATCTCCTTCACTTTCAGTTCTTAACTTTGTCCTGGCACAATGACTCAAAATCAGATCTAGAACAAATGCATGCATTTTCAAATTGCAGCCTGGCTGTTGTTGACAATGTAGTATTAAATAAATGTGGTTGTTTTTTCCTTCACTCTAGTGCTTTCAACCTGAGTTCACAGAATTGTCAGTCTTTACATATAACAGCTGCACACAAGCAGTGACAAGGAGAGACTTCAGTGGCTACAAGTGCTTCTGCTCCTCATTATACTATCTCATCATATCCTGAATTTTTGCAAAGTCACAATACAAATGCATCCAGATCAAATGTTGTTTCAGTTCAGGGACTGAAAGAAGCATCAGTTCATGGAAAGACTTCTGACATAGTTACACAGTATCATTCAGAAATGCACAATGTTATCTGTCTAATTATGCTCCCTCCTTTCCTGACTTGGATCGTCCTTTCATCCCCAAATCAGGACCCACAACACCTTTCCATATACAACATTGGAAAAATTTACTGTGTGAACCCATAAAACAATGAAAATCTGAACGAACAACTTTCAGTAATAATAAATCATACCTAAGGTAGCTATGAAATGAAAATTAAGTACAATAAAGCAGTACTGAGAAATGTTAAGTTCTGCATACACCCAGCAAAAAGAAATTACATGAGAACAATAGTTCAAATTTTCTGGCATACAGACACATATAATTGTCTGGCGTTGGATGTTCTGCATTAGTATATTTATGGTTTGGAGGAGCTATACCAAGACCAAAAATTTTCATCCTGCATAGTAATTCCATCAGGAACAAACACAAAGGTATTTCTGCTGATGTTCATAAAAGCATTAAATTCAGTCATGAAGCCTTATGCTGTATAAGAGGTGCTTAACTTTTCAAAGAAAAGAAATAAAGAGCTGCCTTTGTTGGAGGAAAGTTAAATTGATACAAGCAACCTATCAGGAGCAATTATGATGATTCATGTTGTAAATATCATTCCAATGTATGCCCACCAGAAAATGTAGAAGCATGACATTTAGTGCATCAAATTTAGCTTTGTCATTACCTTATCTACAGGGTAGAGAGCTTTGCACACATTTCCCAGGAGAGAAAAATATTCAGTTAAACCCTCTTCAAAAATATCCTTCATTTATAACTTGCAAACCAAATTTCAGTTGAAGAAAGAATCATTTCAGAATTTCTTTTTCAGCATTTCTCTACACCCTACATAGACAGAGTGCACTGCAGCTCTATAAAACAGCCATTGTGCCAACTTATCTAATCACAACTACATGAAAAGAAGCTCTGAAATTTATTTAGATCACACAGTCAGCATGATCCCTGAATAAGGAAAATGTGTAATTGCATAGCTCGGGGGCAGATTCGGGTTTGTACGGTGACCCAGAAAGTCACATTTCAGTTGCCTGTGTTCTCCTTGGCAGTGGGAGCAGCCGGAGCCAGGCATGCACCAGGTGCACTGAGATGCCCTCCTGACAGCCCAGCTGCTGTGAGGAGAGTGCTGGGGGTCAGAGGCACAGCAGGCCTCTCATTTCTGCCTCCTTTGCACTTCCTCCATTAGCTCACATAGGTGCAGCACACTGGGGGAACAGCCCCCATCTACAAAGGCACTGAAGCAAAACAATTCAGCCCTTAGCATTGTGTGTTTGCATATCTAAGTGGGACATTTCCATGCCATTAGATTATCCCTGCTCCTTGTACAACCAATTCCTCATGCACTACTCACTGAAGCCAGGAACAATTTCAATCCTGACACTCACTGCTTTTTCAAAAAACTGTTACTGCATGGAGTGTCTCAGAAAAAGATGGGCTGAGGTGGAGAGGAGATGATAATCCATAGAGTACAGAAGGGAGCAGTGTCACAGCTTCTTTTCCCCCCCGCTAACAGGGTATATATACAGAAAAGTCTAACACAGTGTGCAGTTTCTGTCTTTGCAGATATTTTTACCTCAGGCAGAGAAAAAAAAATCTGCTTATTATAAAATTATACTACTGACACAATAACTAAGATTGAAAAAGGCTATTACTAGTGTAAGTGACTCCAAATAAGGTTCTTTATTCATTTTGAATAGCTATGCACAGTAAAAGAAAGACAGACCCAATAGATTCAAGCTCTAGACCCAGAATTTTCAAGTCTTAATGAAGAATTTTCATAATGAATGGGAGAGTTATCAGAGATCCAGGATCCTTATCATTGGTGATACTAAAAACTGATAAGAGAAGCTTTGGAGCAACATTTCTAATGCTAAATTTTGCCCATATATTTGGGTGGGAAAATTTTCACATGACATCCAGAGGTCCCTTCCAGCTCAAATTATTCTGCGATTCTGTGATTTGAGCGGGGATATCGGTCTGTTTTGCTATTGACTCAGAGGTGTGTTTGCATTGGGTTTGCATGGGTTTGCATGGCCAGCTTTTGGTACTGGGGGGGCTAGAAGGGTGGCTTCTGTGAGAAGCTGCCAGAAGCCTTCCCCATGTCCAGCAGGGTCAATGCCAGCTGGCTCCAAGATGAACGTGTTGCTGGCCAAGGCTGGGCCCATCAGAAGTGATGGTAAAGTGATGGTAACATATTTAAGAAGAATAAGAAAAAATACAGCACAGATGTAACTCAGCAAGAGAAGAGCAGAGTGAGAGGAGCAGCCCTGCAGACACCAAGGACAGCGCAGAAGGAGAGACAGGAGGTGCTCCAGGCACCAAAGCAGAGATTCTCCTGCAGCCCCTGGTGCAGCCCATGGCGAGGCAGCCGTGCCCCTGCAGCCCCTGGAGGACCATGGGGATGCAGAAATCCACCTGGAGCCCATGGAGGAGACCCACACCAGAGCAGGGTGATGCCTGACAGAGGGCTGTGAACCCATGGGAGGCCTGTGCTGGAAGAGGCTCCTGGCAGGGGCCTGCAGACCCATGGAGAGAGGAGCCCATGCTGGAGCAGGCTTCCTGCTAGCACTTGTGACCCACGCTGGAGCAGCCTGTCCTTGAAGGACTGACCCTTGGAAGAGTGGCCCGTGGCGCAGCAGTCTGGGGAGCACTCCTGCCCACAGGATGGACTCACAGTGCAGCAGTTTGCAGAGAGCTGTTGTCCCATATATGACAAAATGCCCAGGTGATGAACATAGTCCAGTAAGTCATCTTTAGAAGCTATCAGTTCTCACTGAGTCAGACGGATAGGAACAGTAAGAGGTGCTATATTTCTTCACCATTTATGTGGTGTCCATCAGAAATATGATGCTTTTCAATTCAAAGAAAAGAAAGAAACTAGACAGAAAGAATGTAATGTTAGAAATTCTGCCCATGTCTAGCAAGACAATCTCTAACCGTCTTTTCATCTGTGCTCCCATTTTTAACACTGCATCAAGTCTAATGAATTAAGAAACCCATATAAAGACAGAATAAATAAATGTAATTCAAGATGAACAAAACATGCAAGACTTAGCAGGGGTGTTAATCAAAACTGCAGTAGTTGTGGTATTTTCTCAATGAATAAGACAGAAGTTTTTCTTGTATACTCACTCAAGGCTGAAAATGAATTCTAATGAATTCTAATAGCAAGTAAGCAGGGGCTTTTTTCATTCATTTTTCTCTTCTTTTCTTTTTTTTTTTTTTTTCATTTTAGCAACCAGATTAATCCTTTAAAGGGGATTCTGTCGCTAGAGGACACAAAAAGAACACAGCACCTCTCCAACTCAGAGCACGAAAGAAAAGAATCTCTTTATTTTGACTTCATCTACATATATAGATTCTGAGCTGTGACCAGGGAATGGAGAACAAGGTGACTTCCTCTCCAATTCCACTGGTCAATTGAAAAGTCCATCAAAATGACCTCCTCAAAGAGGTATGCAGAAACAACAACTTAAGTTTATAGAACATTCATAAGAAAGTGGACTACAACCATGAAAATATCAGAAAACTTCAGAAAACCTCAGAAGGCTTGCCATTTTTATGACAACAGGATTCCCCTGTTTCTTATTTTAAAACTGCAACTGGGGAAGACCCCTGTCAGGTTAAGAATCAGCCAAAAGGAAAATTCTATTTCCTTTAATTTAACAACATGTTCTTTGATTAACTATCACAATGTGATTTGTACATGAGCATGTTTTCAAATGAATGTCTGTTTCTAGTAGAAAAATTACTAAGAACATTTCAGAGCATCAGCTTTCTAGTTAAAATTCTTTCACTCATGAACAATAAACAGCTTTTTTATTTTTGCAGGCTCTCGATGTGAACTAGTGCTTGGGCTGTTCTGATTATTTATAATTGCATTATTCATTATTAGGATGTTGCTATAAATCACTTTGTTGTGACAATGAAAATCTGCAAATACATATATATTTTGTGAGAAAAAAAGTTCCAGAGGGCAGACTTTGGCCTGTTTAGCAGTTGAGTTGACAGAATCCCTTGGGAGGCAGTCCTGAAGGGCAAAGGAGTCCAGGAAGGTTGTACATTTTTCAAGAAGGAAATCTCAGAGGCATGAAGGCAGATCATCCAAATGTGCTGAAAGATGAGCTGGAAGGGAAGACCCTGGCTGGAACTTAGGGTATAAAGGAGATTTAAGAAGGGGCAGACACCTCAGAGGGGCTACAAGGATGTTGTATGGTTATGAATGAAGAAAAATAGAAGTGCCAAAGCCCAACTAGAACCTAATCTGGCTGCTTCTGGAAAAGACCAAAAGATGTATTCTCTTGTTGCATTAACAACAAAAGGAGGGCTAAGGAAAATCTATATCCTCTACTAGATACAGGGGAAAACATAGAGACAAAGGATGAGGAAAAGGCTGAAGTATTTATTATCAAGTACCTCTTTGCCTCAGTCTTTGTTAGTAAGATCAGTTGTACATCAGGTATCCATCCATTCCCTGGGCTGGAAGACAGAGACGGGGAGAAAAGTGAAGTCCCCATAACCCAAGGAGAAAGAGCCAGCAACCTGCCACACCATGTACACAGGTTTCAGACAACATCTGGCAGTCAGTTGACTGTTGTCTACATAATTCAGCTGGGGTTCAGCTGTGTGTAGTGATAGGGAGCAGCACCTATTCCTAACTAGAAGATAGTGATAACTTAGTTATTCACCATAGGGTGAGCAGTCCATGAGTTAGAATAAAAGTGCTCTGAAGAGCAGAGCAGGTAGAGGTGAAGTGCAGATGCCTGATGCTGTAATCACAAATCACTGATTTGTGGCTGGTCATGTAGTCAGCTGAAGTGACCACCAAGGACAACAAAGAGAAAAAAACAGGTGAAAGAGAATTGGAAACCTGTGAAGAAAGACCAAGTGAGACAATCTTTCTCAAAGCAGCTTGGTAATCAGCTAATTGCCAGTTTATCACAAGTGTCACTTTTAGATAAGTGCTAAGAATATACACAAATATTCTTTGCTAAGGAATGTAGATGTGTAAGACCCGATAATGACGTCAGAGATCTATGAAAAAACTTAGTTTAAAACTTCACTGAAGGTGGTTTTAAAATTTTATATTTATTTTGCTCTTTGTATATGTGTGTACCTTGCTACATTCGGAGCATGGCATTTTTGAGCTACCAGAAAACAGGAATTTGTCTGCCTGTTTTGTGTTTTCATTCACTTTATTTTCATTAGACACTTTATTTGCTATGTATTCACAGAACTTTTACTCCTCTAGGTCATAAAATAAGATTCTATTTTTTGTAGGTTGATGGCTGTCCTAAAGACTGATTATGGAAGAAGCACCAATATTTTCTAGGATATGGGTTCTCTTGTTTGTTTTTTTTTCCCTTGTTCTATATATTTGAATAAGTTTTTCACTCTGTGGCTGAAGAGTTTGCAGTAAATTTGTCATGGCACCAGATATGAGTATCTTTCACACTGCTTAGGCAACGTAATATCAAATGATACAGAAACACACACATATTTTTTCTAAAATTTCATCATCTACATTATCATTTTATTGCTCCCAAACCCAATAATATTAGCTGTTTAAAAAGTAGCTTGATATTTAATTTTTAGCATTTGAATGTTCTGATTTTCCACACAAACATTAGCCAACTGTACTACCTCAACAGCATCACCTGAAAGTGAATTTTACCATTCAACAATAGAAAACATGGGAGCTGGTTCCTGTGAGGAAACCATGTGATTCAGCTTGAAAATCAGAATGAAATGCTGCATCCCCACAAAAACTAGATTTTCACTTTATGTTGTCATTAGTTTTAAAAACAATTTGTTAGCTTTGTGGTAGTTTTTCAATCAGGAGTTAAAAGATTGATTACTTCTCAGCAGTTTTTTTGCTGAAGTCTCTTCTCTTATCTAGCTTATCTTAAAACTCTAAGACCTACTGTCACCTAGGATAAATTACCACAGTCCTAACACACTGAATGAAATTGGGCAAACTATCCGACAGAAATTTGGGCCAAAGAATTTTTATAGGTAGGTTTTATATCACTGTATTTGAGAGTCACCACCATATTTTTTACTTTGCAGCTTATAATATTTGACACTGAACAAAGCCGAATCCATCCAGAATCCTACCTCTTACACTGTGCAACACCAGCTGCTTCACAAGAAGCCAAAAGGTAATTGTTATGTTTTATACTCTATCAGTTTTGTCAGGCTCCCTTATATTCAGATAGCGGCTTAAAATCTGCTATGGGTCATCTTCCTTGCAATAGTTCTTCTTTGGCTCTACTCAAGAATTTACCTCAAGATTTTGTTACTCATTACACTCTCCAATTGATAATTGAGGTATGCCACATTTATACCTTCAGCAATATCCTGTGTCATTTTCATGATATAATTCAAAACTGTACACAAAATTCTTCAAGAGTTTTGAAATGGACACCTTTCCATGGCTATTTCAATCTAGAATACCTATAGATCTATAAATCTACCATATCTTTGCTCATATGCACTCAAATGGAGAAAGCTTCTCTTGTAACAATAGTTTTATTCTCTTTATTAGATATCTTCTGTATTGCCTCTGATTAATTTCAAAGGCAATACATAAAATCTACAGTTTTCTGTCCCTGGGATTGAATTGCTAGCTTCCTTTCCCATTAGTGATGGTCCTGTAGTTACAACACTTGACATTTCTCAGCATCTGGATCTATCCCACTAGGCAGTTTCTGAGTCTAGGACTCTGCTCCCTAAAGGTTTTCTTTGGCTACTTTAAAATAGTGTTCCAAGTAATATTCCATGTAAGTTTTTGATGCTTAAATCCCCCATCTTAGTAGCTCTTTTGTAATTTTACCAAGCAAAAATTAGAGTTTGATATCTTTCTTTTGCTTTCTGTTCACTAAATTAATCAAAGTCTTATTGGCAATTAAAATTCTATCACTGAGTGAATCTTCTGCCCTCTGCATTTTAAGCAGTTAGACTTAGGTGTCAGTTTCCACTTTGATTCATTAAAAGAAGAATATAGTGGCACTTTTTTGCTAAAGATCAAAACCAAGTGTTAGATCCAATTTGAAAAGGACAAGGGACAGCAAAAAAAAGATAAATTAAATGGCTTATTAAATTTTACTAGCAACAGGTAGTGACTTAAATGTTCACTGTGAACCAGATATAAGGATTATACTAACCTGCATGCATGGAAAGTTAAGAGAAGTTAAAACAGTTTGAAAAAACTCCAGAAATTAAAGCCTTCATTGATCTGTTTAAGCCAAAGTCATCTATCATTTATTAGCTAAATAATTCAATAGTCATAGAAGACTGCAATAGTTCAAAATTACATAAATGAAAATATCCTAATCTGCAAATAAAGAATATTTCAGGTAGTCTCTGGCATACATTTCTCCAATGTGTGTTCTCCAAGTTGTCTGCTATTAGGCAGACTTCATCACCATTTTCAGAGACATAAATTTTCTTTTATAAAAAGGCAAAATACTGTGTTCCAATTAAAACAGTGGCTAACAATGGCTCTACTTTCATTCAGCATTGGAAAAAAAAGTCAATTGTTCATAGGCCACTACTATTTTTCCTTCCTTCAAGCTGTGTCATAGTCCATAAAGAAATAATCCATCATTGCAGTATATTTTCTTCACAGCTGTGACAATAAATTCCCCATTTTGTTCTCATCTTATCCCAGGTAGTTCCACTGTTTTTGCTGGAGTTACTCCTGATTTTCACCACTGTCAGTGAAGGCTGAATCAGGCTGAAGAAATAGCCACTGCCATGTGCACTCTATGAAGTCTATCTGTGAATCACAAAGTATTTTAAAAGCTTTGTATCCTTTGTTTTATTAATTGAAGAGCAGTTCATCTAGGATTTCATTTTCAGACCCAAATGGTCATTTTAATTCAGAAGGATAAGACATGCACACACATTAGTCATGCATTAAAAAGCTTTCACATTTGTAGAGCTGATATTAACTCTTTAAATACTGTGATTTATTTTGATTGATGTGAGCTGCTCTAAATTTCTTGTCAGTGGCAGACCAAACCTAATACTATGATGGAAAGATTATGCTACATAAAATATAAAGAGGGATAAGAAAATTCACCATAAATATTTATGTGTTTGTACTTGCGGTTTTCTATTTTTATAAATTCACTATGTCTCACCAGAGTTATTTAATACATTCATTTTAATTTCAAACACCCTATTTGAAAATTCAAGCATATGTATGATTCAAAGTAATGCCAAGCTAAATTCATAGATTGTCATTTATAATATAATAATCCATGTGGATAAAGGAGAGGTAGTAAGAAGATATACACTTCTATTTAGATGAGACTAGGGTGTTAATGTTTTAAGAGATAACATTGACCACCATCAATGTGTAATTCAATACTCACTTGCCAAATGTACTGTAAACTTCTATGATCTGAAGAGTGAGGAGTCAATATATAAGGCTTTGCATTTTCATGATCATTTATGATAACTAAATGCAAACCCAGTGTAGCGTATTTGAATTCAGACAAATAATATTTCCCCTAAAAGTAATACTATTTTATCTAGAAAGTAAGCTACTCTTCCTTGCAAAACATCAGTACCAACATTGCTCACAACCAGTATGAGTTCAATGTGCCCAGTAGAGTATTGTCCTTTCCTTGTGCTTAGACTGTAGGATGCTAGAAGAAAAAGGTGTTTGCTCATGGCCCAGAAACACCATCCCAAAGAGTTTAGGGAAAAAACATCCCAAAAAGTTTTACCAAGGGTGACTCTGAGTACCCTGAGTTTCTGGAAGTGCAGAAAGCAAATTCTCTAGTTATTCCAGGCTGGTATATGCATTCTCATCTCCTGCCCAGCTTATATAGATTCTGACAGCTATGGCAAAGATGGTAGCAAGATGCTGGCAAAGATCTTGCTCACTTACAGGAACATTATTGTCTAGAAGATAATAAAAAATCAAAGAGAATAAGGGAGTAGAAGATAATCCAAATTAACTAAATTGTTAGTGATTGTGGATTTCACAGGATCTTTAGCAGTGTGTTGACTTTGGGGGTTCATTTGTTGGGTTTTTTTTCTTTTGGTAGGATCTTGCTAACTAAAGTTAAACTAAGCAAAAAAAAAGCTTTCAAGGCAATTACTTGATACTAAAAAAAAAAAAAAATTACCAGACTAATAAGAATAAAGGGATTTAAAGGTAAATGTTTTGCCACCTGATGTCTGAGCCAGTGCAGTGTTTGGGGTCACAAAATATTTTACACAAGGGAGGAAGACAGAAATTTCCTTTTTTATGTTTTCTTTTTGGACAGAAAGGAGTGCTGAAAGCTTAAAAAAAACCACCTGGCTCCACAGGCAAGAGACTCAAAGAGAAAAACACTAAACACTGCTAGCTTTGAAATTAAGTCACATGGTTTTGCAGAACGGAGTGAGATGGAGTGCTATGAAGTCAAGAAAAAATGGATTTAAAAACAGCAAGCTAAAATGAGCATTGACTGTTTAAGAGCTCAAAACAGCCTCAAAGGAGATGCATCTTGCTGTGCCATGCAGCTAGGTGTGGCAAAAAAAAAAAAAGAATTTTTTTCTTGATTGCAGCAATGCTGTTTATCAAATCCTAATGTAACGGATTTATTCATCTGACACAATGATATTCCAAACTGCAAAGTATATATAGATCACTAGTTTGCATTGTTTTTAGCGCCAGAATCTGAAGGAACCATGGAAAAGTGAACTGGAAAAAATTCCTGACAGCATTAAAGAGCTTTAAGGCTTCAGGTCCCATTAAAAGGCCTCAGGTCCTATTCTTCATATTGGACAGCCTGATGTCAGAGAGACACGTGTAAATCCATCTAATAGGATTTTTAGTTAAGTAGATCAAATTTTATAACTTCAGTCTCTGCCAGAGAGTGGATTTTTCTTTACATGCCAGATATCTTTTTAGGTCTTCAGAAACTGCCTCTTTACTACAAATGGAGCAGAGAACCAGAAAGAATTTAGTGTCTTGTACCAGACAGCTCTTTCAGACATATCAATTAAGGTATTCTGTTATTATCACAGCCAATGTGGTATAACCCCTTACTAATAAAAGCAGTGGCCAAATGGGATGTGATGTGGTCTTTATATGCAAGTCATATGCTTAGTGCAGGACAAGGCCAAGGCACAGCCACTGACAGGTTAATGACAAAGTATTAGGAACCTGTTTACATTTCTACAAAGAGGTTTGCCTTTTACCACACTACAGTCTCAAAATTGCCTCACTGGTGTTTAGGCTGTGCTGTTGCAAGCAGAGTTGTCCTTTCGAAACAGTGGCCAGAAGGTGTAGGATGCAGAAATATAATCAATGAGAAGCAGAACTGTTGTCTCAAAGTCTTCAAACCCAATGAAAAACCAAAAGCACTGCAGAGCACTGGAGACAAGCAAAGGATACCATGAAAATATTAAATAAAGTTTATGACTGACGTGTGGTAGAAGAGAGACAGGAGAGAAGTGAGGGGAGAAGCCCAGAGTGTACCAGCTTGTTCTCCAGATCACTGGAGAAGGAAAACTCAATACCCAGCCAAAGCAAGCCATTGGCAGCTGCTACAGGAATGGAAGGTGCTGGGAGCAGAAACAGGAGCCACTGTTCATCAGTGCTTTGCTCCTGCTCTGCATTCATACATTTGTATGAATTCATTCATACAGTAGAGGTCTCTGGAGATTAAAGGCCAAGCTTTCCTCTTGATACAAAAAATTTAAACACTTTTAAACCTAAAAGGAGTCCCTTTTAGCAGTTCTTGAAGTTGTGGCACTAACTGATGAGGCTATGCCAGAGTTTCTTCCACTATTAACTTTTGACAGTTCATCTTGACTCTTTAAGATCTTTGCTTTTGCTTCCAAATGGAGCAGAGAGGATGAAACAAAATGAAAGAAAGATAAACAAGTTAAGCCCACATTGCAGTAGAAAGCTGCTGCTGGAGATATAGTAGGCACGTATAGTGAAGTATTATCAGCTATAGTTCAGGTTTAGTAGTTTTTCACTATTAGTTTAACCTCCACTCAAACCCTTCCATTGTTTTAACTCTTCTGGTTTTTAGTCAAAAATGGAAAGCTCTGCTCTAAAGTATGGATGTCCTCAGAGGGGCCACAAATTATAGCCTTCTGATGAGTATTTTCATAGCTGCAGTCCACTTTCTCACGAGTATTCTGCAAACACAAGTTGTTTACCACATTCCTTCTGAGAGATGTCATTTGATGGACTTTTGGTTTGACCAGTGTGTTTGGAAAGGTGGTAACCTTCTTCTCCAATCCTTGGTCATTGTCCAGAATCTATAAATACTGAGGTCAAATAATGAACATTCTTCTTTCCCATTCTGACACTGCACTGTGTTTGTGGTTCATTTCACGTCCTCTAGTGACAGGGGCCAGTGTTGGCCATGGCAGGATGGGCTGCCCCGCCCATGCACAGGGCTGAGCCCAGCCAGGGGCTCCCTCCAAGGGCAGGGGGTCTGGCCTGGGCTGCCTTGTGTGTGACACCATGGAGGAGCCACGGGGACACACTGCTCTGTCCCAACTGTGTTCACAGGAACGAGGGAAAGGCTGTGGGCACTCACCAGCTTTGGCTGGAGTCCATTCACTTTGCATCAGCTAAGCAGCATGACATGGACTGTAAAATCTGACCTAAAAGTTTTTAAACATGTAGAGCTGCAAAGGCAAATGGGTAGGCTGAAATAATGGTGTGGTCTGCCCTGACAGACTTCTCAGCTCTGGGGATATAAGAGATCCTTCTTATTATCCTGGACAGGAGCTGAAAAAGTACATCATACTGGAGGAATAGGACACAGGGGTAACTTTAGAGATGATTCAGATCTTGTTGTTAATTCCTTCTACTTGGCAGAATGTTTAAAAGCTGGCAAAGGAGGATTAGCATTGCTGGCAGAGCTGCACAGGTATAGAGAAGTCAGCAAGAAGCTCTTTCCGGCCTGGTGAAAAAGGACAAGAAGCAGAAAAGAGTACTGGCCCCACATCCCAGTGACAAAATCATATGACAAAACTCAAAAGCAGGTCAAATAAAAAACAAAAAATGTTCTATCCTACAAAGTTGGCACCTCAAAACTGAAGCACGTTATATGTTGATATTTGGCTTCTCTCTGTAGCAGATGTCTTTTCCACAGGTCAGGCAGAGAGGGTGAACAACTGACTCAAATGGCTAAAAAAATGCTGAGAGAAAGAGAAAAAAGCTGGAGATGGTCCAGTGTGTAGTACACATTGAATAAGAATATGTATAAGTAAGAGAGATAATCTTCACAGTTTTTTCAGCAGGTGTTTATCCTTTTTGGCATTGACAGCAGTATTTTGTAGTTACACAGCAGACATGCAGAATAAGATTGTTCTCCACACTTGCAAAGAATAATTTCCCCTTATGTGACTTACAGCTGCTCCAGTCATTTGTAGCTAATGTCCTCCTCCTCCAAACCAACACTATGAAAGTATTTTTGCTTCTGGAATTTTCTGAGGCAAACATAATCTCCAAGTTGTATCCATAAGAGAGTGACCAAGGTGTTCTATTGGCTTCCTTTAAAAGCTAAGGAAGATGCTTGCCTATGAACACAAACAGAAAAGCCTCAGAGGAAATACTATGTGCTGTTTTGATGCTAAGATGATAAGAATTGTTTAAAGAGACTGAATAAGACAAGGATCAGTGTACAAGAAAATTAAAACAATCCCTTCGCTCCCTAACAAAGTTTACTCTGAGAAAAACAAAATTTTCTTTGCCTTCTGTTATGCACAGAGATGTGAGGATGCCTGCAAGGACAAAGTCAAGGCCACTGTTTTCTCACTGTAGCTGAGGTGAATCCCTTGCTGAAATAACTGAAGTAGCTCAAGTCAGTAACCACATTTTAGTTAACCACTTGTAATAGCTTGAGCGCAGCTCTACAAAAACACCAACTGCTGAAGAAAAGGGTATCTGAGCTCTTACTATGGACAAAGCTGAAATTAGACCTGCCCCAGTAATGAGACCTCTTGTAAGGACACATGGATTCATAAATCCTGCATGAGCACAAAGTATAGGATTTGTCTGTGGAACAGACAAGCTATCTAACATTAGATGTTGAAACTCAGTGGCCCAATTCTTTCTCAGTACAGACTGCAGTCAGTAGGTTATGCTGAGCTGCTCTGAGGATCTGACCCTGCATTTCCTTTCATATGAAAATGGTTTTTACATCTCTGATGAATGCATTTACAATAACTGCCTTTTCTATTATCCCAGTTTCTGCATTTACTAGAGCAATTTTATGTTCAAAACAAATTAAAATACTGTTTAAGATGTTGTACCTTCTTTTAGCCAGCTTGGATTTGAAGTGAACTGTGTTTTTTAATAAAACTGTATCACTTTATGCTAATATAAATAAAAAATGGCAAAGAAATACACTGTATTTCACATATTTTTGGTAGATGATGCAGTTATTCTGATGGTGAAATGGACACTTCACACCAGCAATATTCTTCTGTGATCTCTAATCTCATTAGGCATTCTCAGTACACCCGAAAGAGTAGTGTAAATAAAATACACTGTTTTCTGATGAGCTTTGATGAGCAGATGTTTGGGGTTTTTGTTGATTCATGTCTGGGATGTTTTTAAAACTTTTCTGCTTGTGCTCCATTTCCTGTTGAAGGAATTCAGAATGACCCAGATGAAAAGAGACAATTGTGACTGTGTCTGCCTGGATGTCGCCCAGGCCAGCAGCTGTGCAGTGGCCACCGCAACGTGCCTGACTTGCGGGAGGAGAAATTATGTAATTTGGTGTTTAGACTACTTGTGAATTCATCTTTTGGTACAGATTAAATACTGCATCTCTATGCATTTTCTATTATCACTTGTCTGGAAGCTTGGAAGTGCAGTTGAGATTACAAGATAATGCACTTGGTGAACCCCTCCTTTTGCTGTTTGTGATTCATGCACGTGAAAACCACAGACAGTTTTAGCAAAAATAAAGTAAGCAAATAAAAACTGGAATTCTTTCTCATTCTAAAATTACTTAGAATAAAACCAGAAATAATTTGGTTTTGTTCTGCGGGGTTTTTATGCCTTTTGTTTCATTCAAACTGGAATGTTGATGCGTTAAAATATATTGATAACTATTTGTTCAGCCTGAGACAAAACTGAGGTTTTTTCACTATGACATCAACAGACTAATTTTAAGTCTGATTACAAGTTTGGTTTTTCTAATTATTCAAGCTAAAAACTGTGATCTGTGGTAATTGTAAATAGCAGAGATACAAAATGGAAGTTGGGTGCTCTCAGACTCTGAAATAACATATAAGAACTGAAAATGGATCAAGCTTACTGGAATGTACTGATAGAAGTGGAAAATATGGCAAAAGGATTAGAAGAAGGTGTGGAAAAAAACCACCAGTACAAATAAAAGGAAAGCAGAATTAAGCCAATAAATCTGGGCATATATGTGAAAGCAGGAATGCAGAGGTAGATCATGAGGTGATTCACAAGATAATGCAAATGAAAGTAATTAAACCTCCTTGAAGCAGTGGAAACGTGAGCAACAAAATAGCTGAGTTTTGGGAAGCCCTACCAAACAGAGTTTCTGAAGAGACAGAAGATAAAGTTGCTGCAGTTCTCCCCACAGTCATCCACAGATTCAGAACCTGCAAGAACCTTCTGATACAGAGGAAAAAGGAAGTTCCTCTTCTCACAAGGGGTAATGAAGAGATCACGAAAGAGAAGGATGCATCAAGTGGTGGGGGGGTTTAGGGGGTGTTCCACAGAATAATAGAAGTCCTGTGCAGAAAGGCACACTGTGAACGTCATCCTTGGCTTCAGAACAGAGATTTTCATTCTGCCTCAAGATCAAGTGCATGTAGCTGCATTAGGAAATACCTGGCAGAATGCTTTGCTTATTTGAGGAGAAATGGGTTGTGAAATCAATCTAGCAAAAGGCACAAACGAAAAGATATATACAATGACTTACTGGTCTTTTAAAACAGGTTTATTAAACACTTCAGAAGAAGGATATTATTATCTCAGTAAAATGATTACTTGATAGAATTAGAGTGGACATTTTCCCCTTGACTCTTTTCCTTGAAAAGCAAATACTGAAATGATTTTCATGGGAAACTCATCTATTTTAGATGAGTTTCTTACTTTGAATAGTTTTAAAACAAAATAATGGAGATTTTGAGACATACTAGCTGAAGGTTGTAAAAAAAGATTGGTTTTAATATCATGCTGAATGAAAATAGAAATTAAAAAGAAAATATAATCTAAAATTACTGCTAGAATACTTTTCAGTAGCATGACTTGAATTTGTAAGATATGAAGATTTTTGATAGTAAAATTACTTCAGTTGTTCTGCATCTAGACAAAGCTAGGAGATTCAATTATTATTAGACATATACACACATACATGCATACATACATATATATAAAACATATATATATTGGATAAAAATTCATCCACACCCTCAAAAGTAGATTCCATACAAAAAATAGGTCTGTGATTAGGATAGTCACTTGTGTTTAAGAGTCAGGTTCGTGACCTGTTTTGCGCTCCAAAAGTAAACTTTTTTATAATGTAAATTTGGCAAAGCTGCCTTACTTTTACTACCATTAACTAAAGATTCTCAAAAGAGTTTTGAATAATTTAGACTTATTTGAAACCTTCCTTATCCCATTATATAAAGGAAAGTACTTTTTTTTTTTTACAGGAAAGATATCATTGAAGACAGAGACATCACAATGCCTTACTGTTATCAAGTTTATTAACATAGTAAACTGTTTTCTTTCCACTTGATTTACTCATACATACCAATGTTTTTAAAAGAGGCATCTGCAAACAGTGAGAGGTTAACATAAAATGTGTATTTGTTCCATGGACCTACACTGGCAACCAGTTTTGTATTCACGACCCTTCTCTTTGGTGACAGTTCCATAATTTATTATGTCCAGATCTTCAAAACCACATTAAATGTTCTGCTTGCCATTTGCAGACAAAGTCACATTGGAACAAAATGTATGCCCCTTGTCCAAAGGAAAACATCCTGCAGCATCCAGGTGTGCATTAATATTAAAATACACCAAGGTAGTAGTACAAAAAAGGGATTTTGAGACCTCAGGATTAAAGGACCCTTTCGTAACTCTCTTTCCAACTGCAAAATGCTAAATACCTCAAACATGCATTGCAATTTTGGTGACAGAAGCAGCTGCTAATGCTGTTATCTGTAAGTACTAGTGCAGGAAATTCCCTGTACAGAGGCAGAAATAGAATCTGTAGCACTGTGATAAGCAGTCAATCATTTTAAAAGGATGTCTACACTTCAACCATCCCTTTTGGAATTGACCAAAGACAAATTATTTGTATAAATATGTATGCAAATAGGATTCAACTGTAATTTATGAGGGAAACACCTAAAATATATTCCATTTACAGGGAAAATGCATCTCAGAATAGTGAATATCTAGATACATTGGAATATGCTTCTTTACAGAAGTAGAAAATGTAGCCCTAAAATTACAGATTGCATGGATGATAGAATGACACTTCAATTAGCTGAATTAAGAATGTGGAACTCCAGAAATAACCTTGTATACAAACATAGATTTACTCTAAAGTGGAATTACCTTTACTTCCTACTCCAGCTCTGGAGAAGTAACTCACACTACACAAGGGATAAGCATCTCACAAATATGTCAAGGAGGGATCATGAAGAATTAAATTAGCCCTAGACATTTTGGTTTTTTTTAAACAATAAGTGCATAAAAAAATTGAATAGCATGTCTTGATATTTGTAAGTCTATATCTTGTTTATTTATTTTTATTTTTAAAAAGCCTGCTTTATACTCCATTAAAACTTGGAACATTCATCTACACACAGACAATACCCTCAAAAGACAAGCTAATTTTTCTAACTAAAAATGCATTTAGAAACAACTTGGCACAAGTATTTGTTTTACATTCAGCATTAAGCTGGCACCACGTCTGGTCTCTGGCAGAGCTGACTATACTCCCCTTTGTCTGCTGCTGCTCAGTGCTCCAGCACTGAAGCCAACACCTGTGGCCGCATAAAAGGCTACGTTCAGCAGCTGCAGGACTCGGATGTCCATACTGAAAGGAATTTCTAAAGCACAAGCATTTGGATGTGTGGCTGGCTTCCTCGTCTGAGTCTTTTCAAGGCCTTCTTTGGCGGCCCGCGCTGCTGGGTGCTGCATCTATCGACTGTCTGCAGTGCTACTGCTGACCGGAGTGCAGCGGTGACATAGCACAGCCTCAGACTTGGAAAAGCTGCTCTTGGCTATGCTGATGTAAGGCTGCTGCCTTCACTGAAGGTCGTTTTTTGCAGGGTTTGTCAAACGTGATACTGCTGATAGATGTAAAGAAGGGCAAGGTCTACCCTTAATATTAATATGAAAGCTAAATAGAAGCGAACCATAACGCAAATTCCTCCATAGCACTTTGCTCTCTGACAGTAATTTGTTTGATCCACAGAAAAGATGAACGCAAGTCCAATCACTACATGTATAAAACACCACCTCTCATCTGGGTCAGAATAATAACAAAATCAGAAATGTGCTCATTTTTGCTATTTGAAACTCATAAAAGGAGCTGGACTTAATTCTACTATTCAGAAAATATAGAAAAAAAATGCCAATAGATGGGCTTTTTTCAGGAAAAAATGGTATGAAGTCACTTTTTTCTTAACTGCAGCATAACATCCTTGTGTGCAAAAGCTCTTAAGCAAATGGAAACAGACATTCAGAATTACAGACCATACTGTCCCTGCTCTCAAGTAAACACAGAATGTGTGTAAAAACGAGATAAAAATGACACGTTTTCATTTAAAGGAATGTATTACATATGCAGGTAACAACAAATTAACTATTCTCTAATTCTCTGATATCATTAGAACAAGACATTGGAAGTTGCAATGTTATTTACATTTGGATGTTAGAATATAAAAGCATATAGAAGTTACGGGCATAATCTTTCATTACACATGTGCAAAACTGAGATAAATGCTACTGAGAAAAGAACTTAGCTCTAAGGATTCGACAACACTGTCACAAACGAATCATTAGAAAGGGCAGAGATGATTCACTGACATGGCAACTTAAAAAGCAATATTTAAAATCATCATGAGTCTCTTGTCTTCTCCATGGCACCCACTAAGTCAGAATAAACGAAAGCAAATTCTTCAGATTAAGAATATAATAAGCAGCAGTTTATTTCATGTTTTAGGATTTATATATTTCTATGGCATTTGCATATTAGGCAGCGTTCCATCTTCTGAGTGTTTGGCCAGAAGACCAAACACGCAGAAAAGTTCTGATGCAGCATAGTTTGAGACATGCCTTACATGGAATACCAAAGTCAGGGGACTTATCTGATCTTGATGATCAGTTTTTGACTCAAATACCTACATTTTCTGTTAATTTCAACCTTGATCTAATGTTCAATCATTTCAGTCAACAAGAGGAACACTTGTGTTAAATGGAGCATTCTGAAAGCTCTTGGAAGATTTTTCATGTGTAGTAAATTAAATGACGACCCTGCTGATTTACCAGTATTGCTTCTCTTTAGTGGTAAGACAAGGGGGAGATGGAAAGTCACAGTATCATTACTAATGCTGATTTTAGGATCCAGCTGTGTTTTAGTTTCACGTGTGCATTTATTACCTGCATTTTCAAGCTGCTACCACCTGCTGAGAAGATGAGGATGAGCTCGCATTTTGCTAGTATAATTATTAATGAGCTAGCACTGGCAAAACAAAATTTGCTGCAAGCCAGTTACTGATGGATAAAGCACATTGCCCCATTTCATTAAAAACATGGAATTTACTCTTACTGAGTACAGATAACAGTAGATCATACAACAAATTTACTGCAGTTCTCTAAAATAACTGATATTTGACAGAACATTTTTTTCTATGTTTTGTATATTGGTTCAGATCGGCCTGCACTAAATTATGACATAACTTTGGTAAAAAACAAACATGGTGGTAGCTGGATCCCAATATGTGTGACATGATTCACTGCTCACACAAGAGTGTTTGCTGAAGACAAACAGCTTTTTAGCAGACCTAGTGAGGAATTTGGAAAAGTTCAAACCTGCGGACCATGATGTTAGAGCAGTCTAAAGACTATGAGAGCAAGCGTTGGATGCTGCTTCTTTTATCAGTATTTCTTCAATGTCATGGCAACACTGATCTTTATTTCACAAAAGTTTGGTACAAAACTGCATGATGCAAGTAAGAACCTGCCATTTTTAGCGGACCCAGTCACAAACTCAGGTTTTTTTATTGTCCAAAATTTTGCCAAAGATCAGTAGGATGAAAGATCCATACTGTGGGAATCCTACCAAATTTTTCTTGGTGATAGTAAAGAAAAAAGGACCCAAGACCAAGTAGATGACTGCAATTGAACAATTTCAGATTCCCATCATAATGTTCTTTACAATCCAAGACATAACATGTTTTTTCAGGCTTCCATGTGATATCATTCTAGAAGTTTAAGGCAAGAATGATGTAGGTCTGGGCTTAAAAGTGTTATGCAGAAAACAATAAGTAAAGAGCAGTTGGTGTCAAAGCCATCTTTTTTCAGTATTGACTTGTAAGGTCACCTGCAACTTGTTTTTTTATTAGCAACACTTGGTCCTTTTAACTTATTTCACAAATAAGAGCCTTGACTCAGTATTTTTATGCACATAAAAGTGTAAGTTATAAGTTTATATCACTTCTGACTTTAGTAAGTTTAGCTCTTTCAAATGAAGTGTTGAAATAACTTTACAACTTGCTATTATATTACCACTACTTTCACTAGTGAGACATTGAAAAATTTGTTCAGAAGTGCAGTAAAAAGCTTGATGTATGGCCAATTCTTTCAGCACCTAAATGCCCAGCTAATGATAACTTAACTTATTGAGTACATTATTATAATGATAGTCTTTCAACCTGATTTTATAGTGTTTTTTTCTAGATCACTTAGAATATTTTTGATCTGATTTTTGAATAATAGAACACATTAAATGTTTTACAAAGACTATATATATAATTGAAGAGAAATAATATATTATTGAAAGTTGCTCCACAGTAGAAAATTAAGAAAATTATCTCTTCAGTGTCCCAAGTACTGTGAAGAAGCCATTCCCAGCTTCCTAGAGAAATCATGACAACTACATAAATAATCCTGAGGGGACATAAGAGATCATCTGAGGAGGATACAGCAATGCCCATTGCCTCTGCAGATCCTTACTAACCTCTTCAAAACCTCTGAAGTGGTAACAATATTACCCTAGTGATAAGAACCTCATCAACTTATTCCAACCAGATTGAAACATTTTTCTCCTAGTAACACTTTAAATCTGCCTATGTAATTCTATGTTGCCTACATCAAATCAGGTACAAACAACTGATCTTTGCTCCTTAACAGTATTACAATTAAAAAAAAAATAAAATCTCAATTTGGAAAGCTTTTTTTCATCGGTCATATTTTTGTTTGTTTGTTTGAATATTCTTTCTCTTCAGCAGTCCCTTGAAACTTATATCTGTAGGTGGTGGTCAATGATTACAGTGCCAGCAATGGATCTTTGTGCTACATTTATACTGAAGGCCCTTGTTATAGCTGAAAACAGTATCTGGTGCTTCAAAAGGCCAAGGCAAAATATTTTTGAAAATTTTTTATGTTTTCTTTTGAAGGAAATCTCAACATGTCACATGGCAGCATGGCCAGCTGGGTGAGAGCAATATTCAGCTTCCAAGTCTCACATGCAACATTCCTTTTCCAAATTTCAAAATAACCTCTACTTTACTGGACACAGTATGGCTTTCTGTACTTAAATTATATTTATGGCTCACCACAGCTCCTGAAATATATCCCATGATATTAATTCTGAGACAGTTACTCTGCACTTTGTATCGATGATTCTTCCTTACTATGTTTAGCCTTTTTACTACCTTATCACATTTCACCTTCTTGAACTATCTATTTGGCAGATCATTTTGAACCCTGAACCCTTTTTGTGTCACTCATACCTTGGCCAGGCTCATTAACCCACCAAAGCCTTTTTCTGTGCTGTCATGCAAATTCAAAGACAAATCCCTTACATCTCACCTGCTCTTACTTCTAAAATACATTATTAGCAAAAATTTTGGGGTTATGGTTTCTACTTTTCAAACTTATAGTTGAACCTTTATTTTCTGGGGTTTTTTTGTGAGAAAGTCAGGCCTAAGGCAGTATAACTGGGGGTACTAATCATTGATATACCAAAGCTAGATGCTGTGCCAAAGCTGGAAATTAGATTAGCCTGATAAACTGATTGTAAATAAAATCTATAATCTCCCTCAAAATAAAAAGGAAAACTTTAAATTTCCTGTACCATTATTTGCCTTCTCCATACATCTTTTCTCTTCTGGGACTCACTTATCCTCCACAAGTTTTTAGAAACAAAAGCTTAGAGATTGCTACTCTGTGTACTGTGAGACTAATTCTAACAAGTCACCAGTACTTGTACAAACCCTCTTCCAGGTTTACAGTGTCACAGAACAGTTTCAGCTTTAAAGGAGCTGCTACTAAAACACTGTCCAGAAATGTGGGAAAATCAAATCTACCTTGTGCACAGTGCGCTAGTTTTCCTCATCTGCAGCAAAGACTGTGTTGGCTTTATGAGCATATAATTAAAAGGAGTGGAGGGAAAGAAAAGAGCACTAACAAGATACATAAGCAGGCTCCCACATGATGCCTAATTTCTATAGAATATAACTATTTTAAAGTCCTTGCCTCTGGTGAACCAACTGCTAGGCCAGTTGGCAGCTCTACCCTTTGTGTTCCCCACTTTAGTCACAGTCAGGGACTTTAAACTCTCGCTGGGAAACACAGCTGACTTCAAATGGATGCTGACACTTCGTGAAAGCAGTCTCCAGCTTGCTGGCTGCCATCCTCCCTGGTGTTCTATGTGTCCCCATGTTGATCTACCTCCCCCCTGAGACTCTCCTGCCTGGGACCCCTCAGCTCTGGGTAATCCCTGCTGTTAAATGAGCAACTTCAGCCATTCCAGCTCTCAGTAAGGCTGCACATGGTTTGGAAAACTAGCACTGACCTCTTGTAGGCTCAATTATTTTACTGCTCAAGTCTATATTGGATATTGGCAGTGCTAGGTGAATGGTTGGAGTTCACCTTAAGGGCCTTTTTCAACATAAATTATTCTATGATTCTATTCTTAAACAGCTTCTCACATGTCACACAAACTTCTCCATCCTTCTTCTGTGGTTTCAGGGTCCAAATGTTTTTTATGCTGCCAGAAAATGTTGTCACCAGCTAATGAAATCACACCACAGGCATACTTGTGCTAGGTCAAAAATCCCATGGACTTACAGATAGCTCCACTTTATTAAATGCCTCTTTTTTAAATTAAATACTTCTGTCACAATAAAACAACATACATAAACTGAATGTTCTGCTCTACTAATTTGGGTTTTTTTCACTTAATTCCCTTTAGAGATGACATCAAATTTTACCTGAGCTCTTTTTCCTTGCTGGACTTCCATTTCCTCTGGGTATCTTGTGGCACAGTTTTCGTTTCAGCCCTTTCCTACTCTGCTTTGCATACCTCAGATAAATGTTCTTCAGCTTGCTTTTTCCCTGTCCTGTCTGTGCTCCTGGCACTTTGCTCTTAATATTAATTGTATTAAGCATCAGGTCATAATTAAACCTTTTTAAACCCGGAAGGAGGATAAGAGAAAGAGGAATGTATTGAAATAAAAGGACCCTTCAGGCTTTAGCCTTCTATGTCACTCTTTACTTGCTTAGTTTCCCTGTTAAATAATGAGCTGAATTTTCCTTAATTTTTCTCTTAGGTCTAATGCCTCTTGCCAAAGCTGGACTCCTTTTCCATAATGTCCCCTTCTAGATCAAATTAATTTTTCACTTTTACTATTCTTCCTAGTATCTTCATTCTGTCACAGACAGTGATTTTACAGACAGTAAGTTTGGCAGAACATCAGAAAGGAAGATTTAACATAATAGCTGAAGCCACCATCTCATCAGAGTTTGTGCAGCCCAAGACTGTTACAGGGTGTGGTATGTGTGAATGACTTAGATGCAACAAAAGTACATTCCTGGCTTAAACCGAAGTGTTAACATAAGTGGCTCCAGCATTAAAGACTGGGGTTCTGCAGGGGCTGCTAAAGAAATGAATGCAACAGAGAAACCTACCTTGATAATAGGAATTAATTGTTTAACCCCCAAGAGTGAGCAGCAACTGAGTCACATGCAACAGAACCAAGAAGAAAGCAGGACAGAAAAGCCCCAGAGCAGATCTGAAACAACGTTCATTTGTCCACCACTGTTGCTGAAGGTTCGCCTCAGTGTATTTTGTCATTCTGTGTTTTTGTGAAGAACTTCTGCCTTTTACAATATGGACTTTATCACAGAGAGCTACTGTGTCAGGCTGGAATTTAGGCTTACCTTCCCCCCTAAAGGCTTATTCATAGCTTCCCACTTAAGCTATAAAGATCAACTTGTAAACTCAGCAACAAATTGCTGAAGGGGTTCACCTTCCTTCAGTTTGCTTCGATGGGGCTGCTCAGAGAAACAGGGAGACATGTGGCATGAAAAGGAAGGATCTCTGACAAAAATCTGGATAAAGTTAATTTCTGGCCTCACCAATAGATTCTTTGACTCGACATTTATGACTTTTTCTTCTTTTTACAGTTACTCTGATAGTAAAGTGATGTCTTTTTTTTTAAAAAAAAAGCATATGTCAGGTCCACATTGAAATTTTGTCTTGTGCAAAGATGATGAAAATTTACTCAACAATTATGTATCTTTACAGTACTATTAACACCAAAAGATACATTGAATCCTATTTTCTCCTGCATGAAACTGCATCACAAGACCTGTTCAGAATTTGAGAGACTAACCAATGTAGTATCCCCTGAATCCAAGCTGGAAAACGTCATGTCTTTATCAAAGACATGCTGATGAGTCCAGAGTGGCCGAGTTCATTGCAGTAAGAATTAATTATTAACCATGCTGTTACAGACTCTGTTCTGAAACTGTCCTTGGTGTGATATTACCTGCTTAAAAATGATGTCTCAATATAATTAAGTGTGTGAATTTAGATGAGAAAAGTAACTGCAGGTTGTGCACTTTGCTTAACAATCTGTTGAACTTGTAAGACCATATCTGTAATTATATGCTTGTTTTGTTGTAATCCATAACTATATCTTGAGTAGAAATGCCTAAAAATTCTGCTATATTTTTCTCTTTCCAGTTGCCTTATACATTCTACAATGCTTCCCAGAACTTCTTTTATGGGTCCAAGACAAAAAATATTTATTTAAAAACAATGAACAAAAAATTATGAAACAATACAAACTCTTTCATTTTCTTCCATTACTCAGATTCAAATTCAGGTATTTAGGCAGCATATCAAGGTAAAAACTCACTAAAATGTAGTGCTTGTATATATGAGAAAATCAACCTCTAAAGCCATAATCAAGTAATTTTCAGATTTAGTTAGGTCTGTATAATTCCCTATTTCTTCTGTAGAGTAACTATAATAAAGCCACTTTAATTCCAGAATAGACTGTCCACATGGGGAACTATATTGAAACAGCTGTAGTAAAATAATTATTTGACTACAGCTATGCCATTCACTTCCGCCCTGAAAGCAAGCCACCAACATAAAAATCTTGCCTCTTTTACAGAAGCTCAGCTCTGCTGGCTCAGTCCTATTCCACAAACAAAGTCTTTGCCAGCAGAATGAACACACAACTCTGAGAACAGCTTTTACCTCTCAGTTCCTCACTGAGTGGCAACGTGCAGTGATGTACTTACAGATTTTTATCACTTAAACAGTTCTGAGATGCGCTGGGATGTGGAATGGAGACTGTGGATAGAAAATGCACCCTTTTCTGTAATTTACTATATATTTTGTAAAAGGGAAGTCCATCAAAGAGTTAACTCCAGCTGAAAGCATTAGAAGATGGGCTGTGGCAGCATTCTCTCCCTCTGCTGGCCTGTGGATACCTCATGCCTGGCAGGTATTGTCTCTGACCTCTACTACTCTGGCACAGCCTGAGGGCAGAGCCTTTCTCTGCCTTGACCTTCCAGAGCTTGGAAGTCCCACAGGGTCACTCTCAGCCTATACCAGTGCAGATGCAGAGGTGCTGTTGTTCCTCCCTACTTCTTTGTACTGCTGTCACTTGGAAAGTGAATGGAAGAGAGACTAGAGCGGTAACATTCTGCTTATTGAACTGTGTTTTTGTTTCACTACAATTAGTTTAAAGATTTTAGTATTCTAGACTTAAAGCACAGGCTTTGGCTGGTCGATTACATGCTATGTGAATCCAATACCCAATTTTTGCAGACTAAGGAGTTCTTCCTTCAGCCACACAGCTACCCAGTCAGAGGTATTTCACCTCAAAGGCCCTCTAAAATTTGGCTCCCCAAGCTCTCAATGGGACATAGAAGTTCACAGCTCTTGCAAAAGTCACTGGAACGACAGAGACAAGAAAGCTGGGTCACAACTTACCTCGATCTGTGTCATACAGGAAAACAAAGCGGTTCCATTCATAATGATCCAGCAGGCTCAGGAGGGCTCCCCGCAGGGACGGCCGCAGCTGCAGCACGAACTGACTCTCACCCTCCGTGGGGAAACTCGGCGTGATGAGGGAGATGTGCAAGGCGCTGCAGAATGAGGTCAAGGTATGTACTGATCTCTTATCATATAGTCCAAAAATGGCAAAAACTCCTCTAGAATACTGGGAGCAAACTGAAAGAAAGAAAAAAAGAAAGAAAGAAAGAAAGAAAGAAAGAGAGTTTAAGAAGTGACAAAATCTGTAAACATGTACTTACACATTCTGACATCCCCAAATTTTTAATTTGAAGATTTGCAATTCTGCCTGTACAGTTACATTCAATTTTCACACATGTTTTATTCTGGAAACCAATAAATAAATAGCTAAATAACATTTCATGGCTTTCTGACCTTTTCGTAGAACACTAAAGTATTTATAGTGGTTTTGCTCTAAAATAAAATGTAAAATAAATAACGTGTTTTTGCATACTAGTGAAAAAAAATCAACATATACTGTTTTAGCCACAGCTCTTCATAGTATCAGGCATTGAGCACTTCCATTACCCTGAACTAAAAAATGTTCACATTCTAAAGTGTGAAAATTATCAAAAAAATGTTACTGATCTTATAAGTGAAATTTGGACATTTTGAATTGTAGCAACGTAGAACATCTGCTCCCTTTTAAGCAGGAAGCCCTTGCGGTACATTAAAACACTTCTAAAGACATTGAGTAAACCCTATTCCATGAATAATCTCCTTGACTTTAAGAGAGCAGTTTAAGCAAAATGTAGTAAGTCAATGTAATCTGACTTTTGCCCCAACCCTTTTGTTTCTGCTCTCTGCTAACTGAAAACTAGAAAACAAATGACCTGAATATATATTCTTAATTTTGATTTGCTCTTGGACTGATTTAAGACATAGGGAAAGACTTCTATTGATTTCATCAGGCTGGGTAAGGACTGTACAGATCTCCATGCATAAAGGCAGGCATTCTCTTGAGCAACTACTACGTTTCTATCAATTCATAGGGGGTCTAATGAAAAACATCCCATTGTTTTGAAGCACAAACCAAATTATTAGAAAATGTGTAACCATTAATAGTGTTACCTCTCCCAGAATCACAGAAAATGAAGAAAGGAACAGTCAGTTAGGGGATCATCATATTTCCTATGCTTTCCTCTCAGTATGTCCTGTGCTCTCCTGTTCCACATCCTCTTATCTCACAGTCTGTTGTTACATGTTGCCTAAAGAGGGGAAAACTTAAGACTCCTTCCCACTAGACTGGAGGTCGCAGTAATTCTGCTTGTGCAGCATACTCAGGGTAAAATGTATACCCTTAGCAAATTCAAATAACTTCAGCTTTAATTTTTTTTCATATTACATTTACTGCATAAAGATTTGAAAATACAACTTGTGCATTTTTTGTCCTTAGACTTGGGTGATTTACCCAGTTCTGATGCCAGAACTGGAGTAAATAGCTTGAGGGCAGTTTTGTGATTTTATGTTCCCCTCCACTGTTATGGCTCCCATCCTAATGATTTTCATAGCCAGATTTTATATCAATAAAGCTTTTTTAAAAGGTTTCTTCCTTTCTTCTTCCATAAACCTAAGTTCACCTTCAATATATGCATCTCTTACAAACTCTCAGTATTTTCTTTGCTGGACCACACAAAACCGATTCCCACAGACCCCTCAAATGATTGGTTTGTCATTCCACTAATCATCACAGGGAGTGTCTGCTTTCCCAGCTTCATCTCATCTTGCTTGAACACAGATGACCAACATGTTGAGAATTTCAGTTAAAGGCTTCCTGCTGATTTTTACATTATTTCCCCATCTCAACCAAAAAAATGTTTTTCTTACATATCTTAAGATGACACTGTTTTGTTTAAGATCTGAACCTCAGTGGTGGCTGATGATCATGTCGGGATCAAAAGTCTGCTCCTTCTTCCTTCTGGGACATTTGCAAATGATGAAATTCTGCTTATAGCAGATTATTTTCATTAGTCACTATTATATGTTTTCCATCATGCCACACATATTTCTGCACTCCTTTAAAATTATTTACTTCTATGCTTAAAGTCTTAGTCTGCTCTGCTCAATGTACTCATCTGCCTCTCCAGCAAATTCCATCACGGTAACCTTTTTATCTCTTTGTCTACAGTAAAATTAGACACTTAGGATCTTTCTCCTGTAATTGTGCTTCTCCAGCCTGGTATCTCCTCTTCTACCAAGATTTTCTGCCATCTTCTCAATGGTTTCATGCTTGCCTTTTGACTGTTTGTCTCCATTTCCATAAATCACTACTCTTAAGATCATGCCTATTTTATTACATTCTCTTGGCAACTGGAAGATAGAGATCGATCCTATATTGTCTACCTTAGTAACTTCTGGTTGTATTTTATGCCATTTTCAGTCTATATCCATATTTTAAAGCTTTCTTTCCATTAAAATCTATTCCATAACTTCACTGATCATACATATCACAACTTAACAGCTCTAGTAAGAGGTGCTTGTTATTGTATCTGCCCTTCAGTAAACAAGTTCTTGAAGAACCAGGAAAGAAACATCTGACTTCTCTGTTTCCATTAGTCATCACACTTCTCCTAAGATCAACATTTTCCTTGAGTGAAAATCAATGTGAAATATCTATTAGTTTGAAAAGTCTAACTATCTTTTCCTGCTTTTCTGTACCATCATCAATATAGAACAGCTTCAATTATTTTCTTATTTCCCGTCTTTTTAGTTACATATGTAAATGACCTTTGACTGGTACATTAATGTCCTTTAAAAGTTTCATTTTTCAGTGGAAACCCTAACTTAGGCTTTCATTTCTGCAGCAAATGTCCTTTATATCTCCTTTTTATAAAACACAATCTTTTTTATAATCTTTTTAAACACTTGTTTCTTGTATCTTCCTTCTATAATCATTTATTCAGTCACATCCTGTATGTTACTTTCATCTGCAAAGGGATTTCTCTGTGATTTACAAGTATTTCTGTGAGGATATGGCAGGCCTTTTCTATTTTTAAACACTGTTCAATTAATTCTGACAACTGAAATAATTCAACACAAATCTCATGTAAGTGGTAGTTACTTA
Organism: Anthoscopus minutus; assembly: GCA_013399455.1. NCBI lineage: Eukaryota > Metazoa > Chordata > Aves > Passeriformes > Paridae > Anthoscopus > Anthoscopus minutus. Next base: position 20,497 of record VWYI01027315.1, on the reverse strand, counting down.
ATGTGTTCCTTGTTTAGACAAAATCCTTCCTAAGGCTCCTTGTCGTTTTACTTCTTTGCAGTTTTACAGAGGCACAAAATACTTTTTGTAACACATGGTCCTTACAGTAGAAATCCACATGATGAAAAATTCAAGAAATCAATGCCAATCTGTGAAATTGTACACTTAGAGGAGTTAAAGATCAAATTAATTCTCAGGATGGAGAAAAAAGCCAAACTTGAAATTTCATTAAATAACATTATATGACCCTGAAGTATTTATAACTTAGACTAACAGAATAATAATTCTTCGTGTTCAAAGCAAACTATCCTTGCCCCAGTCTAAATCCAAATGTGATAAAACATTATCTGAATACCATTAAAGTCCTGAAATAGCCGATCCAAGAAAACTTGTGCTATTGTAATTGAGATCTAGACTGGGAAATAACTGAAGAATGTCCTTCTTGGCTCCTTGATAAGAAAAAATGCTAAGATGAGGCTTATGAGACTTTTTTCTTACTCAGTACAAAACCCACAGAGAGGAAAAATGCCTGTGACACTATGGAGATGATGCTTAAACATATGCAGAAATGCTGCAACGCTACTGAATCAATTTTACAGTAATCAGCAGTGACTACAAAATCAGCAAAGCCATGAGGATTTGCATTCCAACTCACTACTGTTCTCAGAAAATGCCTCCCAGCAAACATGACTACCTGAATTTGCCAATTCTTTTTCCATTTCTCTTACACTTCTAAAGGCATTTTCCTTATTAAAAATGCACTAAATTATGCTTGGTAAAACAGTAGCATACTAGCATTCTAAGAAAATTTTGTTCAAGACTTTTTCCCTCATAAATACAAAGCAGTGACAAATACACTTTTATGAGCATAGTTTAAAAAATATGAAATAATAATTTGTCTTTAAACCAGTCACCTCTTTATATCTGACAACTTTCTATGCACTTTACACATACTATTTTCTCCTGTAGATTTTGCAGTGCCATTGGTCTCATTGAGGATGAGATGAATGCAGAGGTCAGATTCATAGAATCATAGAATGGTTTGGGTTAAAAGGGACATTACAGGTCATTTAGTTCCAATATTCACTGTCATGGGCAGGGACACCTGCCACTAGATCAGGTTACTCATTCCACCTGGTCTTGAACATCTCCAGGGATGGAGAGTCCACAACCTCCCTGGGCAAACTCTTCCAGTGCCTCATCACTGTTACAGCAAAAAATTTCTTCCTAATATCTAACCTAAACCAATCCTCTTAAAGTTTAATGCCATTCCCCCTTATCCTGTCACCACATATCCTTGCAAATAGACTCTCTCCATCTATCTTGTAGGCTCCCTTCAGGTACTGGAAGGCTGCAGCTATACATCCCCTACCTTCTCCAGGCTGAAATCTGGTTCTCAGTCTGTCTTCACAGGAATAGCACTCCAGCCCTGGGAACAAGCATCCCACCTCTGCACTGCTCCCACCCAGCTCCTTGTGCTGGCACCCCAGGGCTGGATGCAGCTCTGCAGGTGGGGTCTCAGCAGAGCAGAGGGGCAGAATCTCCTCCCTGGCCCTGCTGCCCACGCTGCTCTGGATGCAGCCCAGGACACCTTTGGCTTTCTGGGCTGTGAGCACTCTCTGCTGAGACATGCTGGGCTTCTTATCCACCAACACCTCCAAGGCTTTCCCCCAGGGCTAGTCTTGACCCTTTCTCCACCCAGCCTGTTCCCCTTGGAACAATTTCCGAAAAAAAACATTACAATGCAACTTAAAGAGCCAAGAGACTGTTATTGCAGTAGTTGTAATATGAATTTGATGTGTTTTACTCTAGGAGATCGTACTATGTACAATCACTTAAAAAGAATAGGTGACTCACAGGATCTTCGGTTAAGGAAAAACATCATAATGTCAAAATGGCAAAAACTGTGTGTGCTGAAGGGTTTACTGAGACACACAGTCAAGTCACATGGTCTTCTTTCTCTGTAAGAGAAATACTTTCCAAAGTTCCCGCTATTTTTCTGAAAACAAGTCCCTCACTTAAAACACAAATCTTATTTTGAAAAACAAAAAGCAAAAAATTCCAACAACTTCTTATTACCAAGTTACACCCACGGAGTTTAAATCCTCTAAACAATATATTTACAACGAATGAGTAGTGTAGAGGTGGTATGTCAACAATGTTAGTTTTGCTCAGCAGCAAACAGGTACCAGGTATAGGAACCACATATGTAGGTGACCTGCAGCCTAACACCAAAGTAACATGACAGAACCTGCATCAGTTATGACTCACTGACCCTGAGCATTCCGGGACTGAGCATTTAAAAATGCTTTCTCCTAAGTTTTGAACTCCTACACGGGAAGTCCTGGCACAGCTAGCTATTACAGATACATTGACTGACACACTGATCTGTATAAAAACACAAGCTATGGAAGCACCAACATTGAAAAACTAAAGACTAGTTTGCATTGTGGAAGTTTCAGATATCAGGATAGCCTTTCATTGCTGTCTCTTCCCTTCCTTCTTGGATGCTTTGGTCATCCAAACAGGGATTAAGGATTGTGATCAGTCAATGACAACCTGTGTCTCATACTATAATATAATTATAAAAATTCTTCCTCAGGCTGCTCACCCAATCCAGCATTGGATCCCCCCAGGAGACAGAGTCCTTTGAAAACTTTTACAGCATGGGCCCTTGCCATGGGCTTCAGATCTTCGAGAACTGCTACATTGTAGGCACTCTCCAAGAAGCAGTCATTCAGGAAAAGACTGCTTCAGCACTGGTCCCGCACGGGCCACAATTCCTGTCAGAAAACCTGCTCCAGTGGGGGCTTCCTCTCTCCATTGGGCCACAGCTCCTGCCAGGAGCCAGCTCTGATGTGGACTCTTCAGGGACTGCAGCTTCATTCAGGTCACTTCCACCTGCTCTGGCATGGATCCTCTACACACTACAGGTGCATGCCTGCATCCTCCTGCATCTCTGTAGGCAGCAGAGGCACAGCTGCTTCACCATGGGCTGTACCATAGGCCATGGGGGAATCTCTGCTCTGGCACCTGCAGCACCTCCTGCCCCATCTTCTGCACTCACCTGGGGGTCTGCAGGGCTGTTCCTCTTGCATGTTCTCACTCCACTCTCTCAGTGCTCCTATGCAGTGTTTTTCATCTTTTACTACATGTTATCAGAGAGGTACCACAGCATCACTGACAAGCTCAGCTTTCACCACCAGCAGGTCCGTTTCAGGGCTGGCTGAAAACTCGGACATTGGACTGGCCCCTGGCAACTTCTCACAGAGGCTGTCCCTGTATTCCCCTCGCCCCAGCCAAAGAAGGGTAGGCACTGAGCTCTTCTCTCTGGTGACCAGTGACAGGACCTGACAGAATGGCCCGAAGCTGTGTCAGGGGAGGTTCAAATTGGGTTAGGAAAAGGTTCTTCACCCAGAGGGTGGTTGGACACTGGAACAGGCTCCCCAAGGAAGTGATCACAGCACCAAGTCTGAGAAGAGTTCAAGGAGCATTTGGACAATGCTCTCAGGCATGGTGTGACTCTTGAGAATGCAGAGCTGGGAGTTGGGTTTGATTATTACAACTTAGCTTATTCTATGCTTCTTTCATCTGGTTAACTCCAGAGAGCAACAAATTTAAATAGTATATTCAGGGAGTCACATTTCCTTCTGCCGCCATAATAGCACATGAAGAGTTTCATTTGAGGTGTGTCTGCAATGCCATCAGTGATCCATGTCTTCATGGGTCACAGTCATTTTTGTTCAGCTGCTGTGCACCTGCCATCACTGATGCAAAAAATACTGTGCAAATTTTCCCAACCTAAGGAGCTCTGTCCAAGAGGAACAGCCTACCCATATGGAGATGCAAGCTCTACAAGTGAAATGAAGCAGAGAAGGGAGAATAATTTAATCTAAATATGAACCTGCCTCCCAAGATTAAGTGATTTATCATCTTATGTCTGTGAGAACTCTGATATTGGAGATGAGATTAAGCCATATTTCTACAATAGCTTTGAGATTGGTGTTTTCTGTTAAATGTCCAAAGATCTTTCTGTTCATTTTGCACAGATCATCCCAACAGTCTCATTCTCCTCTATGCTCTCTGATCCACCTCCTCCTGATCACTCCACTGACCTCCACCTCCTGGAAGGGGCAGTTAGAGCTCTGTAACTAAAAGATAAATTATCTAAATTCATCCCTCTGTAGTTTTAAACTATCACCCAAATCCAGAGCAGATTTGAAACATATATGCTCTTCCTCAGTTGTGTTTGAGACTGCTGATTTAATTCTAAATTATGCTCTTACATTAAGAAAAATTCCCAACACTGAGACAAACTTAATGAGCTGAACTAAATCACTGATATAAGATGACAGACAGGATTATAAAAGTGAAAACAGTGTTACATAAAGTGGGTAGATGAAAAGCATTATGGATATATTAGGACCAGTTTACTACTGTCTTAAAAATTGTCTAGAGTACAATAGGAGATACCTTTAAATATGGTTATCCAAAATAGGACAAAAGGGAAACAAGGAGTTTCTTACAAATTATATAGTTAATACATAATCCAAGATATAATAATAATCCAACAAAACTCTATTCATGTTCTATTTATAGACCCTGAACCATCTACACCATCATCTATCTACCTTTGTCTTTTGATCACAAACTCCTTCAAGCAAATTAATTATCTGCATTTAGGAGTCATATATCACATGTCAGGTATAACCATTATAACCAGAAATAATATCACAACATTACTTTAGCCAAAACCATGTTATTGCTCTATAATTTAACACCATATTAGTCGTTGAGGTGAACAAAAAGAGACTACATTAAGATCTTTCCAGCTTTAAAAAAAACAAAAACCAAACCACAACCCAAAAAACCCAAAAAAATCCCCAAAAACAAAACAAAAAAACTCCAACAAAACAAAACCCACCAAAAAAACCCCAACCAAAAAACCCTCTCAAACCCACCCCTCCCCCCAAAAAAACCCTAAAAACAACAAATCACAGGTATTATCCTCTTGAGTATTTATCCTGCTCAAACATTTGTCCTGTTATAATAAGATATCGCATAATGAGAAGTCTGCCATGTTGGGTACTGAATCTCTAAAAAAATGAAATTTTTTCATTTTCATCAAATGAAAAGATGAAAACTAAATTCATCCCCTGAAGCAAGTCACTTTGCGTTCCCATGTCTCAGTTTTCAAGGTTTAAACTCTTTGTTCTATTGAGGACTATAAGCTCTTGACAGGAAGGCCAGTCTCCTATTAGATATCTGCAAAAAGCACAATGGTCCACCTGTCTCAATGTGGCTTCTGAGTGCTACCCCAATGTGTCTGAACATTATACCCAGTGGTCCTCTATCTTGCAGTTCCATAGTAAATTCTGAAAACCTAAAACCACATAAGCCTTTGTCCTGAAGGTCATTGTGTCCGGCTGTATGCATAAGATTAAGCACATACTAAAAAGTGTGCAGGAATATTTAAGTGGAGTTCAACAGACAGGTCCACCAAACACAGTAAATTCATGAGTGTTTTTTACACACAGCAGTGGGTTCTTTCTAGTACTCTTTCTAAGTGACTTACCAGCTCATTTAAAAACACTCTCCTAAGTACAATGACAGCCTTGGTTTAATGTGCTAGACCAAATAGTAATTTGGGAAATGCAATTCTGTTTGCTCAGCTGCAGATGTGAGAACATATTGCAAAACAAGATACAAACTTACTACATTTTTAAATTAATTATTACATTTCCAGAAATCATTTTTGTGAATTGTCTCTTAAAAGACTATTTCTGCTCAAAGACAATTCCTGAAATAATATCAAAAGAGACAGCGCATTTCTTGCCTATTCAATGGAAAATGGAATTGAATGAGCCTAAGTAACATGCTCAGTATTTTCTTCTTTTATAATAAATTTAAACTTTTTAATATAGCATTTTGTATACAATGTCTTATGCCAGATCACTGAGGTAGAGAACATTTACTTTAGCAGGTTATGCTAAGAGATGCCCAAAATAAAAGAGACAACCATTGAGACCAGGCAAGACTGGCTTGTAGATCCAACTGAATTCTTCTCCATGCTTCATAGGGAGGCAAGATTTTCTCTCCACAAATTAATACATGGATTCAAGTTTCCTCCAAGCCAATTGCAAAAGAATCTGTGAAACAAGTATGTGTGCTTTTGTATGTATAGGGGCATAGGGAGAGTGGAGGAGTCTGTCTCGCCTGTTCCTTAAAATCCAAAAGTCAAAGGTTTAATTTCTGGGGTTTTTTTCAGCCTCTAAAATGGAAAAAAGGTATATTCAGAAGACAGATCTTAAAATGGACGATAAATTGCATGTACTGATTTATCCACTAGAGGTATCTTTCTCTTTTTAACTGGAGAACGGAACTACACAATTATGAAAGGCTTGGCACCTACATTTAGATAGACAGATTAAAAACTGTTCACACAATCTCACTTTAGGTAAAACATCTCTGTATATTTAATTTCCATTCCACCCCAAGATCCAATGTGATTTGGAGCTGCCCTTCTCTGAGGCCCATCTCATATGACGGACACAGATCCCTTACAGCTAGAGGTTTCAGGTATTTCTCACACAGAGATCATGTATCTCTATTTTCCTTAAAAGTGCTTACAACTCTCGTTTCTTGATAAAGAACACAAAGCACTTTGGTCATTTATAAACTTCTGTGAGAGAAACTGCTTTAATCTTTAAATAATTTCCATCTGAAAACTTGGGCACCAATAAAGTATTTTATTTTCATTAATATATAATTCCACATAATTTAAATCCAATGGAATGCTTTTACAGAACAAGAAAAAAAAATCCACTGGGTTTATTTACAAAATTTCTTTTTCCTCTGTGTCTTGGATAATTTCTTTGATAGAACACCCCTCATGAATTTCACATTTGCTGAACTCTAACAAATCTTTTCTCATTTTTAAAAGTGCTTTACAGCTCTGTCTACAATAAATCATCCAGTCTTTGTGCCTTTGTCCTCCAGTCCTGTGCACGCCATGGATCTGATATTTATAGCTGTCTGGCAATGCACATACACGTGCATATCCCTAACTCTGCCAAAACTTTGATTTTGAAAGCTTTCCCATAGAGAATCCACATGCAGCATTTACCTTTCATAGTCACATGAATGAGAATCCACATTGGTACAGAAGTTCTTTTTTGGCTGTTTTTAAAAGCTGATAAAAATATCAGTAACATGTGAGAGTTCCAAGCTTTTAGAGCTATAGGAGTTTTTTAAAAAGTTAAACATGGTAGGAAGTTCCTATGACACTGGCAGGTTTCCTCAAGGACAAAGTTTCTACAGCCATCTTTTAAATTTTTCTTTTCTGCTTCAGGGTAAAAGCTTAGAAGGCATAACAGATTACATGGAAATTAGACTGGACTACAGTAAAAAACGGGTTTAAGGAATCAATCGTAAAATTCCCAGTTGCTTAACTGAGGTGAACATTTCACCTCTGATACTCCTGGTAGCTAGATATCTTCTTGCAAAATCCTATCACATTTTCAGTTTGCCAGCTGAAGGAAAACTCATCCTCGTTAAATGAATATCTAGAGAAATCACATTTGCTAACTTATCTAGATTGCCTGTGTGATTAAACTTTTTTTGCTTCTCTGATTAAATATTTTCTCCCTTTCTTGGACTGAATCATTTTCCTACAAGACATATTACCTCTTTCAGCTCAAATTTGAACTTCATCCATACATTTTTTTGTGGAGAAAACAAATTCACAGCTTGGTTTTTTGCCCCAAAATGTAATATTTCATAAAACCTGTCCCTGTATCCTACATATTTTATTTTAATGTAACAGAGCAGAGAAAAATATCAATTTTGTTTTAAGAAGTAATCCTTTGATAGCCCACTCCTCTACAAGGCTAGCCTCTATTTTTTTTAAATTTATCTTGAAAATTTAAAAATATAAATAATAATATACTATTTAAAAAGAAATTTTTCTTTCCAGAAGAAAAAGAGCTGAAAAAAAAGAATCAGTTTTATCAGTTTTAAATAGGAATGTATCTTATGGAGAGTACAGTTAATTATATAAAAATAGCTTTTATACATAGCTATGTAATCACAGGCTTTTCTTAGACATAAGAAGAACTATTTGTAGTGTACAGAAAAAAAACAGCAACAATTTTTTCTTCATTTTGAAGAGATACACATTAATTTTGCAGTACTTTTGTCAGTAAAACTGTCACTGACAGGAATTAATTGAATTTTATTTGAAATGTGAGGTGAAGCCATACACTTTGGCTCCTATCCTAAATTGTTTTGAAGAAGGCTTTAACATAATTTGTACCTCCAGTCCTCAGTTGTGGGCCCCTCACTGCCAGAAAGACATTGAGGGGCTGGAGCGTGTCCAGAGAAGGGCAGCGGAGCTGGGGAAGGGTCTGGGACACAAGTCCTGTGAGGAGCAGCTGAGGGAGCTGGGGCTGTTCAGCCTGGAGAAAAGGAGGCTCAGGGGGACCTCATCACTGTCTGTGACTGCCTGAAAGGAGGGGGCAGCCAGGTGGGGGTCAGCCTCTTCTTACAGGTAACAAGTGACAGGACAAGTGGAAATGGAAAGTTGTGCCAGGGGAGGTTTAGATTGGAGAATAGAACAATTTCTTCACTAAAATGGGGGTTAATCATTGAAACAGGCCACCCACTAAGTGGTTAAATCAACCTACCTGAAAATGCTCAGAAAACATGCAGATGTGGCACTTTTGGGACATGGTTTAGTGTGCACACGGCATGTTATATTTACGTCTGGACTCAATGATCTTAGAGGTCTTTTTCCAACCTATAGGATTCTATAATTCTATTAAACTGGGGAGCACAGGAGGTGGGGGAAGCTCAAAATCCATCATCTAATGAGAGCACATGCCAGAGCATCCTCCATCATAGCCTGCATTTTCTCTTGAAAGCACATTTTCCTAGTGCACTGGGTTTCATATCTCTTCAGAGAAGACTTCCGGTTGTAGAGGTCTTTTCCAGTATTAATGATTCTGTGATTCTCTAAATCACATTTTGAACCAATGTTGCTTCTTTAGGTCAAACACTGGGTTCTAATTTTACTGAACTGAAAAAATCATGAACGCTGCATAATTTTAAGAAGCTCAAGTACAGCATTTTTTAAAGTATTGAGGAAGCTTGGTACAACACTTCCATTTGACTTTAAAAGGGGGCTAGACATCAACTGCTCCCTCTGGCTTAGGAAATATACCCCCAGAAAAATTTGGCAAAGGAAGATACCGAAATCATGAAAGATGTAACTAATTTGGTCCAGCATAAGGGTTCATTCCAGCATAGTTTTCATTCAAACTTGACCAAAGATGTTATTTTTTGTCTGGTTTGTAGCTTTATATTTAGAATTAAAATCTGTACTTAGGGGAGTGATATAATTTGATCCATCACTAGAACTCTGTTCTTTTGTTGGTGAATCTGTTTCTCAAATTCTTATTCTTCCACCTTAATCTTCCAGCCAAAGCAGGTAGTTCCCCAAAGTGTAATGATCTCTGTCCAGTCCAGGCTTTTGAATGTGTTGGCCCAGGTGGGGCTGAGGTTCTACTTTCTCTCCTCAGTAACTGATTTCACATCAGGAGCTCCTTCACTAGTAACTTCAATCATTGCTGACTTTGATTCATGCTACTGTGAAAAGATATAATCTTAAATAATTTCTCCCACTTTGCTGTTTACTATTTAGAATGAGTAAAGCCATGGATTCCTTTTGGTCTCAAATAGATTAACAGACATTCATCACATGATGTTGATTAAATAACATTAAATAAAACACTGTTTCCTTGGCCACTCTTAAAGATCCTGAAAACATGGTTTCTAATTCCCGAAAACAATTTTCATGTTAAGAGGATACGTGTGATGAAAATCTTACCTGTTTGGTTTTTTTTCCCAATTTCCCATGGGTTAATGACCGCTATTATCTAATTACACATACTTTAACTTGAAAAAAAAGTATTTTCAGTATTTTTTTCATCTCTGCAGCTGGAATTTACATACAAAAAGTTTCTGAATACTTTTGAAAAAATCTGCCTCTCTTTCTCTTACTTCATCTTGATGGTAGGAAGCACAACTTGAAACCAGTGTTACTGTCAGATAAAAGGAACATGCTATCGCATCGTGAGATTATATACAACTTGATCAGAGACAGAACTTCAGAGGATCTAGAAAAATTCTGCTGCTGCTTTCTGCAGCCTGTGTCTAGGTATTGGCAGGACAGCAGCTGTTGACAAAGTGCACAGGGCTCTTCTGAAGCTATTCCCCATTCAAAGAGGATCTTCTGAGCTGTCATTTCAGAGATGAAGATATATCAAGTGTCAATTGTTCTATTAGTCTACCCACATTTGAGGACCTTTTACTCACAATGGATAAGAGATTTCCAGGCTCCCATGAATTTTATTCTGTGATAGTGCAAGTATGCTCTGAAGAGTAAATAAATTTTAAAAATTATGTGAAATTTACTTGGCCATGTACATCTAAAATGTACTTCATGATTATTTGGATTGTTTCTTCTTCCACATGAGGATTAGTAATGATGGCTTTTTCATAACTTAGGTGCTTCCAACAGCCCCTAATTACCTCATAAGTGGTATCATCTTTCTCTTTTCATTGTTTTTCCTAGCCTTGATCTAATGAACTGCCTTAATGGTACCTGGAAGGATAGAGAAGTGAAAGCCAAGGAGTTTGTAAATTTTCACTCAAACTCCTATTTTAATTTCCAATAGACATGTCAATTAGCTCTTCTGAGTTTAAAAAAAATCAAACAGTTTTCTGAAAATCAAAATCCTAACACTTAAGTTCTTCATATAATTAGAGTAAAGAATAAAATATTTTCAAAGAATCAGTAAGATGACTGTAGATACCCTTGTTATCTCCCACTGTTCAGTAAGAATTCTCTGAGATTTCTTTCATCTTTATGTACTTCATACTGCAACCCTCCCTCAAAAATCTTAGGCATTACTACTCTTAACTTCACAAAACCAAAACCATACCAAGAGATTTTTCTCTCCAGAAATTTGGATGTTAGCCTGCTTGGGTGACTATATTCATCTGGGAATCATGGTTACTTCAGACCTCTCATGCTGAACACTCAAACAATTCGTGTTTTCTGTACTTGGTCTTTTATGTTGCCTTGTTGCTTCAACCATCTCACTGCACTGAGGTCTTTCCAGCATCTTGTAGCTTGTCTCTTTTCCCCAGATAATGTAGTAATCATAGCTAAGAAATTTTTTCAGATGTAGACTCTGCCTGCTATGGACATGTCTAAACAAAATGACATTAGAAAATTGCTGTCTGTGGAGGGCCAGAAGTCCAAAATTTAAAAAAAAAACCAAAACCCAAGCTAGCCCCCTACCCTCTCCATCTTCTCCCAGTGTGCCTTGCAGTTTCTCCTCTACTCATTTAATGAGAGCTTCTTCTTAGCCTCTCATGATTACGCCAGTAACATGGAGATTTTAAAATCAAATACTTGGCGTGGATGATTGGAAATGCATGTTCCACTGCCTTCCATTTTTGCCATCAAGCTGTTTTTTCTTTCCCTAAATATCTAATCTTTCTGCTTCTTTTATGTGTGAAAGACATTTTTCAATAGCTGTAGGTCTCACATAATGACTAAAGTAATGAGAAGAAGGAATTACTTTTCTAAAAATAAAATATGGATGAACCATTTGACTAAGGTTATTTACAGTGAAAGCCATTCACCTTCTAAAGGGAAGACCAGCCTCATCAGATCTGAGTGAAAAATATATTCTGGCCGTGCCCTGTGTTTAATGATTTCAAGCTCCAACAGTTTGATATGAAAGGCAGATCTCAGTGTCAAATGCCATGAAAGGGGGATGCTTTCTAAATAACTCTTTTCAGCTAAAACAAGACTTAAGAAGTTTAATACATGCCTAAGCATACCTGTTTACATATCATAATATGTTCTCTCTTTCTGTAGATCACAAATTTTTCTGTTCTGTACAGCTGCTTGTTTTAAACACACAAATCTCTACAATCAAAAAACAGATGTTAGCTTAGATGTCTCCAGAAGAAGTATGCAGATAAGCCTAATAAAGTACATCACTTTGTGTCTAATGTATTTGTCTTACATATTTCTCCATGTTCTGTTTAACATGGAGAGTTTATTTCATTTCAGTTCTGGGGCAGGAGATACTTATGAAAATGAATGTGCTAGTATTGTCTGAGGGCCTAGGAGCCGATGAGAGGAGAATGTTTATGCTGTCTCATAAAGCATTGTTACCACACACAAAACAATTTTTCACATGAAATAATTAACTTCTACATTAAATAATTAACGTCTGTTATGAATGAACATCTCTTTTGTAACTCTGTACTTGTAAAACATTAAACAAAATGGTGTCTTTACCCAAAACCAAAGCTCTTAAGGGTTTCCAAATTAAAACCAGACTGTAGAACAGAAGTAAAGGTTTTGAATGCTTGGCATGATCTATCTACCCCTGACTCAAGAAGCCATTCTGAAACCCAGCACTGACTTACATAGGCAGAAATTGCTTAGCATACCTTGTATTCTCCGCTAAGAGCAAAATTTCTAACTTGCATTAAAATCAACTGATGTTACTAAATTTAATTATGACATTCTTGACTACGGTAATACCAGAATCTTCCTTGCAACCACACAAAAAGATGTCAGTACAACCCACTGACTTAAAATCATAAACCCAAAAAAATCAAACTGCTTCTCAAAAACCATCTCCCCATTGCTCTCCTTAGGCACACTGTGATGCAGATATTTAGGCTCCCATCCTGCTTGTGGCACAACAATCAAAAATAGTTTCCATCTCCCTCTTCGGATGACACTGTCAGGTTGTAAGGTTATAAATGAGAACAATAATCTGTAACACACAACAAAAAGATGGTAAAATGTATTTGAAACCATTTAAGTGAGAGGGTATTGCTGGTCCAAGCCTAAAGCAGCTGTCAATATTCAGTTTTATGCACCAATGCACATCTTTCTACATGCAATGAATTTTCTTAATTTCACAAAAAAAATACCTTCTGAAGGCAGAGCTCATGACTTTTTTTAGTTGGAAAATGCTTAACAAAAACCAAGAGTGACAAAAATATGTTTTCAGTTCTCCCCATTTCTTCCTGTGTTTTCAGTTTCTTCTCTGTGCCTGGTTTTCAGGCACCATCTTAAGTATTTCCATAATTTCACTAATTTAAAACAGGAGCATGAGCGCCTCTCATTTTGTTCCCTCATATCTTTGGCAGGAATGGGGCTTCATCCATAAGGTATTTTCAAGTGGACTATCTATAACTGGGATTTCTACAGAGCTGGCAAATGTGCTGGTGATAGTTTTAGAAAAGAAAGTTAAGAAGGGAAATGAGATTGTTAGATTGTTTGGCTGGCACCCTGTCATCTCTGTGCATGGAAAAAAGGAGGGTTTACTGTGGGGTCTGGGGTAAAGAAGACAGTGTCAAACTGGCTTTGCCATTACAATTATTTTTTTATCATGTTTATCCCAAAAGATTTAAAATAGGTGTCACCTTATGTAAACTTTTTCTGTTCCAACAGTAGACTTCTTAATTGCAATCTATGTTTTTTTCTATTTATTTTTGGACATTAACGCTGACCAAAGCAGAATCCATCACTTCACTGAACTGTTTGGTCAACAAAATGAGCAACATAATCTGTTTTGTACATGAAAACAGACCACTGAAATTTAATAAAATATTTAACAGCTTGATATGCAAGAACATGTCTTTGTTGATGTATTGAAATTAATTCGCAGAACAGACTGCTTTAAGAATAATAAAATATTATATATATCACCTTAGGCACTATGTAAAGCAAGTAGCTTCTATGCTGGCATTTGCAGGAATAAGCAAAATTAGTTTAGCACAGTTCACAGCTGTGATCACTGGAGTAAAGCTCAGGGTCTAGGGGCCACTAGCTCTGACACTCCACTAAAAAGGCAGCTGTACTTTACTACTGGTCCACTGGGCCTGATGCTAATAATTTTTAAATGGCCTGTTAGTTACAGCAGTGGCCTCAAGCTACCTCTTATTTCAAATCCTATTTGTCTATCTTTAAACTACTTTATTGTTTTAATTAGCATATATTCATTCATAATTCCCAGTCAATCTGTTGCTATATACAGAAAGGAGAAACAAGAAAAAAATATTAACAGTGGCCGAAGAGTTAGTGGATTAAATGTGACTGTGGTAATGTGGAACCAAACCAATCACACAAAACAGCAAGTGCAGAAATGCTTCTCTGCATGCTGCTTTTCTACACTGTGCTCTGTAGAATCAAACTATTGCCTTAGGATAATGGATTGGTATTGCCTACAGGCATATAAGGTATTCCCTACAGGGGGAAAATAAACCAATGAGTAGAGTATTTAAGAAAATCAGGATCAATCTTTTTTTTTTTCTTAGTTATAAAATTAGATTTTAAAAAATGAAAGATTTTCCACAGGTTAATTGATTCCAGCAATATGTACTCAAAACAGTTCCAATAGAGCAAGTTTTTCCTTACGCTCTGAGACTTATCTTGCTTACTCTTCTCTTTCAGGCAAAATTTCATTAACAGAAATGGAAGTTTTCCCTGAACAAGGGTTGTAACACATTTCTTAATGCATATATGCTAACATATGTAAGGACCTCTTTAATTAAAAACTACTTATTTCTGGTAGCTCAAAGCTACCTTAGCTACTTTAGCATTTATTTTTTCGAAAAAGTTCCATTATATTCATCTTGAAAATGTTTTGTGATCTCTTCATTTCTAACATACAGAAAACTCAGTAGTTAGGTACCACAATGATTTTATTACACAGATGTGCAATTACTGGCCAAAATCTACTTCTTCAAGTCTAGAAAATGCTGATCATGCTGAGTATGACTTTTCAATCAACCAAAAATGTAAAGGAAATGCTGACATATATGCAAACTCCATCAGTCAGGAAAAATGCACAGAACAAAGTATTTTTTTCTCCTACACAATTATTCAAAATCTAACTACTCTTTGCCTCATTAATTTGTTTTGCTAATAGGCAAACATAGATGCTACTCAAGCTTCAGAAGAAAAATAGAGATTTTTCACAGCTTGATTTGAAGCAAAAGGGCTGTTGTGAAAAAGGCATAATACAGAGAAGCACAGAAAACTTGTCCTTTTCAAACTTGATTTTCTCTACAGTCTCTTTTTTAGCCTATTTTTTAGCTTTAGCCACTAGCACGGTAGTTATGTTTCTATACCTACTCAAAAAAGAAAGAGATGCATTAGTTACTCTTCTGCCTAAGATAAAACATAATCTAGGTGAGGTCATTAAACTTCCTGCCCGGTCCAGCTGTGTTTAAGATATGTCTTATTGAAATCACACTGAGGAGATTTTTAAAAAAAAATGCTGTCTTTGTACTTTCTTGGTTTTCAGTGCCTGGATCATCTACTTCACAGCCACACTTGCTGTGTAATTCTTCCTTTAAGTATAAGTATGATTTGATAAAGAGATCGTTTAACCAAACCAGGTGCTTTATTTTCTTCTCTCCTTTATTCTAGACTGAAGAAGAAGGATGGCCTGCCAGCAGCTGGCCTTTGAGAAGTGAGAGGACTATATTGGAGACTCAAAAGGATCTCCTCCAGCATCATGTTTTTTGTCATGATGTTCTGATCTCAGTGCTGACAAACTCGGGACAATCTCATAGGATTTCCTTACCATGGTACTTTTTATCCTTGAGTTTAACTGAGATCAAAATTCAAGAAAAGCAAATAGAGATAGCCAGGTTTCAAGTAACCTGTCTGGATGTCAGGAACAGGATCACAGAATAGTTCAGACTGGGAGTGACCTCATGAGGTCTCTTGTCCAACCTCCTGCTCACAGGAGGTCAGCTCTGAGGTCAGATCATATTCTAAGACTTCACCTGGCCAAGGCTGAAAATCTCTAAGGACAGAAATGGCAGAATATATCTGCTTGTTTTATTCCACTGCGTGTCTTTACAGGGGCATTTAAAAAAATATTCAGTCTGAACCTTTCTTGATTCACTTCACTTTCACTATCTTGGCTTCTCACCCAGCCTCATTTCACTGAGCCCAATTCCATCTCCTAGATGATCTCCCACTGGCACAGGGGGCTGCTGTCAGGTCTTCCCCAAAGCCATCTCTGCTCCAGACTGAACAAGACCAGCAGCCCCAGCCTCTCCTCACATGGCTCAAAGTGAGTAATACCCTGATCTACTGTCTCTGCCCCTTTTCGTACAGCTTAGGATACCAATAATGGCCAAAAGGCCCTCTTTTAAATTTTACCTGAAAATATCACAATTTTCATTGCACATTGCAAGCAGTAAGTACCTACTATGATCAAAGTTAGCACAGATACTAGGAAAAAAACACCCCAAAACTTTAACAATCAAGGCTTATCAATGGTAATTGCAATGAATACAAATGTACATATGTGTCTGAAAATATGGACTTACAATCATATTTGCACTTGAAAACCACAATGTTCTATCCCAATACTAATTTGGACCATGACTAAGGCAACTGTAGAAACATAGTCACACCACTTATGCATGGACAAGACCATGACAAATTGTTATTAACACACTGAGGAACGTGTTTTATCCCAAATCACTTACTAACTCCAGAAACTCAGACTGATCATTTATTATAGATTTGCTGCACTATGAGGTGTCACAAAAACACAGCTCCAATTGATTAGATAATTGCATTGCCATAAAGGCTGAGAGACAATATCCCACTTCTGTGTGGAGTCACCTTGCCTCAAAGTCAGTAAAAACTGCTTCTGTACACACAAGGGCAAAATCTAGCCTGAAGTCATCCCACAGCATCAGAAAATAAAACATATATCAATGAGTATTTTAAACAACAGAATTTGATTATTTGACACTGTACACAGCCTAAGGCATAGGTCTACACATGTCAGAATAGTGCAAAGGCCTTGCTCTTTAGAGGTTATAGCTCACCCTGTCATACTATTCTCTGTTTACTTTCATATATTTTTGCATTACCTCAAGGAACTAAGTGACAGAACAGAGCTGTAACAGAATACCTGTGGAAATCAGTTCCCATACAGGCATAGAAGATTCAATTTATTAACAAAATTAGGAGGCTATGTAGACAGAGGACACAGTTTATACATGATCTATACCCTGAAGTTAGGAGAAGAATTGTGAAAAAAAAAAGATAAAGGTCTTTGAAAAATATTTCAATTTAGCATTTAAGGAATATCACACAGGTGTACATACATTTAAGAGAATCTGTTGGCTCTTCCCATTTTTTCCCTCATCATTCCCTGCAACTGGACAGGTAGAGAATATGACTTGTTCTCCTCGTCCCTTAACCAGTCATCCCAAGGCCATAAAGTCTCTTGATTGCCCTTGGACTTGGTGAAACTTCAACACTGCCTACCTGATAAATCAAAAATTATCTGGGAATCTGAGGGCCATATGCAGGGTAGGAGGCTTTCTCTTCATATCTTTAACCTCAGCCCAGAGAGGCAGCAGGCTTTCCTAAGAAGTGAGTCCAATCTGCATATTAGGCACTGCATTCCCTTCAGGAGGCCATCTCCTATGGCAATGACACATCTTTTTTTCTTTATGGAAATGGTTTTGATGCAGGGTGGAGGATGGGTTAACCTTGGTGACACCTCCAAGCTGGATGAAGCATCATCCTCGTTGTTCCATCCCACTTGCACTGCCTCACTCCTATTATGCGGGGCACCAGGGAAGGGGAGGCAGTCACGGCACAGTGTGTGATGGACAAGGATGCTTGTCCTTTGAGATAAAGCAATGAGCTGATGGTTACTGAGAGAAACACCAGCACTTCAGCCTCCTCCTGATGCTTACATTTTGCCTGACACTGAGTGCTGTGACATTTCAGCACTGAGCTGTTTTGGTTTTGGTTTACACTCGTCTGGCCGGGTGAAGCGAGGTTATCGCCTTGCTTCACCTAAAAGCTCCTCTGTGCCAAACTAGGAAAGTGCAAGTTGTTTTCCACAATAGCCTTGCAGCAAAGAAATAGTGAATAATTTGTCAAAACCACATAACTTTGCTTTTAGTGTAACTACAATCTTCTGCAAAATGCTGAGCAATCAGGAAATCAAGCAGCTAGTGAGATATGCCTTAAGCAGTCTCTGATAGAGGGCTCTCTCTTATCCAAAATGCTACCAATTTTTCTCCTTGCTCTACTGCATCACATAGGCAATGACAAAATATCTTCTTTTTTCAAGGCTACAGTCTTTAAATTATGTCTACTACATGATACACATTTTTTAGATTTATAATCTAAACAAAACAGAGAATGATAAAATATACAAACAATGAAGTAAAAAGGTAGTTATATGTGTATATGCACACAGTCAAATTATTTTTTGCCATAATTATTTTTGGTTTTTGCATTTAAGACAAGAGAAAAGTTATTTAAAATTGTTACATTTGTCTAGGTTGGATTTCATAAACAACATGAAGTATTTTTAATTGCATAGATGATTACTTACTGACCTTTCTCTAATTTTCATCTGTTCATCTCTTGAGATCAGACATGTCAAAAACCAAGGACTAGCAAATAATTTCAAGACAATAAAAATAACTAATGAGAACTAATGGTTCTTATTTCAGTAAAAGAGCCACAAGGGTAATATCACAGTATAGAGTGCGATCAAAAAAACTATATTTTTCTGACATCTAAATAGGAAATATTATTAAGAAAATACAATTTTGATAAATGTAGAGGCCTCTGACATCTACTCACAGTTACCTGAAGACTTCCGTCTTTCACCAGTAAAATCTAAACAAGTAATTTTATTTCAAATAAGATTAAAATATCTCATTTTTTAAACTGACTTGGAAAATTTTGTTTCAGAACTATCCATCCTTATTCATTTCCTTTTTCAGACAATTTTTCATTCTCACTTGAAACAGAACTCTCTGGTCAGACTCTCTGGTTCCTGTGATAGAATAAAACATTTGCCCTGGCCTCCTGAACAGTATGATTACAAGAGCTGCTGCTAGGGTAGAGGAAGAAGGAGCAGCGGAGGAACATTCTCTTTGATTTTCCATTTTAATTTATTCAAAAGATATGTAAGTATATGCCATATAATACAACTGTTTGATCTCCATTATTTCTATGTCTAAGAGCAAAGGAGAATGAGGATTTTTTAACATGTGGCTTGGTCATACCTGACACTAGTGCTACTCAAAAAACCTGTCATAAAATGAGCAGTCTAACTTTGAGAGCTATGCAACTGGAAATACACCTGACATTCAAGGATCATGAATAATACATACACCTTCATCACTGCCAAGAGCTGAAACAAGCACATCAAAATAGATAGTAGTTTTAAAAGGATGGGAAGTCGTAATTTTGTAAGACAAAAGTAGTTGACTTGGATTTCACAGAAATACCAGTTGTTCTGCAATTAAGCTTTGGTGACTCAGACTTTGAACTTGTTAAACAGAGCTCTGCAGTGATTATGTTTTTATACTTCAGAAGATAACATTTCACTAAAGCTAAAATCACGTGTACACAGCACAGTGTTCAGCTTACAGACTGTCCAGAGATGGATTTAACAAAGATATTTTAGCATCTTTTATATTGTTAAGCTTTTCTCAGATCAGGAATGTTTAACTAGCTCCCCCCAAAAAACTTCCGAGTCTAAATATTCCGATGTTCACTCTATCAACAGAATATCCCACGTTTATCCTATCAACAGAAGACTCCAGTAGTTAAGTCATCTGTAGCCATGACACAGAAGTTTGAAACCATCATGATATAGGATAGCTAACACAGTAATAAAAACATAATTTTCAATCAAGTGTACAGTAAGAGTATGGGAAAGACGTTAAACAATTTATAATGGTGCCTAAAGTTTAAGGAGAGGAAATATTAATATATCATATATAGTAATGTACAAAATACATGTAATGAATATTACACATATATGTATGGAAAAAACTCTGAGATATCAAAATACACCTAACAGAAGTGTAAAATGTAAAGTAGGCTAAGATAAAAGGTAGTATGGCTGTGCCAGTGTACAATCAAATGTCTGAGGCTTATGGAAACAGTTTTACCCATGGAAAACAATAAAAGAAGTCCAAGAAGAAAAGCGCATTTACTCCTGAAAGCAGTGGACAAGCACAGCAAGAAGCAAGCTGGAACTGGTAATGCTATCCAAAAGGGTATAAGAGGCAAGGATTGGGCAAGGATTTGGGCACCAACCAGGCTCATTCCCAAAACACATTGGAAGAGGAAGAAGTGCTATGGACTGGCCCTCTGACACTGAACAGCAACCATGGGGAACCTCTAGCAGGCCACCAAAAGGCAGAGTAATTCTGAGAAGTACAGAGCAGTAAAACCTAATTAACAGCTGATTGTGAGAGGGGAAAAAAATTGGAGGTAACAACCAGCAGAGCAGGTGAGATAAACTTACGCAAGAAGCAGCAGCACCTTAGAAATTAAATAACAGAATTTGAAAAATATAAAATTTATATATATAAATATATA
>VWYI01027314.1:0-25790 GCA_013399455.1 Anthoscopus minutus | reverse complement strand
TCTGAGGCATACACTTAGAGCGCCCTTTTTTATTGGTAAACTGGATGGGTACCTTACCATAAGCATGCCATCAATATTTTTCTTAGTGTTATTGTTGGCATTTGTTGGTCTATTGATTGTTTTAATTTGTATTTAAATATGTTGCATAGTAGCAAGCCAAACATTTCTTGTTCTCCAATACATCTGGAGTCACATTCAATTAAAGTTCACTGATGTTTGTCCTTGGGATTTTGGCTTGGCCAGAGAGCAAAGTTATCCACAGAATTTAAATGTGAACTTCACTGGTTCTAAAAGCTCAGTGGCATTTGGAACTAGAAGTTTGATTCTGGTCCACTGCTATTCTTAATTTTACTTCATTTGTTACTGCTACTGTAAAAAATGTATTTCTAATCCCATGATTTGTGTTGTCTCTGTTACCATCACCCTTACTCTTAGCTTCTTTGTATGGTAAGAATGGCCTGAAGGAAGTATCCCTTATTGTTTCAATCATATTTGTTTTATAGAGTGAAACTTCACCAAAATCCACAAACTGAGTTCATTTAGAGTTGGTCAAAGAGTTATACCCTCTGCTTAGATGCCATACTTAGGTTGACTTTTAAGGTGATGTTTCTTTTTTATATTTTGTATTTTTAAAAGAGAATAATGCCCATAAGGCGTTTTAGCATCAACCACCCCTGCAGTGAAGGTTGTTACAAGCAGATGTCTTATCAGGTAACATACCACAAAGCATGATGTGTCTTCATAGGGAGACTATGCTAAAGCTAAGGTGATTAGATGGAGAACACTGGGAAAAAGGTGTAAGGACATGGAAACAGGGAGGAAGTGTTCTCTGTAGGCCAGTAGCACTGCCACTAATAAAAAACATGCTGTATTATTTCAGTATATAATATATAAAATACAATATATTAAAAACATGCTGTAATATTTCAGTTTTATTTTAAAGAGAAGATTTAATTTTATTTGTTTGTAACATAAATCCAGGCACAGCAATGGTTAGATTTAAGAGACCACAATACGTCAGTCTTCATAACAAAAAAAAGATAGAGTATGAGTAGTCATTAGTTTATAAAGAGCTGATACTTTTTGTCTGCTTTCTAGGTTTTGTCACTTTGAGGCTGATTTCTAAGTACACTAAAGTATATGTTCTTATTCATAGAGCAGCCTGTTCTCTTCTGGTATTATATTCCAGGAAAGATTCACTGGGTGCATTCCTTAAACATGACCGTGCATAAAGCATGTGGAGATCAAGGAAGAATAAATTGCTTTAGACTATTAAGTTAGAGCTACATCTTTACTATTGTTAGGCATAAATCTTCTTGCATACAGCTCTAAACAACTTTTTGTGATAGAACAAATGGTTCTGGAGGGATAGTTATGAACATGAAGCCAGGGAATATGTATTTACATTCTGTTAATTTCAGTAGGAAAAGCAGACCACTGTTTCCCATGTATAAAAATATCTGAAATATATCCTGTTTGGTGAATTGCAGCTGCAGACAGCAAACATCACACTGGTGTTTTCTGCCTCTATACATTTTCATACTGAGATCCTTTCTGGTTCTCTGTTTGGGTTTCTCAGGAGTTACAGGTTAAGTTCCATTATTCCATTGTATTTAGGCTCTTTATTTGCTGTTTATCAGTGTGGTTCTGGGCTTAGCAGCTCATGAACAAATGGGACTAATATCTGTCACATGTTGGTCATTCTCTCATTCTATCACCAGAGAAGTAGGAATGGAATATCTTGGTTTGCTAGAGATTTAAATATTTATTTTAATATCCACAAGCTGATATGGGCTTATTTTAGGGACAGCAGAATCTTGGGCTGGGAATGGAATAGCATGAGCTTTGCAGCAATCTTTATTCTTTGTGGGAGTTTGCTTCATGCTTTCTTTAAGCTGAGAAAGATCTGTGCTCTATTGGCAAACAATCTTGTTTCTTGAGACTTCAACTCTTTTAATAATAGTTAACACCCTTTAAAGTAGAGCTTGAGTTTTTCTTATGTTCCAGACTATTGAGGAAATGAGTACATGAGAAAATACAATGTGTGATCATGCTGGAGGTGGCCTTGGGCTTACAGATAGCCATATACATGTACAAACATCAAAAGGATCACACTTGGAATGTGGTGCTTTATTCCTGGTCAGCCCCATGCCTAACATTCACACAGAAGGGCAATTTTAATGGCCAGAAGAAGAAGAATTTTATATGTAAATACACAAAAACTTTGTTTTTTCATCATAAGTACAGGTCATGTCTGGTGTACTGTGAAGTTTTGCAGCATGATGGGAAATAACATTGAAAAGTGCATTATCGAAATCATTGTGGTAATTACATCTATACAGTTGCAATCCAACCTTGTAAACTATAGTAGGAACACTCAGAAGTAGTGAAAAGTTGTCATAAGAAGTGTTTGGTGTGTTGGTATTTGCAGATCAGGTCAATAATTAGAGGAAGATTCAGGAAGTGTGCTCACATAGAGGCAGTTTTGGAAAGATTTGAAGTCAGAAGGAACGAATTTCTGGCACTTGCATGATTTTGAGATCAGGTATGTGATGTCTACAGTAAGAGAACACTGCTTTTAATTATTTTAAATATGTAAAGTATTTTTAGGAAATTTAAATTTTATGAAATATTTCCTTGTGGGTATCATGAACAAATGAGTGGAATGTGCTGTTCTTGTGCTAATTAAATATTCTCCAGTGTGTGCATCATCTGCATAAGAACATTTATATACTGCTTGTTTGAGGATGACATAATCTGTCATAAAAATCACGTTTGGATAGCTTAAACTCTTTCCATCCAAAATTCTTCTTGCTGTGTTAGATAACCATTTAACAGCTGTCCAAAACAGAGAAAGAAAAACAGAAATATGTCAAGAACAGAATATATATATATATATACACATCTGCCTGAATGTATATATCTTTAATGTTACAACATAATGCAAATGGGATTTTAAACAAAAAACATTTATTGTGGAGTGGCCTGAAGTAGTAGTAGTAGTACAGTATATCCACTACATAAGTTAAAACCTGCTAATATTTACAAAAGCGGGATTTTCTAAGGAATTTCAAAATAGAAAGAATACCTGGACTAAGAATGAAAAGGACATATCTTCTACTATTATGAGTAAAGACCTCTGATTTGGCAAGTACTTGTAGGAGTAAAGGGTTGTGAACGTACCAGCAGCTCACTGGTTCTTTCTATGATTTTGTTTGAAAGTTTCCATGGATGCCCAAACTTCTGATCCCAGAAACACCCATTAACTTTTAATTTAACAAAATTAGTATTTTGCTAATAACACTAGCTTTAGTGGGGCTACTTACATGAGTAAGATGAGTGTTTGAATAACTTTTAAGGAATCCTTGCCTAGGTATTAGTGGCTAATATGAGCTATTGACTAATTAATGTGCACTTGTGAATGGTGAAATGCTCCCACAGATGTTTAAAGCAGTCTTGTAAATTTGCTAACGCTAATCATGCTGTAATGCTACTAGTGCACTTAGTTGTCTTCAGGTTTGGGCCATGGTCTTCAATATACTGGTAATTTAATAAAATGTCATTTTAGACTAGTGACAGTTTAATGTTTAAACCAATCAATACTTTTAAAGTAGTCTTAAAAGTGTCTATTTCATTGTGCTCTCTGGGAGAAAGCACAATGGAAGGAAAACATTTCTAGAAGCAGCTGAGTAATCTTTCATAAATATTCAAGTGTGCAGTTTTCAGCTGCTGGTTTGATTGCTAAAAGGCTAAGGTGAAATCTGTGAAATGTTCATTGGTGAAAATATTTCAGATCCAGAGTTGTCTTACAGATCCTTTATACCATACCATACTCACCCAGGGACAATATATGTGACACTTCATGGGAAATCAGTGCTCAGCATGACTGTCTTATTTTGTTGGTCTGATTTTTATTTCTCTGAAGTAGAAAGACTGGGACAAATCCAGAAACGTTCCTTAACTGGGACTGAGTAAGGATGGCCTGAGAACAAGAGGTACATGGAGGTAGAATTAAAGATCACAGCCTTTGAGGCAGGTTGACTCACTGAGGAGTTTTACACCCACGTTGGTTTGCCAGGCACAGTACTGACATAATGTTATACCTACTTAGTGTTTTCTTGACCAATCCTGTTCTGTCTTACATTCATACTGGAAAGTTTATGCTTGCAAATATCCAACGAGGTCTCATGCATCTATTTGTTCTTTGTAGTCCCAAATTCCTATTTGATTTTTTTTCTGACAATCCATGAATTAACCCCTGGGATCTATGGAAGCTCTACTGCCAGTTTGAACAGGATTATAGCTTTCTATACTCCCCCTCTAACTGCCTGGTAGAGTGGCATTATTGGGCTGCATATTAGTTTTTTGCAGTGACATTTCCAACTTCCCCCATAATATTAGGGACATGAAAGAGGATCTTAAAAAGCAAGCCTGAAGCTGTTTTGATCTTCGGAAAATGAGTATACATACAAGGACGATACTGTTTCTTCCCATCAACCTTTTCAATTATTTATTTCCCCATAAGAATTTCTTGACCAACTGGAGCCATGGGGAGAAGTATTTTGGAGTTCCCAGAGTTACTATTTTCTTTTGTGTGTGAAAGATATGGTATACACATGGAAGGTGAGTACATGCTGTGTTGAAAGGTAATAACTCTGATGCAGAAAGACTCTCTCATGATTTGGATTAACATGAGGTTAACATAAATGCTTAATTACTTGAATTTAAATATTGTTGTGGTGGGTTGACTCTTGGTAGACACCAGGTGCCCACCAGAGCTACTCTATCAGTCCCCTCCTCAGCTGGAAAGGGGAGAGAAATTATAATGAAAGGCTTGTGAGTTGAGATAAGAGCAGGAAGAGATTACTCAGCAGTTGCCACTGTGGTCAAAACATGGATTTGGGGAAAGTGCCAATCAGAGTAGGATAATGCGAAATAAACATTCCCCCCCACCTCTCCCTTCTACCAGGGGAACAGAACTTTATTTCTGTTTTTCTCTACCTCCTCCCCTGCAGAGGTGCAGGGGGATGGGAAATGAGTGTCGTGGTCAGTTTATCTCACATCTCTGCCACTTCTTCCTCCACAGGGGAGGACTCCTCTTGCTCTTCCCCTGCTCCAGCTCTCCCCTTCCCACAGTAGACAGTGCTTTCCACAGTGCAGTTTTTGAACTGCTTAAGCACAGGTTCCTTCTGAAGCTGTTCTCTGGCTCACAGCTGCCTTGGGGCATCCTCTTGCTCTGGCATGGGGCTCTCCATGAGCTGCATTTGGATCTGTGCTTCCCCATGGGCCACCATGGGCTGCAAGGGCACAGCTACCTCACCATGGTCTGCACCACAAGCTGCAAGAAAATCTTTGCTCCGGCACGTGGAGCACCTCCTGCCCTTCCCATGCTGACCTTGGTGTCTGCAGAGCTGTTCCTCTCATATATTCTCACTCTTCTCACTCCTCTCCCTCTGCTTCTGTTCTCTTCAGGTTTTTTTTTTACTCTCCTTTTATACATGGTCCCAGAGGCACTACCACCATTGCTGATGGGCATGGGCTTGCCGTTGGCCTGCAGTGGGTCTGCCTTGGAGCTGGCTTGTGTTGGCACTTTCAGATCTGGAGGAAGCTTCTATTGTCATCGCATGGAAGCTGTAGCCCACTCATTACCTAAACTGTCATGCAAACCCAATACAATTATGACTTGAATGTGCTGCAGTGTAACAGCACTGCACTGTACAATTCTGCAATAAATTCATCTAAGAAAATGTCAGACAGCAGTTTAACAAAGATGTGAACCTGGAATTGCACATCATCACCAAAATGTTGGCCTGATACCTGCATGAAGATCCAGGTCACAATCCTGCTCCTGTACATAAAGCCTGTTTGAAGACATTTTGGGACATTTTGTCAGGTGACATAATTGTCCGTAGTTGGTCTCTCAACAGGG
The DNA here is from genome assembly GCA_013399455.1 of Anthoscopus minutus. NCBI lineage: Eukaryota > Metazoa > Chordata > Aves > Passeriformes > Paridae > Anthoscopus > Anthoscopus minutus. The sequence goes on along the minus strand of VWYI01027314.1, from coordinate 19,861 downwards.
TAAAGAAGGAATTTCTTTGGGAATTATGTATATAAAAATAATAAGTACAGTATTATGTAATAGACCACATTACATTATGCCATATATTTCTAAATGCCCTAACATGTTACAGGCTTTGCCATTGTTATGGATTTCTTTCACAGCTAAAAACAAGACTGAAGTTAATGAGGATATTTAGTACAGACAGAAATGACAGATTGTGTTGATTTACACAATCATAAATGCAAAAAGACCCCCATCATTAAAGGAGCTGTGATAGATTTACGGTAGTACACACAAGATAAGAAACTGGCCCAGGGTAGGTACTTTAGCAATAAAACACATCCATTTATGGGATGAAAATGTACAGCAGTAAGAGATGTGAGGACACAGGGGGGATTCTGTCAGGACCATCAATTGCCTGGGTCAGCTTGCTGTCTACACTGGCTTTCACAGTACCTGTCTCTGTAAAGAGTTCTCAGATCACAAGCACAAGTGACACCTATCAGAAATTTGTCAAGGATAGGAAGAAATAAAAATTATGGTAGCCCAAGCTGTTCTGTATATGGCTTATACCATTGGCTTCCATAATCTGTATGATCTGTAGAACAAATCCACACCTTTTTGGTGTACTGGTGACAAAGAGTTCTTTTTGCTTAGAATTAGTTTAAAATAAAGCTAATTACAATCTTCCTTGGTATTCTTTTTCAATGGAGACTTTATGCTCTTTCATCCTGTATAAAATTTTTCAGAGACAATTTAAACTTTAGAAAAAGTGCTAGCACAGTGATGGTACAAAGAATTGTTGTACTGATTCTAGCCTGTGCCTGTTACCTTGAAGTTTCATGGGAAAATGTTAAGCTTCTGGAAAAACAAAAAATTTTTTTCATGGAGATCAGAGGCAGATTCTCATTCTAATATCTTGAAAAATACCCACTTAATCCTTACTGCTATGGATTTAATTTTAAATTATTATCTTTCTACAGAGATAAATGAATGTGCTGGTAAGAACAGTAATACAGTAGTCTGGCTGGCACTCCACTGTTGTTCCGGTAGGTACAACCATCCGGAGCAGACACTTCCAGGATTGATAGCAAACTTCAGTTGTTCAATATGACTGGAAATACCAGTCCATCTTTAGTGAAGGGCACTATTAATAGCCAGGTAAAAGCATTTGTGTATTAGAAGATTCCAGTTATGGTCATATTGTGTCAGGAAGATGTCAGCATTCTATCTGGTCTTGCTACTAATGATTGCTAATACAGTACTTACAGGATAATAGATGAAGAGGGATGGATTACAAAGTTATAAATCAATCAAAGTTTTTGTGATACATTTATATGGTTTTGCAGCTTGTTAAATCATGAAAACCCTCAGATTGATTTTTACTTTAACAATCAATCCTCTCTATGTTTTTTAACATTCAGTCAAGAGTTAAATTTTTCTAACTATAAATATTGAGAAAAGTGTTATGACAGTAGCAGGAAGATTTATTACATTCTGATGGCAGAGCTGGGAGGATGTATATACTATACCACTGAAGTGTCAAGATGTAAAGGTTGATTAGTCAGAAAGATTTTGTTTTACACAGAGGAAACTCATCTATATGTTCATCAGCTGATACGCAGCAGGAATTCATCTGCACAATTCCTTACACTTGCAGATGGTCTGATATCAGCCTGCACATAGGATAACGTTCATGTTTCCACTGAGAACACTTAAAGCGTTATCTGTGATGAAGCTATGGCAGTACACAGGTAACTGTCACATCTAGGGCTGTACAGCTACTCAATATTCATTGTGGCTTCTGATAAGCAGTAAATGACCCTAAAAGATCCAGGCTTTCTGTTCACATGTTTATCCAAATGGAGGCATTCCAGAACAAGTCTTTTAAGGGAAAGATGGCAATTAAGTGTCTGGCTAATATAAAAATAAATAATATAATCATCTACTAGCTTTTAGCTTAACAGGCAATTTTTTTTTAATACCATCCAATAGGTATATAAACATTTGGGAGCTGAACTTTTGAAAAAGTTCTGGAATAGACAGGGAACAAGACTAAATAGGCCAGACATATTTTGTGCAATTAATATAGATTCCAAAAAGAATGGGTTTATTAGATATTTATCAGTTTACTGTGAAAACTGGTCAGTGCAATATTTAGAAAGCATAGAAGTTATGGCAGTCCACTGAACTTTGGCTGAGGAAGAAGATCCTGAGAAGCTGGAGGCTGCAGATCAGTAGTGGAGAGGTTCTTTGATAGCTCATGCAAGCATCCCTTATAGCTTTAGAAGGCCTTCCCATCACTGGCACCACCTAAGGCACACAGACCTGAAGACAGGCCCATATGGGGAATGCCCTGAGTGCAGCTGTGTGCAGATGGTGAGTGCAGCAGCCATCTGAGCTGAGATCCACATCAGGTGTGCTGCATTCTGCAGCTCTGCACAGGTGTGGCCCTTGCCTCATCCTCAGTATCCCAGCCAAACCTCTTTGGCTTTAGCTAGCCTGGGTTACTGCTCAAGTAGAGTGCACAAGTAGCATATATATGCCCAATTTGTAAATGCCAAGCTGACTATTATTTGCAGTTGTCTGCACATGTATTTTATCTACAACCATTTTTATTAAGAAAAAAGACGTGCATTATGTGGCCAAAACACTTATTAGAAGGATTAAAAATAAGCTAATGACAGATATCAAACTATATTTGTGTAAAGGGAGAGATTAATTTGGTAGATTTATTTTCAGTGGAGCTCTCCAGGGGTCTAGACATGTTTTGGTATGTCAAAATTTTTGTCAAAAAAACCCTAGACAATGATGAAAAACATTAGTTCCTAAAGTCTGTAGGCGAGACAAAAAAAGTTAAGAATATAAGCAGTAATTCTGTTTTAGAAAAATATAGTACCTTATGAATATTATTTCAATATGAGTTATCAATGATGTAGCTAAAACAGACAGAGGCTTCCTTGGCTATATCAGAAGAGAAGTACCTGGAAAAGTAAAGTTCAAACAATAAGATTTGTGTTGTTTTCTGGGGACCACACTTCAAGAAGTAGATGTGAAAGTAAGAGAGTTCAAATGCAAGCCATAAAAATATACAGGTGCTGGAAAACAAGCCATATTCTTCCAAGAAAAAAGCAAGGCGTTCTACTTACACAGCTTCTTAGAGATAAGGTCAAGAATCACACAGATACCCTTCCATGGAAAAAAAAAGTGATAATTGGGCTTTTCTCTCCTGCTGACAAAGCATAACAAGATTGAATGGTTGGAAGCTGTGAGAGTAATTAGATGCAGGAACTGCTTGCCAGGTGAGCTGGAGGACTCCTCATTGCTTAGATTTTTAAGGAAGGGAGATTAGAGATTCTTAAAACAACAAGGTAATCCAGCTTCAATAAGAACTTTTAATACCCATGTGTTTATAAGGACAGGAATGTGGGGATGGCAGTGAAAGTTTTGGAAAGGGTTTCGGAAGATTTCCAATTATCTTTTCTTTGCTTGGAGTTCCTTTTAGGGCTGTAGCAAGAGCTGAAATGCTTGCATTGCTCTCTCTGAAATGCTTGTGCATTGCTTTGTGACACAGCCAGCTCTGCATTAAGACAATGGTTATAAAGAGTTCTCAAGCTTCAGAGCTTTAGCCGGCCAAGAATAAATTTCCCCAGATATCCAATTAAGTATATAGATCCAAGGATTTTGTTTGTTTTCAGCTTCCTCTGAAGGAATAGAGGGTGACCATAACGAGACGTGGGACGCCAGCTAATATGAGCTGGTGTTCAGTTATGCAGAGAATCCTCTTGGACATGGCTGACTTGTCTTGCTCACGTCCTTGTGTTTGACTGATGTCTGCCAGGGAATACACTCGCAGTTCACAGCAGGAAGGCCCTCAATAGGGGAGACTAGAGTTCATTTGCTGAGGCCACTTGGGCATATCTCACCTCATCCGTTTCCCTCCTCTGCTGAAGTTTTGCCTCTTGGATTCTCATTTGTGCTCGTTTACCTTCTGCCAACTACTTTAATACCACCATGGGGTAAAATATTTTGGCTGGATGTGTTATCTGAAAGAAACTTCATGGCTTCAGATGAGCAAATGACCAGCTGGAAGCATCTAATTCTGTCTATGAACTATAAAATTTGGAAGTATAAAATTTAATTGCATTTATTTAGGGTTCTTTGCTTAACAGAATTAGGGTTGTGGTTCCATTTTCTCCTTATGTCTTCATTGAAGACACTCCTACAATTCTAGGGATTATTATTGTCCTGCAAAATAACTATGAAAAGTCCTGCATCCTTCTCCTGGAGACTGTCAGCGCTGTTTTCACTTGGTAAAAAGTGTCAAAAGGACAGATGTCAAAGGTTATGCTAGTCAGCATGAGCCGCAGGTTATGCTAATCAGCATGAACTGCAGACTGTGCTTGAGCAAACTGAGAGGGAGGGGTGTTGGCACACACACACTAGGGCAACACAGTACCCTGTGCCAAGGAAGAATTCCTTTGGTTGTTTGTATGTCGGCAGTATGAGAAGTACAGAGGGGTCTAGAGTAGCTTCATCACATTCTGTTTTTACTGGAGTGTGGGGTTTGCAGCACAAAGAGTGAGTGAAGATTGTACTGCTTAGTCAGAGCTTCATGGCAGCACTGATTCCTAACATATATGTGATATATGCTAGTATGCTCCATTTGCTTTATTACTTTGTAGAGAGGTTTGCAGTTTAACCAGTATTAATGATGAGCCGGGAACTGTGATGCATCCAGTTCCTTGAACAAAAGTAACAAATTACGTAGCCACATTCAGCTTCACCTAGAAAAGCAAAGGTGCTTTAGAGCAGGCAAAGGGTAATTCTGGTAATCATGTGATGTTTGAAGTTCCTGTGCCCTTTGTTTGCTTTTAACTGCGCCATGAACAAGGCTGAAGGACAACTGGCGATAACCCTCAGTGACAGATTTTTTAAAACAGTGCTTTTTTATCACAAAGATGAAGAAAGAGTGATTTATCTGAAATTAGAAAGGTAAAGACAGTGACAGAAACACAGAAATTTGGGCATGTTTGCTAAGCTATATACTCTCAGCTATGAATTTGTCGGCTGTTACAAACGGGACCTCTGTTTCTCTATAAGATCTGATTTGATTTAGTACTAAACCCACAGACTGGGGGCAAACAGTTCATTCTGCCCAACCTTCTGAAACTCTCCTTCAGATGCTTACTGGAATCTATTCTGTTTTCTTTAGACTTTGTAGGTTAAATACAGTCTTATCTTTCTCACTATATGTGTGTGAACAGCATTGTGCAGAGCAATGCTACCTGTTATTCTTTCAGTTTTGTTATTTTCAGTGTTACACTTCTCTTCTCCTCAACTAAGGTGTGCAAACCATTTGTTATAAACATATATGTATGATTGTATTTAATGGCTACATGACAAGCATAAAGAAATAGTGCAATTTTAAAAATACATGACGTCAAATATAGTTAAAATCTTTTGAATACATTATGAGTAGTTAATAAATTACTGAAAATGCAAATAAGCTTTGCAAAGGGTTTGCAAAGAAGAAAGAGCTACATTTGTCATGTTTCCTATAAAGTAATGTGACCAAAGGTAGTGCTAAAATTCTTGGCAAGAAAAATATCCCATTTAGTTGTAGCCCCAAAACCTCAGGTCTGGATTTATCTGTACTGAGGAACCTCCTAGAAATTAATGTGAAATGAAACTACTCATTGGATGGTCTTTCTTGCTTGTTGAGCCATTAAATGAACTCCTTAAATGCATTTCTGGTTTAGATTTTTGTTTTGGTATGAGTGTTAAAAAACGAAGACATAAAAAGAATAATGGGCTGCTTAGGATAAAGCGTTTTATCACTGGCATTTTTTTGAGATTAGAGAAGGCTTTTCAAACAAAAAAAATAAAGTCTAGAAACTGAGAAAATAAATATTGCTTGAATTATTATCATTGTTCTCTATCACTGCAGTAAACTTCAGCTATAATGCAGATGTTTCATTTTGTACACATACTTTATAATAAAACAGTAGGACTTCTGCTCAGCAAACAAAGCAAACAAGACAGGCTTTCCTGAAATGCTTCTGCTTTTCCACTGCTTACTTGTATTTATTGATAAAATATTTTGCTACTTCCTGACTGTGTAATGAAGTTGATTTTTTCTTTAATTTTATATACAGAGGAAAAGAAAGAATCACATAAAAAGGGATCAACTAAAATTAAAACAAACCTCTCATTCAGGTTGAATGATGTTTTAGATTAACTCAAAATTCTATCTTTCATTCATTTTTAGTTAATAACCATGAAGGTTTTCTTTTGCTTTTACCTGGGCTTTCTTTTCTCATGTTATGTTTTTAGCTTTAGACTCCTAATAATGACTATACTGTTTCCTGGCTCTTGTACTTTTGTTGAGGTCATAAGTTTCAGCCAGATCTTTCCATATTTTGCCCCAGGCATTTGTTCCACTTTCCTTTGACAGAAAAATAGAGACCACATTTGTGGTATTCCTAAATTAATTATACTTTTCCAGGCTTAAAATACTGTGACAGATCAACAAAACAGTAGCAAAAAACTAATTCCTTCAAAAAATATGAAAAAAGGAAGTTGTGTAAGATGGTGTAATTAATCTTGCAATAAAAATAATTGTTTACAGTTAAAATTAATGTAACATGCATTCCTCAGCAGATAATAAATTATGGGTTTTCTCATTAGCATTTGAATTGATTTCCTCTAATTTCTGAGGAACACATGAGCATGTGACTAGATTAAGTTTAATTGGACTACAGCTGGCACTGATTGTGTATGGATAGGGTGGGGGTTTTGAGTGATTTGGCATCTTGCTGCATTGTGTTTCATTGTCTGTTTCCTCCTGCTCAGCCTTTTCTGCACAGGTTATAAGGCACTGTGAGAAATATTAGAAAATTAAAAGGGGAAAGAACTTTCAGTGAACACAGAAAAAATGTGGGTGAAGTATTTTTAGAAGGTCTGCAGTGTCTGCCAGCACGGCTGAGTGAGGCAAGCGTCGTGCCTCAGAGCCAGAGTGCTCAGCAGTGGAGCAGGCACATGATGCAGACATTGTGGGAGCAGCGTTTGTGTGAGGCACTGCTCAGTAGCCTCTGCAGCTTCCTCACCAGCTGAATGGCACTGCTGTCACAGGGGAAACTTGATCCAGTTCTGTATTTTGCTCCTGAGCTCAGTTTAGTGTTTGAGCAGAGGACCTAGGGCAGCAGTACACATTCTCTCTGAATAACTCTGTTGCACAGGCAGTAAGCTGTGCCACACAGTGAGATTTTAAATTTTGCTTCTAGCATTACTGCAGTTCCTCTGTCAGCCTAGCGTGCCTCGATTTCTTCATCCAACAGTGGCCACTAATACCTGCCTAGGGAAGGGCATGAGATTAGGTCAGACATACAGTGATAATGCTCTCTCTTTGATCTTGTTTTCATTGATGTATAGCTCTAGGATTTTATGAAGCACAGGTGGTATCTTTAATACCACCTTTAATCTTTTTTTGGATGGATTTTTCACACATGAAAATATCTAACAAATTTTAAATTTTGTGTTAAAGCTCCAGCTTTCCTGGCATCTTGTGTCTTATTTTGCTAGTGAAACTCTGCATTCTTAGTACTGCTTTAATTTGATACTATCTAATTCTTGTAGTCCAAAAGAATACCTTTCACCTGCTTCATGCAAGTTATGATTTTATGCCTAGGTTCATGTCTTCTGAGAAACAGGGCTTTAAGACAAAGAATTCTGCTCTGCTTGATAATTTTTTGAAGTCACTCCACGTCCCAGTTTGCTGTCCTTTTCCTTCTAGTTTTAAATTCAGTTACAAATCTTTGAGCTAGAGAAGCCAAAACTGTTACTGAGTAGTCAAGAGTAACTCATTCTGGATTCATACAGTGACAGTGATTTCTGCTTTTTTCCCTGTTCCTTTTTGGAGACTGTAGATTCATAGGGAGTACCCTGCTATTCAGCGTGACTGAGGGTGGCAGAAACAACTAAGTAAAGACACAGAGGGCTACCTGTTGAAAAGAACATCATGCAAGCAGTGGGTAGTTTAGAAACTTCTTATCTTCTACAAAGACATTTCATGTGCTGAAAAAGGTTCAAGGAATCTGTAAATGGCAAAATAAATTCAGTGGAGGAAGTACTGAACTTGGGGCATATGGTGAGGTTATTAATGAGTAAGAAAGGCCACAAGGTATAATGGAAAGGCAGATGCTAATAGTGAGCAATTTAATAAGAAATGCAGATAGAGCACCAGACTCACACTGTAATTCAATTTAGGTCAGCATTTGAGGAAACATATGAAGAATGAATTTGGATCATGCTGTATAATCTTGGTTTTGATTCTCTCAGTCATCTTTTGTCTTCCAGGTGCTTTCCATCACAGCTAGAGATGAAAAACAGTATTTACTGTTGGTTCATGCTGTACTTGAAACAAGTAACACACGTGAGGGGAAGTACAGAGGAAATTTTACAAGTCAAATTTAAATAAAAATATTTTGATAATAGATTCTTCATATAGCTTTCCAGAACTGATTCTTAAATGTGCTCTGAGAAGGCAAACAAAGATGTATTAAGAACGAGTAGTGGACTGAGAGATTTCATATTCATGGAATTATTTTTAGACATTTCTTTCTAAGTAAGGAAATATATCTATAAATAGATCAAACCTGAGTATAATGGGAATGAAACAGAAAAATATATGGTGGGGGTAACCTTATCAAAAAATAAAAAGAAAATAACAAAACAAGACTGAAGGATATCTAGGTTTCGCTTGCCTTTGGATTGAGGAGTTGCCTACTGCATAAGCAGACCCATTTACTCAACTCTTTCTGTTATATATACATTGTAGAGCATAATTGGAAATGTAGACTTTGCAATTTATGAAATATTTGTTTCCATCTAGTAGGTATTTTTGGCAAAAATGAGAATATATACAGAATTGTCTGTTCTGCCTACTTCATCTTTTTTTTCTGGAAGGTTGATTTTACCTTTTGAAATATAATCTTAAAAATGCCCAAGTCATTTGCCTGAAACATGTATAAAATAATTTTAAAAAATTATAATTTTTCCTTTATTGGGATAAATATACTTTGTAGTATTTATTCCCCCATGTGAGTTTGGCCAGTAATTATACACTTGACTTTGCATCATGGCTTCTTAAACCTCTGTGAACACTGAGGAATGTGATTTTATATTTCATCTGAGAAATTACAACTCAAGCAGTGCATTGTATGTTAGCACCATGCTGAGACATTGGCTTACCACTAATTTGAAAAAAAGAACACCCCCTTTTCAGGGGCTGACACCATCTCTTCCAGATGGGCTTTTCATGGATTATTTTCTGCCAAATACTATTCAGACACTTTCAAGGTATTAGAAGTCTGTGACATTTAAAAAGATATCCTGGATACAGGCCAGTTTCAATCTGTTTCTTGAGACCAGAGCTGTTAAAGTAATTATGTTATAATCAGGAAAGAATAATTTCAATATCAAACTGTATTTTTTAGTTTGATCTAGATATAATCCTCTATTTAATTATATGTAGTAGTGTGTTTATGTTTATTACTCTTATGTCATAGACCTGGTACATACAGTATTTAGATTTTCCTGACAGCAAAAGTCCAGCTTGCATGAAGTGTTTTGAAAGTAGTTTTTTAATACTGTGGATGTGGGGTTTGTTGTGTGTGCCAAGGGAGAAAGGATTACCAGGCTCGTGATAAGCTGGCAGAGGGATACCCTTTTTGGAAGCAAGTTAAGATTCAAAACAGGGAGGTTAGCAGCAGTGATACTTTTGCAGTCATTTCCAAGGAAGCCAGCTGCTGATGCTCTGCCCAAGGTGAAAAAAATATGGTCATAGTTGAGAAAAAAGGAGCAAGAGCATTTAGTTGCAAACCTGATCAGACCCATTCTGCATTGTGCTTTTCTTTCTTTTTGTACTTCTTTTGTTTCATCTCCAACTGTGATTGAAAAACAAAACAAAACCAATCTTTACAGTAAAGTACAAAAGTCCATCTTATATTTCAGCATTAATTTGGAGAGATGTAATGAACTTCCCAGCTTCTCAATGTTGCTTTAAAAAGCATTGCAGATTTCTAGGGAGCCTTCTACAGTCAAGGTCTCCTGTAGCCTCCAAGCCTCATGGAATTTTTCCTCAATTCTCCGTTTATATGCCTATGTCCTCTGGAATTTGAAGATGTTAGGTGGTCTCGACTCTTGCCTCAGCAGCATGCTCTGATCAAAGTGCACAGCACAATTTGATTGCAGTAAAACGTGCTGTGTACCATCCTAATAGGCTGGGCTGTCAGTACAGGATTTCAGCTTGCTGAGAACTTTCAATCTTCTGTGCTTAGTGTGCATTAAATCTCTCATCATCTACAAAATGCCTTCCCTCCCCTACTTACTTTGGGCTGTAGGAGAGCTATAGTCCATAACCTTTGTTTTCAGTTTTATCATAAATTGAAATACACGCACACTTAAATTTTCCTAATAAATAAAGTGCTATGTTGTTCTAAAGCTGCCTTTTCACCTCATTACAGCTCAGCGGAGTGGAGAGTGATGTCATGGTTGACCCAGCACCAGCATGCCCATAAATGATACAGTATGTTCCCCCCTTTACTTCCTGGCTAAAGCACTGGGAAGGAGCTTAACATGAAATTCATGCCGTGATGACAGATTTAAAAGTTGCTACAGACTGTAACAGACAGCAACTGGATTTTGCAGACATACATGACACATACCACTCTCTTGTATTCCTAAGTGATGACATTTTCAGTTTAAAGACTTATGCTTCTATTGCGCGTTGTGGCTGTCTGTCTACAGAATCAGGCGGGAGGAGGGAAGGAAAGGACACAACAGCGAAAACACTGAACTGGGTTTAAAGCTCTGCTTGGAGAATATGTCAAGTATTAATCAGTGGCTGGAGGGGCGGCACACACCAGTTTTCAAGCAGGCTGCACTGCTGCTCTGTGCCTTTTGGGGGATTTCAGCTGTTTGGAGGCAGACAAAGCAGTTGTGCTTCATCTGGGGAAATTGGCCCCTCGCACTTTTAACAAGGAGACTCTGAAAACCCAAACGGCGCTAAATTGTAAATTTGCGAGCAGGAAACTAACGCGCCAAACGTGAGACACCCTTCTCTGGCTGGGCTTCCCAAGCAATTAAATAAATAGCCATCATGTTGTGTTTCCAGGGCAATAAAACATGCCACTGTGGAAAATTTACAGGAATGGGCCAGGGAGGGTGTTGCCTGATAGAGAGCTGTGACGTTCTGCATTTGCACCTATGTCTGCTAGAGAAGCTTCCCCTGAAAGTAAAGCTTGATTGTAAATATAAACACTGCTTTATAACCTTGGCATCTCCCTTCATCCTCCACTAGCTGTCCTTTTCTGCAGCTACTCAGCATCACAGCATACATGAGAGGTAAACAGTCACTCAAACTGATATAAAGCAAAGTTATACAAATATGTAAGAATGGATTACTAGCGTTGCACTAGATCAGAAAACAATATTACGTTTGCCTCTTATCAGAAGACATTACATACATACTGCAGTTTATACCAAACAGGCAACCCCCTCCGCTGTAAAACATACCCATTAATTTTCTTCGGGATTCTTCGAAGCCTGACCAGGATTTCAAAGAGCTGAAGGAATAGAATACCCTTGAGAATCCTTCCACGTGCTCTTTGGAGACACATGTGTGCAGAAACAGGATTTCATGATATTTTTAGATGCTAAACACTCTTAGGTGAAAGTTGAAGGAAGTCAGTCCCATGCAGAATTATGTCTCTAGTATGGCAGGAGTGCCCAGTCACAATAGACATGATCAATAAAGCTTATAGTTTATGCACCTCAGTATTGAGTGTCCACATTTTGATTTAAGGAGTTTCCTGTAACATAACCCATGGGGGCTAAATTTTCCTGCTCTGCATGAGTGAAATGTTGCCATTTGTTCAATATTCAGGTTATTTATCATTTGTAGTCCTACCCATATTACTGAAGCCAAATCTCACAGAAAGAGGCAATTCTTAAAAGAGTACAAAAGCTTTGCTTCAATAAGGTATCAACTAATAAGAGCAAAGTTGTTTTAATTAAATCAAATCTTGAACACAGCTGAATTGCCAAGGTTTTGTCTCTCAAGCAAACTTTTTGAATTTAAAAGGAGTTTTGGAAATTTTGACCATATTAAAATCATTAAGTTCTGCAAATTTCATCAAGAGATTGAGTCCGTGAGATTTCCAGCTTTGATCCTCAGCTGTAGTTGCTTGCAGAAAGATGCAAAAGCATGTCTGCATATGAAGATCCAGTTCTTCAAGGAAGAGCCTGATGTATGAGTTATATTTCAAGTATATGACCTATTTTGCAATATATTCTACAACCTGGAATTTATGTGTCTGAGCAAAACCTGTGAAAACACCTAAATGCCAGACCCTTTAATTTTCAAGAAATGTCACACATTTTCCAGATTTTTCCAGACAGTCTTAACAGAAATTTTGTGAACACATTTTTGACACAGATAGTAGGGTATGGTGGTTTTCTTTCTTCTGTTACAGGTGCCAGAGCAGTGGGAGCATATTTTTCATTTTTCATTCATCCCACTTTCCCACATGCATATCAATTTATCTTTGTCACTTGCAGAGTCTCACTTAGCTGAGTAGCTCTCATTTGTCCCCTGACCTCTGACTGCTCCTGGTTATGTTGAGTATAAGGATGAGGGGAAACCGCCATGAGAAAGGTGTCTTTTTTTTTTCCATCAGTCCCTCAAGGAACTGAGCCTAGACAACAGAAAATGTGAGGATGTTTTGTAATTTTCTAGATCTATTTGCACTCCAGAAGATGTGTTTAACAAAAACTGCAAAGAATATGAAAAGGTATTATTTAGGAAAAAGTAACTGTATTTAATGGAAGGTCAGATAAGGGTAAACTAGTACAGAAGTCATGCAGAAAAATGCATTGAGAGTGAATGTCATATTTTAGTAAATTACAGGCTTAAACCAGAAATTTATTAATTTGCTAATTTTGTTCTTTGCACCATGTGGAGGATGGTTACTAATTTTTAAATACTGAAGTATTTTGTAATGAAACATAGCTGATGCTGTAATATGAAAGGAATTAGAGACTGCTTAAAACTGGTGGCTAGTTCTCCAAACCTGAAGAATGGATTAGTAGCATGTGAAAAGGGAAATCTCCAGGGATGAAATATTGACCAAGGTAGCAGGTCCTCAACAAATGAAAGCATAGCAAATGGAAATGTTATTAATCACTACTTCTGGTGTTGGGGTTTTTGTTTGTTTTTTTCTTAAGCAATGTCATTGTTTGCAAATTGTAATATATTAAGTATAGTTCTGTAAAAAATATTGTGGGTTTTTTCCCCCATTTTGTTATCCTTATTCTGATTATTGCTAGAAAATTGGTTCATAGTACTTTGCTATTTCCAAAGTCTTCCCTGGAGATTTGAAACCAAAAATGTCACGGGAATGTTTTTCCAAATCTTCATTTGTGTGAATCATCCCACCAGCTCTTGCTGACAAAACGGCCTGACCTAAGTAAATGCCATCTCACTTTTTACATTTTAAAAGAGATCCCTGTGCAGGTAATGACAGTTGATTAATAAAACTTAAAACTGGAAGGAAAAAATCTCTTCTTAACTATAATTTATAGCTGTTGAACTAGGAGCACAAGAACCTTGCCTCTGACCAGTTGCATAGGATTTCGTGAGCCTGTGTTTAATTGTATAAAATGTGATTAGCAAGTTATAAGTGTATCAGGAATATAAGATTAACTGTGTTCGTAAACCTTTTTTTTCTGGGATGTGAGCATCATCCTGCCTTGCAGAAATGGCCATCTGTACCCCAAATAATTAACAATATCCTTGGACTGTAGCAACCATGAAAGTGATATCAGCTAGGTCTAGTTGCCAACTGAATCACATGGGAGTTCTCCTGGACATGCCAGGTGAAAGATGGTAGAATCAGACAATGACCTGACAGTAGGAAGACTTCAACTTCTTTAGGACAGAGAAATCCTTGAGAAAGGATTTAAATACACTTAAAGAAAGGCTTTAAATACAGATTTGAGTGGTGAAAGAAAATGAATGTTCCAAATTTAGACCCTTTTCCCTGAATGGAGAATGGGAAAGAGGTTTGTAGTATGAAAACCAGTAGGTTTTGCATCTGGCAGTTTAACAGCTGGGATGTGTAGGGTGGCAGCCACAGAGCCAGAGCATCCTTGCAGTGACCTGCCCATGGTACTCAGATGGTAACAGGCTGCAGCACCGTAATCTGCCAGTTTCTACAAGTCTGATGTGGAGGAAGTTGTCTCATGATTCACATTAGTCAGGCAAGCTTGCTGGCTTGCTGCAACATCATTGGGAAAGGACCTGACGCCTGAGAATCCTCAGGCAGTTTGTGATTAGAAATGCCCCATAAATATGTGGCAAAACTTTGTTGATATATGTTTGAATGTATGTGCTTCTGGATTTACACATAGAAAAATATATTTTGAACGTATTGTGTTATACTTTAGGCAGATATGCTGCAAGTTAAATTACGGTGACAGGGAGATTGACCCCAGATCTGATTAGCATAGAACTGAAGATGTACACTAAATCATCCTATTTTCTTTATTTAAGATTTGACTGGAAACAAGTGTGGAATTATTTAAACTGGTACCCTTCATTGTGATCAGTAGAAAAAAAAGTCCAGAGTTTGTGTGCATAAAATGCTAGTTGTTCTCTTAAACTTTCTAATAGTAATTGGGTCTACAAACCTTATCCTTAGAAACACAAGTTATCTTCTTGGAGTCAGTTGTTGTTCATGTGAGGAAGACTGGAGTACTTGAACTCATATTCAACAGTAGTAAAGGAAAAAGGCCTTTTCTCTCCTTTGCCTGTACTTTGCTTCATGTTTTGTTTCATGTTGGAACCAGATATGTCCAGCTACATCAGTGCAACATCTCTATATAATTGCAAGCCTGTTTGAATTCAAAGTGTATTATTTCCCTTCGTTGCCCTCCACGATTTTTACATCACACTGAAATGTTGTCTCTGATTGTTACTGAGTTGATACAGATCAGAAGGTATGGCAAATTGACAGGCCAAATGCTGGAATCAGACCTGCTGATCTACTTCAGTCCACAAGAGGCACACCAGATTTGTGTATGGGAATAGAGAGACATCAACTGCCTTGAGATATATGACTGATGGAGACATGTCTAACTTCCATTCTGCTCCCAATCTGTTTGACAAGTGAAGCTGTGGGGCAAAATTAATGATCACGAGGTGTGCTTTCCTCTGGAACTCTGGCTAATAAGTCCTAACTGGTAGGCACAGTACCAGTTGCAGTGAAGCATGGCAGGCTGTGTTGGGCTTCAGGAATTCATGCTCCAGGCTGCTACTCAAAATTAACTGTTTGCTGTGCTGTATGTGTTCTTAGACCTTCATGTGTTGCTAGCACTGGTTTTGAAGTCTAGGAGGTGACATGAGTCTCACATTGACAGCATGGGAAAAATAAATTTAGATTTGGGAGTTGAAAAAATACATAAAACATGAAAGGAAGTAACACATAAAAGAATAAATATCAGTACTAAAAGCACCTCTTGCTATATTAATATGTGTATAATAATGACAGAAATTATTCTCATTGTGTTTAGAAATATGCTTTTACTTTATTCTCAACTCTTTTTTCCTTTTCTAATTTTTTTTTTTGGTAATGGCTACCAGAAAAATTTATAGCAGCATGGGGACAAATCCAGTCTCATTGTTGACTTATATTTCTCCATCAGTCTGTCATTTTCAGTTGTCTTGTCTTGGAAAGTGAATTCTTTAGGTAAAAACCCATGTGTTTTATAGCATCTGTCACAGCATGTTCAAGTTCGTGGTCACATTAATACTAATATATAACAAATAAATTTAAACTATATAACAAATTAATTTAAATTAATAGACAATATTTAAGTGAATGCTCAAACCCAAATAGTACTCACTCCAAAAAGATCACAAAAAGGAGGTGCCTAGGAGATTAGTCTGACAGCCTCATTGCCCTTTAGGCAGATCTTGTACACATGATAGCTGTTGGGATTATTTTTATGGCAAAGATGAGCACATGGTAAAACTAGTACGAGTTTTTAAAGTGATATTGTAGAAAACCACATTAACAGAATGTTGGATGGCAGATGCAAAGGCTTTCAAACAGCTGTGGTGATGGAAATTACCTGCAAAGGTTAAAACCCAAACAGTAACAATGTCCAGTAATAACTCATTTCACCAATCATGTAATTGGAATGGATAGGCAAAGTAAGGATAAAGGATGGCAGGAGACAACCATAAATGACAATGCAAAATAATTTTTCTGTGGTAGATAGTGTTTGCCTAGGAGGGATGGGGAATAAAAAGGCTTAGCAGTTAAAAATAGTAACTGTATCTCTTAAAACAGCAGATGCCTCTTTATCTAATACATGTCATACAGAGCCACTGACCTTTGATGACTGAATCTCAATTTAAATTTCCCTAAAGTTATTGTAAAATGTGGTATGGCTAATTTAGCTAATTTCAGCTAATTTAGAGCTGATCACCCTAATCCCAAAGTATCTACAAGGCTTTTGCCAGTCAGGTTGTGAATCTTACTTGACAAAAAGCAGTGTCACTTCCTGTAGCTGGTCTCCAGTAGGCTNTCCCCTTCCCCTTCTTTTCCCCGTGCTAATGGGTCAAATTTTAGGTAGATGTTTGCATTAGCCAAAATGGAGAGATTCAGAACTAAAATATCTTACAGCCAAAAGAGGTTATTAAAGACCCCAACTGAAGTTTTTTGTCTGTTCACTACAATAATCAGTCAAATGCAATCTTCAAATACCCATAAACGAGGGAGTCTGGATTTGGACTGCATGTTAACTCTGACTTGGGAGGACAATGCTGGTGCTATTGTCCTACTCTGAAACATCTGTTGTATTTCAGCTGACTGGTGAGTAAAGTGCTCTGGGTACATTTGTAGGAGCGAGAGTCATCTGTGAACTAGTAAGGACTAACAGAAAAAAATATGTTGGTTTTTTAGGGAAAATGGAACATGTTGATCCCTCTCTTCCATGGCCTAAACCTTAATCCCAGAATAACCTTTCAAGCTATTTTCAAGATGAATTATGCTTTGGCATTCTTAAGACTAGTGTCATTGAAAATAATCTTCTGTCAGAGCTCATACTGTGTGATTGTAATTCTGATAGAACATTTATGTATTTACATAATAAATCTATTTGAAGTAATTTTTAAATTTGTCAAAAGTCAGTACATTTTCATCCTCTGTTTGAAGTCTTAAAATTAATCCTTTTATCACCTAAATATATTGGCTGATAGTCATTCTTGCTAAAAATGGAATTTATGGTTCTGAATGCCAGTCTAAGTTGACAGTCTTACACCACTGTTTTGATTCCATTTCTTAGTGTTGTTTGTCATGTCTTTCCCTTTTAGGACTCCATTTGCACTGTCTTCACTGATGTTAGAAACAGACAAGACCTGTAAGTATATTCAGACTTCTCTCTTATTTCATAGGCTTTTGACAATGTGTTTGACTGTTTTCTTAGATCTCTGGGGAGACGTCTGTGATTTGCCAAAAGTCTTGGTACATTTGAGTTATCTGTGCCCTGGGGCAGAAACAAAAAGGTTTTGGATTTAACCATAAGTCTTGTAAGGAGATACTTTCAATGCTTTTAGTTAAGACATGTTTTAAAAATGTTTAAATGGATGACTTCATGCTTCATTTTATGGCATTCCTGGAATACTGTTACAAATACAATAAATGTTCATTTAATCACGAATACTATGCTAGTTGTCATTCGTGAGAGAGTGCAATAAAGTCCTCAGAAGTTCTAAATGGCCTATTTTATATAGAATACAATATCCTTGAGCTATAGCAGTGATGTTCACGTTAAACTCAAGAATATAACTTTTAAATTGAAGGGTCTTTCTCTTATTTCACCATGCACATGACTTCCCGTAGAAGTTAATCTCTAAATGCACTGAGTATTCCTATTTTATAACATATTTTATAGGGAAGATAATTGCTCTTGTGCTGCTCTTTGGTCCAATTCTGTTAAGTTTATTCTAGAAATCTGTCACCTATAAAAGCTAACAACAATATCCACATCTAAATAGTTTTGCTGTGGTGGTACTGCCTAAATATAGGAAGAGAAGCAGATATGATCTATAGTTTATGCATACTGTTTGTGATATTTATAATTTTAAATAAGATATGCACATGTTATCAAAATATGACTCCTCATCACAGTCTTCTAAGCTAAGCCTGTAATATACATGATTATGGTAATTCAAAAACGAAACATAGTGTGGAGAAAGAACATGATAAACTCATATCATTTTACCCTTTATGGCTCTAGTAAATGTCATACCTGAGGCTAGACTGAAAATGCTTTGAGTTTCACATGCAAAAGTCTATTTTGAAATGAGTCAGTCAACAGGCTTTTCCTTACTCATTACCATTTAGCCTAAAGATCTTAGGAATCTGTATTTGTTTCATTATCAGTTTATTTCTGAGAAAATATTTTTCCTTATGTAGTACTAAAATCATAACTTTCCCTTCCGTTTGTAACTGGGACAAAAGTAAATTATCTATCAATTCTATGAAATTAGTTCTGTGCCTGGATCTTCCATTCTCTGTGTGATGCCTTCACCTGGAAATTATTATAACAGATACTCCTTAAAGAGTCTCAGAAAGCAGCAAAAAAAGATTGTTTGTATTGAAATCAAGCAATCAGCTAGACAGATTAGTTGTCTTTATTTGAGAGCAGTAAATCTTTTTAGCAAGTGGAATAAACCAGTAAGAATAACTAGGAAGGTATTTAGGGAATTACACAAAGGGTGTGTGGTTTAGACCTTTTCTGGAACGCAGGCTGCAGTTTAGCTGTCGAGTCACTATCATTCTCCTCAAAGGTGAAATGATTTAGAGGCCTAGAGAAACTTAATTTTTCTTGATCACCATGTGCAACCTGGAATTTTAATGGCAGGCATAATTAATTCTTCTGATGTTAATCATCAGGGCTGGGCTCCACAATTATCAGCCTAGTGCAGCTGGGGCATGGTGCAGACATGAAAAATTAGGAAAATGAATCAGTAATAGGGTGGCAGATTTAATCTGCATCATGAAAACAAAGTTAAAAAGAGGGAGATCGAGAGAATTTCAGCTGAAGCTTTTGTGCCAATGAGCACTGACAGAACTGAAAAATGTTGCCGATGTCCAAAGTGATTGGTAATTACCAAGCCATTGAATTTTTTATTGTCAATTTATCATTGCGCCAGAGGTTAAATTTAACATCTTCTTCTAAAGCCATCACTCTAGGAGGAAGGCAAGCTTTGCATCACGTGGACCAGGAGTCAGTGAAAGGTTAATCAGGTATTCCTTTAGTTTGTGTGTGCTTCCAAATCAGTCTTTCTTTTTGTGTCCTTTATGCTGCATACATACCGTGGGGTATTTTCTAATTTATATCACCTGTACATTTCAGAAAAATATTAGATTGCATTCCTCAGCACAGCATCATTTGCCTAGCTGTGTATTTATAATATTATATTTTCATACTTCCCCAGGCAAATTTTGCACACATTTCAGCATGTATATTGAAATGTTATATATAGAAAGAGCTGTATGATATAAGGCAGGCATTTCCCAAACAAGGAAAATTATAATCTTAGTGTCTGAAAGTACTGCAGGAAATAAAAAAAAAATTTTTTCTTTTTTCCTATTTATTTATTTATTTATCAGCTGTGTTATTTGGTTTGCACTTGATTATTGCTTTGTTCTGAAGCCATGTTGTTTGAGAATGGTCCAGTTTAAGATCAGGGAATATTTGGAATGCTAAAAACTGCTTTTGGGCTGAAGGACTGTGAGGGGAAGGC
>VWYI01027313.1:3385-59118 GCA_013399455.1 Anthoscopus minutus | reverse complement strand
AGGTTGGCCTCAAGCCAGGCAATCAGGGCGAAGGAAACGGAGCCTAATCTATCAGACTGCATNCCAGGCAATCAGGGCGAAGGAAACGGAGCCTAATCTATCAGACTGCATTCGTAAAGAATTGTTTCCCAAAGCTGTCTCATCCAGCATAGCTTTTTATACGTTTTTTCTGTGGGGTAAGAGTTTTTTCTGCTCCGCAAGATATCAAGGTCTGTTTGCTTTTTTCTTCTTTATGATGAAAGTCTTTCTTTCTTCTGGTGGTGGTATGAGGAGTCTTCCCAGAATTTAGGCGAAAATTCTTTGAAATGTGTATTTTCTGGCAACACATGTTATCCACTTGGGTTGCATATCTCATGTAGATGTTTGGTTCCATGCTAGATGAGTTAATTTTTTCTCCTGGAGACAGCAGCTAAATGGATTTGTTTTATCATTTAAAACTGTTCCTTGCCTTTTTGCAATATGTTAATGTTGATGAATTATTTTATAGCATATATCAGACTCCCTCCATGCCTTATGCAATCCTCATGCAGATGATGCTGTAGGCATTGCTCATATCCCTTCCTGCTCCCTACGGAACAGAGTTTTTGTGGTAATGTTATGGTTTAACCCCAGCTGGACCCAAGCCCCTGGCAGCTGCTCGCTCACTCCCCCAGCAGTGGGATTGTGGAAAGAATCAGAATGGTAAAAGCTGAAAAATCCATAGGTTAAAGTAAAGACATCTTAATAGGAAAAACTAAGGCTTCACACACAAGCAAAGCCAGACAAGGAATTAATGACCTGCTTCCTATGGGCAGGCAGGTGTTCAGCACCTCCAGGAGAGCAAGGCCCTGTCCCTGCTCTGTGGAGTAGTGACTTGGGAAGACAAACACCATTACCCTGAACTCCCTGCCATTTTTCCCTCTCCCTGCCTCCCCTTCCCCCTTTACAAACTGAGCATGATGTCACAGGGTCTGGAGCATCCGTTGGGTCAGTCAGGGTCACCTGTCCTGGTTGTGTCTCTTCCCAATCTCCCAGGCACGCCCAGCTCCTCCCCAGCGTGGTAGGAAAGGCCTTGGCTCTGTGCAATCCCTGCTCAGCAATAACAACAACATCCCTGTGTTATCAGCCCTGTGTGCAGCACAGATCCAAACCACAGCCCCATTCCAGCCCCTGGGAAGGAAACTAACTCCACTCCAGCCCAAAGAGAAGAGGAAGAGCCTGCCTTCTGCCTTCCCATGCCACACAAGACTCCAGGGAGTGCATTTGCACAAGGAGCAACAGGCATGGTTGGAAAGAAGACATGTCCTGAAAATACTACAGTGGCTGCCACCAAAAAGCCTCAGCAAAACAGGGGAAAAATCTAGGGTGCAATTTATCATGCTAACAGCTATCCTGTCTGCAATCCACTTACATAATCAGAAATGTTACTCTTACTCTTACTTTTAGAAGCATAATACAAATTACTGTTTTCTCATTGTTTCTCATCAGGGACAGCTTGCTTTGAGGTAGGTAAATTCAGAAGGAAAAGTAACTCAGCCCACAAGGCTAAAGCAGCCACATCCAGTTCACTTCCTACCAGTTCCTGTGGTGCTGCAATCATAACAACCACAAAACTCCCAGACAACTGGTTTGGTTTTGGTTTTTTGTGTGGTACTGAATCATTACTGGTCTCATCAGGTACCTCAAAGATAAATTAGCTCCATGTGAGATAGCTGCACAACTTTTATTATGCAGTAAGAAAGGAATTAAGATGTCCAAAAGCCACTCAGTCATCTGCCTTTCCTAGTGCACTAAATTCTTACAATTATGCACATTATGAATATTTCCAGTCAGAACCAGAAAAGATTAAGTTAGAAATTTTCTTTGCTTATGGCTTAGTCCCAGACTAAGTTATGCAACAAAAATTATCCCAAATTAAAAATCTGCCGGTTTTCTGAATAAAAGTTGCTCTTAAAAATAGCCACAAATTCAACACCACAGGAGTATGGAATGAAGACAGAAATGTGCAGGTAGCTAAAGCCTGCTGGGGAAAATATTTACAACTATGCAATATTAAGCTATGCAAAGTGTTCTTGTCTATCTTGTCTAATGGAATTACCATTGTACAATTGGTGCTGTGGGTCTACAGAAACTGCAGTTTTGAACTTTCAGGAAACCAAAGCACTGCTGGCTTATTTGCTCCTCATCTTCCTCTCATGTGGTCTTTGCTTTGAGGCACTGAAAATATCGATGCATCCCCAGTGCTTTTCCCTTGAAGAAATTAACTGTGTTCCTGCCCTCATTTCTTGCACAATGTGTATGATGCAAAGGGATCACATGGTTTTTTAATTCTGTTGAAGCTGGTGGTAGAGCATGCTTATCTTGTCTGGAAGTCTCTACCTGGCCTGTTGGGAAGGGTGGGTTAAGGGTAAATATACCTGATGTATCATGATGTCATGAGCTGAGTCTGCCGAATGTGAAATCATCTAGGGTATAATTTTAGGAACACTGTACATTTGTGAAAGATATTGTCTGGTAAG
The DNA here is from genome assembly GCA_013399455.1 of Anthoscopus minutus. NCBI lineage: Eukaryota > Metazoa > Chordata > Aves > Passeriformes > Paridae > Anthoscopus > Anthoscopus minutus. Next base: position 56,620 of record VWYI01027313.1, on the reverse strand, counting down.
GAACTGCCTCAGTGCTGGCACAGCTAGTGGTTTGCCTTGCTCCTGAATGTGACACTGTGTAACACTGAGTGTAACACTCCTACAGCCTGGGGCACTCAGCAACTGGCTCTGCCAAGTACCAGCCAAGAACATTTCAGAGAGAAATACAAACCTCAGAATCCCGATCACGTTGATCTGGATCACATCAAAGAAATCATGATTGGCATCAATCTTGTCTCCTAGAAAGACCATATGTCTTGTGATTAGGTAATGGGAGGCAAGAGATTTAATTCAGACATCCTCCTGAGGTGGATTACAATCCTTGCACTGCTTTGACAGGTGGAAGTTAAAGCAAAGGGAGACTGAGTTATTTAAGGTTACACAGAAATCAGAAAGAAAGTAGAAAAGGGATCATATTCCTTAACATCCTCGCTATAAGGCCAGAGCACTCATTCCTGGTTACAGGTACAAGAAACAGAAAAAAGATGGTGAGTGCTGATTAACAGCTTGATCCTCAGCTTCACTGACAACAGAATTAAACGCTTTGTTAGGATCATGTGCTCAAACCACCCACGGCTGTGGCTCACACTTGGTGTGAGTCAGTGAGAAACATTCCTGAAAGTTCATGTCCTGAACAAATACCAGTGGCCAGCAGGCAGCAGTGTTTTGCAAACACTAGTCTGGTGCATTAATACAACATCACGTGCTGTTATTAGGGCAACACTACATCAGCTTCATGTAATACCTACAGGAGGTTTCATGAACTGCAGCTAGCTTTTACCTTCCTGTGCAGTTTACCTTTCTGTGAACATGCCCCTCCAGCCCTGATGCAAGTTTTTATAACTGTGTTTTAATACAAAGATAAGGCAAAACATTGCCAGGTCTAGCTTTGTTCATTAGATAAATTTCAAAAGCTGAAACTCCATTTTTCTGTGAGCATCAGTGTTCACACACCTCAAGACAGGGACATTCTTTAAATTATCTGCAGCTTTAAGCACATCTGGCAACAGCAGCAGGGAGAAACCTCCTGACTTTTCAGGAGTACAAAGGTGTAGGAACGCTCTGTGTAGTGACAGACCACAGAAATACAGACACAGGAAAGCTGCAGAAGAGGAGACAGGCTTTTTTTCCAGGCTTGAATTCTGCTTTTGCAAGTCTGCAAATGATAGCATTTTCCCAAGGCTGATGTCTCATTCTTCTTCTAAGATCTACTCCTTATTTTCCTCTTAACCAAGTTTTATACAGAGATGTATCTACTGAGGTTGGTCCCAGTTTACATAAGTGTGAGAAAATTGGAAGTTTTTTCACCTCCGTCATTTTGTAAGCTACATATTCTGATTAACTCCACAAGTCCTGTCTGGTTTGAGGGTAAGTGAAACACTCCAGGATGGTTCATCTGCTACAGCACATTTGATTTTTATTTAGCTTTAATGCTGAGTCCTCATCAGATCATTTGCGTAAACTCTTGGCTACCTGAATGAGGGTCTGCCAGCCTCACCCTGTTTGTGAATGATGAATCTACTGACTGCAGTCTATTTTAACTGGGAATTCCTGAACAGTTTCCATGCATTTTGTAGTTCAGTTGTCTTGGAATACCCAGCAGACCTGATATGAGTCAGGTATGTCAGATCTGAGTAAGCACTGGGCCAGTGATCGGCACATAGGCATTAAACCCTGATGTTTAATATCCACATGCATGCATTAGTTCTGCCGTTTGTGCACTACAGGTCCAACATCCTCACTTACTGAACCTGCAACACAGAGACAGTCATCCCAAGTGCAGTTAATATAGAGGACTTGATTTCTCAGCCACATTCCAATTGCTCTTTCATTTAAAACATTATATTGTTGGGGTTTGAGGGTGTTTTGTTGCTGTTGTTGTTGCTGCTTATTTTTTTGTTGCTGTTATTTTTTTTCCTAACACATCCCTGCAAAGAATTTGCAGTCAATAGAATAATATTTTTGAGGTTAGATTTTGATATACTTTTTCTACCTGCATGCCTGCCATCCATCCGTCCGTCCATCCGTCCGTCCATCCATCCGTCCGTCCATCCATCCGTCCGTCCGTCCGTCCGTCCGTCCGTCCGTCCGTCCGTCCGTCCATCCATCCATCCATCCATCCATCCATCCATCCCTGCATCCCTGCATCCCTGCATCCCTTCCCTTCCCCTCCCCTCCCCTGCCGGCCCGGCCGCGGCTGCGGCTGCCCCTCAATGACATCACCGTGCGCGGAGCTCCCGCCCGCCGTGCGCGGGGCTGTGCCGGGGGCCGGGGCTGCCGCGCCCGCCCCTCTCCTCTCCTTCCCTTCCTCCCTCCCCACCTCCATCCCTCCCTCTCTCCTCCCTCCCTCCCTGCCGCCGGAGCGCCCGCGGCCCGCGCACCTCGGCCTCCCCCGCGGCCCGCACGGAAGAGGATGGCGGAGAGCGAGGCCGAGACCCCCAGCACGCCCTGCGAATTCGAGAGCAAGTACTTCGAGTACAATGGGGTGCGGCTGCCACCCTTCTGCCGCGGGAAGATGGAGGAGATCGCCAATTTCCCGGTGAGGGACAGCGATGTCTGGATTGTCACCTATCCCAAATCAGGTAGGCGGGCGGGTGGGCCGGGGCTGCCGCGGCTGGCAGGGCGGCTCGTCCTCCTCGTCCTCGTCGTCCTCGTCGTCCTCGTCCTCCTCCTCCTTCTCGTCCTCGTCCTCGTCCTCTTCTTCCTCCTCGTCCTCCTCGTCCTCCTCCTCCGGGAGTGGGGGCTGGAAGTTCCCCGGCGGCCCCCCCGAGATGTGGGGGCGAGGCCTGAGCCCGTTCTCTGCCGCGGGTGTGCCCGGGGGTGGTGTCCTGTATCCAGGATACATCCAAGGATGGTGCCCTGTATCCGTGGATGGAGCCATGGGGCCGGGGATGGTGTCCTGTATCCAGAGATTGTGTCCTGTATCGGTGGCCAGGGATGGTGGCCTGTGGCCAGGTGTGGTGCTCTGCGCCCGGCAGCCCCCGCAGCTCTGCAGAGTTGAGAGCCTGTCTCGGGCACGGAGGGGTTCGTGGGTGCTGGGGGGGACACACGGAGGGTGAATACACGCCGGCGCCCAGCGCTGCCCCGGTGACCCCGCCTGGGTGGTCCCGGACCGCTGGAGTATGACGATGCTGCTCCGGGCAGGGGAAATCTCGCTCAGCAGAGATGTCGAAGGGGGAAGGTCTGTGGCATCTATGCCAATATCTGCTGTTGGTGTCTGCTCCACAGCCTTCTCTCCGTGCTGCACTCCCGAGTCAGCTGCCCGGATCGCTCTGGGAGAACATGTGCTCCAAGTATATTCTTGCTGCACTGTCTGAATCACCAGAAAGGCCTTCTCTTTGCAGTACAAGTGGATGCTTTGTCTAGTAAATGCATCCTTTGGCTGTTGCACACTGTTTGGGTGCCTGCTTTTAATGCCATATATCTTGATTTTTTTATCCTCTCAGTTTCCAAGCAAAAATATTTAAAGAGAATTACCATGGATGTAGTGTTGCCTGCAGAGATAAGACAATATGGGAGCTTTGTACCCCACCTAATAAAATCAGATAAACTATTTTGTAAGTGATTTTTGTCCTGACAATGAGATTATCTCTTTCTAGGAAATCCAGAGATAACAGATGTCAGCTCTAAATGCCCTTGTGAAACGATGTTTCAGCTTTGTAGGTTTCTGACTGACTTAATTGTCTGTTGTGTGAATGGCTGATGCTTTTCTATTTCCTGGTGTGCTGCTTCAAGCACCCACATTTCTACGATGTAGCATCTATTATGTTTTTATAATTTCTCAAGCAGTTTCAAGCATTTCTATTTTTTGATATTTTGTTACTAATTACACTCCTAAAGACTGGTAAGAGCTTGGTAGATAATGCATTAGATAAGGGAAAATATGTAGATGGATGGCCCTCAAAATAGTAGGATTAGGAGTAGACAGCTACATTTAAATAATTCTTTTAAACTGTCTTCTTCAAGATTCATAGCATGCAGCACCAACCAGTATTAAATTCTTTGTGGTTTAAGATTTCAGTTTTGAGAATCTGAGGCTACAATGTTCCTGTGGAATTGCATCCCAATTTCATAGTGGCACCCTGTTAAATATCCTCAGCCAAACTCAGCCAGCCACAATATCATTAATAGCTGGCAATAGCTTAGTTTTGATGGCTAGACAGTTGGCTGTGGAAAGCCAGCTTGCATAATCATATTTAATTTGCTGTTTTTTTTCATATAGCAACATAATATTAGATCTTTTGGGATTCCCTGAGTGACAGGGAACTGCCCTCTCAGAAAATAGACATCCTACAAGGGGATTTAGTGGCAGTCACTGGAAGAAGGATAAGGTGGATGAGAAATGGGGCACTGAAACTGAAGGTGCAGTATTGTGTGGATTAGCTGGAGGAGCAGCCTTGAGATCAAAACAGGATTTTATTTGCCAGGAAAGAGAGTGCTTGGGTGGTGAGTAATCTGATGTCTTTATTGAGGGAATAGGCTCTGGACAAGAAGAGCATCTTCAAACTCTACCTTCTTGTAGCCCAAAGTCTACCGAACCCTTGGAAGCTTGTTTTGTCAGTTGCTCTTCTATGGCTGACAGCTTATTTAGGGTTTCAGAGGGGCTGCTGGCTAGGGACAGGCATGGCAGCAGAAATTGGGTTCCCTAGGATGGTTCACACTGATTTAGCCAAGGTCATGCAGAAAGCCTACAGCAAAGCCAGATATTAAATCCAGAAGTCCATTACCCTAACTACAACTTCATCTTTTTGCCTCTCAATAGTGTTGACAAAGATTTTTCTGTTTACTGGACCAAATCAGAATTATCATGATGTTGCTATAATGAAAGAACGTAGGTTTACAAAACAGATTTTGTACACAAAATATAAGTATTTGGGGTGAAATGGTTTGGCTTGTTCTGGTAATATTTAGAGGTAGAACACGGCTGAGATCGCTTATCTATTTTCTGTGAATAAATTGTGTTTGAATAATATTTCAAGAAAGAAAAATGCAGCAATGTTGAATAGGTCCAAAAGAAAACTTTTTTCTTGTTCCTAAGGAAATCACTTTTTTTCACTGTAGCAGCAGCTCTCCATCTGCTCAAACTGTGGAAAATATCCAAACAAGTCTGTGTGCTGGATGTGTGAGAGGCCAGAGCCTGTGGCTACAAGCAGAAGCTGTTGACCATATGGTGGCTTATCTGGCAAAGAAAATCCACAAGTGGCTCATAGGGCCAGGACTGCTTCAGCTGTCCCAGTGTTATAGATGACAATATAACAATATATTACTGGCTTTTAATTTATAGATTAACTTTTTACATCACAAATATTTTGATATAGTACAGTTTAGACTCACTTTTAACTGCTTTTGTAGACTATAACCTGTCAGTTTACGTATGCACTGTATAGTTTATATGAATGGTAATGTAATAAACACAATAAATTGGGTCATAGGCATTAGCAAACTGTTAAAAATAGGGATTAAAAATACCTCTATGTAACCAGCTTAAAGAATGGTGCAAATCCAGTAATTTCCCTTATATCTGTGGACTGACATTTCCAAGTACAAAAATGATGAAAACCAGAGCGTAAGTATCTGAAGTATCTGAGACAACAGGATGGGAAGAGGGAAGACCTAATCTATAGAATATCCTGCAGACAGGTCAGAAGTTAAAAATGAAGCAAGAAGAGAATCTGGAATATTAAGACTTCCCAAGGAACTTTGAATTAAAAAAACCCATATGAATATGCATGAGCCTCAGAGACATAGAATCTAAAGAAAACACTCTTTCAAATCTATGATATGCTCTCTGGTTAATTGGCCAGAGACACCCCAGTACTGGATATTTTATTTTTTTGTCCCCCATTTTATCCTTTATTAAAAATTCTACAGCGTGAACTTTGTTTTTCACACCAGGTATTGGTGAAGTGGTCTGGAAGCCATTTGCCAGACACTCTACACTGCAGGAATAGGCAATGCAGCTCCAAACATGTGAAATGGAGGTGGTGCTTGGAAATAATTGCAGTTATTGGTAAATTGGGAGTGACCCAGGAAGAAGCTGTTCCGATAATGGTAGAAAATCAAATGTGCCAGTGGCTTTACTGGCAGTAATGTAATAAGCCTAATGGAACGTACCTCTGCTTTAATGGGATTTCCACTGATGGATGGCTGAATAATGATACCCCTTATATCTTTAATTATTCTTAACACCTATGCCCAATCAATAGTAACAGCTTTTGGGAGCTTTTGGACTATGAGAAACTTTATGCCTAAAACCCAAATACTCGCATATATGAAAGTGTCTATGTTTGCACATAGGGGAGTACTGTAATTATAGAACCTCTTTCTTGTCGTGACACATAATTTAAAATCAGGTGTGCTACTGAAGAAATGAAGTCAAAAGTTTCATCTTTCACATAACTTCGTAGAGTAGAGTGGGCAGGCTGAGTGGACCAGCTCGATTTGCAGGAGAAAATGTGAACCATGCTAAGAGAATGCTGTTCTCTTAGTTTTAAATAACTGGAGCTCACACCCTAGATAAGATATAGATGCACTGTTTGTAGGGAGCACTGTGCCTCTGCCACAACTTGCGTTGAACACTCTCATCCTGTGGATTTCCTGTACACTCCTTGAAAATTAAAATTCTCATCTGTGAACTTAAGCTAGAGAATTGATGGAGAAGCAAATTTTTTCATGGTATTCCCTCAATCACCATGCTAAGAGCCAGGTTAGCTGTTTGCTAACACCAATGATTTCAGTGGAATTAAATCAGTCCCTAGAGTGTAGTGTTTAGTTCAGGTTCACCCAGTGTTTTATTGTGTCTTACAGTGTCACCCTGATTGGATGTGATCTGTCCATGTGCTTACTCAGAAGTGGTGCACAGCAGCTCCCTTAACACACACATCTTGTGTATGTTGTAAATGAATGTGTACTTTGCATTCTTGGGTCAAAACCCACAAGTTCATGCCTTTTGCAAAACTGGTATTTTGAGAAAGCCAGCTGTTTACATTAATGATGAGGCTCTCTCTCCCATGGTGATTATTTTGCCAAATAATTTTTTGCAGTTCTGTGTGAAAAGATGTCAATTGTTGAGCAAATATCAGCTTCAAGTCCAGTCAATTCATGAGAACTTGCATTTCGTGCCAGACAATGGGTCAAAAGAGCAAGCGCTGCCTATAGCCTTACCTGTCTGGGGGTGTCTTTATAGATTCTCAATTTCCCTTGTAGCACTGGATTTTTGTAAGTACCCCTTGGCTCTTAGGGAATACGATGACTCTAGGCCTTTGCCTTAATGAAGTGCCAGTAGTGAGTTTCTGGGTCATTCCACAGCTTTCATGTGTGTATGTTTACCGGGTTCTCCTCTTTGCAGTTCTTCTACACTCACCTCTGGTGTTAGGTGAAATGAACCAGGGAAAGTCAGTTTGAGTTGTCCATTTCATCATTTGTTTGAGAGGTTCTGTGTGTCATGCCTCTGGCAGTGCATTGAGTGCACAGGGGGTTCTTTCTCCTACTGTTCTGTGTGCCTTTCCGACTGTGTGCATACCTCTTCTATCTTCTTATTTCTAGCGCTACTGAATCCAACACTTCCTCTTGCTAGGTCACCAGGATGTGCCAATCCCTTCCCTGGCTCATGGAGGAGCTCTGTTCTTCCTCTTTCTTACAGTCTTCCTGCATTTTTCCAAGGTCCATTTCCCTTATCCCATAATGCCTGTTCTTCCCATGTGGGGAGGGACTCTGTGTGCCCTGGAGTTTTCTTCTGCTATGGTGAAAGATTTGTTTGATTTATTGACCATTCTGTAATGGTCAATGCATCAAACAACTGTCAAACAACTATCACAGCTGTTAAACTGTGGGATACAGAGGGTACAATATAAACAGCAGTTTCCTGTTTGTCCAAGTCCCCAGTAGAAGTACTAGCTCATCAACATCTAAAATATTCTTCAATTAGACTAGGCACTCAAAACTTGCTACACTTAATGCAAAGAGAGGCTTGAACCATTGGAGATGTAGACATATGTGCTTTTTGTTTGGCTATGAAGTTGGTTTAAGGATTTCTTATCTTTGCCATCTTGTTTCTTGCCCTTCCAATGAGCCTTGGCTGTCTGTGGGACCACATTATAAAAATCTTCAGTAAAGAAATACATTACAAAGAAAATGTACCAGGTAAGTATGCCAAAATCTTGCTTTGTTTATCTTGTTCAAGCTGACTTTTCATGTATTCCACAGACTGGAATCTCCTAAATCTCCTGACAATGAGGTTATATTTACAGGTGAGATTACTGTACTTCACAGTAGCAGTCTTATTATCCAATATACAGAGTATTATTGCTTTGCTAAGTTCACGTCATTGCAGATACTCAGATGTGCACGGGTCAAACACTGCTGAAAGTCAGTCCTGATTTGTACAGTCTTAACTGAGAGGAGAATCAGGCTGAAAGGTTGCTCAAGGATGTTCCTGAGCCATGGGAGACTCAGCTTGAAGCTGTCAGAGGGACGTGTGGCAGCTTCTGTGGATTGCAGAGCTTTCGCTTCTAGTGGCAGGTCTGAGTGGCCTTTGTAGGAAAGGCTCCTGAGGGGACTCAAGCATCCATGTGTGTTTGATTAGTTGACTTACCTTAATTTCCAGTGTTCTCGTACTGAATTTCTCCCCGCAGTTTTGTTGGCATTATTTTATAACAACAGCTTTGCAGTTGCAAAAGAGCCAGATTCTGCTGTGCTGGATTTATAGTGCTATAATCTCTGCAGAATTTCATTGCCTTGGACATAAACCACTTTCATTTAATGAATTAATGCAAATGTTACTGGCCCAGAGGCATGCCTCAAGAAATCATGAGGCTGGCATAAAAATCAGTTTTTTACACAAAAATACGTTTGGGATTACTTTCCTTTTATCTCTGGTTTTTGAAGCAATATTATGCCCTGTGACATGGAATGACGAGAAATTTCTGTTAGTTTCATGAATCTGGATGAGCAATTTGATATCTTTAAAATCAGAATAGAGCATGTAACCTTTTCTCTCTGACAGCAACATCACAGTTATTTGGTTTCTTTATACATAAAGAATATATATAGCAATATATAAAGCTCAGATATTGTTTGTTTTAATGACAGATGAATATGCATCAATTCCCATAGCAGCTGGCCAGAATGAACAGAATTCTTTTTCAAACAGGAAGAGAACAGCAAACTGCGTTGTGTGATAGAGATAAGCTTTGTGAGCTGATTTCATGCTCTTGATGACTGAAATCATGTTCCTTCTACCACTGAGAAGAGTAAATGCTCCACAGCTTAAACTAACTCCATTGAGGACCATTCAGGTGCAGAAAGTGACTCCTGTAGATTAATATTTCTGGGGGATAGAGCCACTGGGTTGCTGTGCTTTGTAAGTTCTTCTGAAAGGAGTCTATCTTTTTATTTATATATAGCTCAAAATACCTTCAAGTATTGACTCATTCTTAAATGCTGCTAGGCAAGGAAATTATAAATAAAACTTATCAAAAAATAAGTAATTGAAGACAATGTTAAATTTGCCACTGATACATTTGACTTGATTTCAATGTGGGTAGAATTGAATAGGTCCTTGTATGCCTCAAACTTTAAATAAAAGCAGAGAAAAAAAAGATCCGTGGTTAAGGGAAACTCCTTTTATTATCTAGACAGCAGTGTTTCTCTCATGACCCTTTCATCAAACCAGTGAAGAGATGTTACAAGAGGCAGAACAAATGGTTCAGAAGACAAAGAATTCTCCAGCTATCTAATGGGTTTTGCTGAATCTTTTGCAAATGTAGCATGATTGCTTCCCTGCTGTTAAGTAGTGCAAAACTCAACTTGGTTTATTTTTCTTTGTTTGGTTTTTGTTTCTGTTTTTGTTTTTGTTTTGTTTTTTGTTTGCTTGTTTGTTTTTGTTTTGTTTTGTTGTTGTTTTTTTTTTTTGTAAAGAGGTGTAGGGATAAAAAAACGAAAAAAGGTTTTACCCTGGGTAAACAGTGTATTCTGAACATGTGAAATCATTATTGACTGTAATAAATAATAATGACCTCAAAGACTAAAGAATTGGAAAATGATGTAGATCAGCTGAACCCACCAGCCAATCATTCTCATTTCATGTTAATGTTCATTTGTCACAATGAAGATATTAATGAAAGGAAGCAAATTGCNTATTGGTGCAAGGTAAAGGGACACAGTCTAACATAGGTGATAGCTATTGGAAAGTAATTATAAATAAAGAATACGTAGTTTATAGTATAAAAGAGAGCACAAGCCCCGTGGAAGGAGAGAGTGCCTCGGACTGGTCTGCTGAACAGACCTTCGCAGGCCAGGCTGAAAATGTTTTCTGATAAGCAACAATAAACAACCTTGAAACTGAAAACCGAAGACTTCAGACTTGTTCTTGGACAGCTGGGTTGGAGAGCAGAGACTTTTTACACATCTTGGGGTCATCTTGACCACAGGAAACCCTGAGAGCTTCATTTTTTTATTCTTATTGTGCACTTTTATTAAATGAAGGCTTTTCTCTTGTTGGGTACATTAGGGACTCATATACCCCATGCTGAAGGGAAGGAACTACCCCTTATTTTGTCCCAAAAATGCTGCTTCAGAAGCCATGCAAGCCTTGGGACACTGGGCATGCAATGTGACTTTGTGGCTACAGATTCTGTGACCTGGGATAAATCTTATAATCTTTTTGTCTATGTTTTCCACTGTGTTTCCTCTCTACCCGAATTTTTCATATATGATGGCAAGTAGTTCTCATTGGCAAATGGATGTCACTTACCAGATAAACATTTTTGTAGAGAAACTAGAAAATTGCACGTCTGAAATGGAATTAAGCATTTCCTCTGGTCCTTTTGCTTGAGCCATGGCAGAAGAGCCTAACCTCCCTGGCTGCCCCTCCTGTCAGGAGTTGTGCAGAGCCAGAAGGTTCCCCTGAGCCTCTTTTTCTCCAGGATGAGCCCCCCAGCTCCCTCAGCCCCTCCTGGGGCTCCAAACCCTTCCCCAGCTCCATTCCCTTCCCTGGACACTCTCCAGCCCCTCCATGTCCATCTTGTCCTGAGGTTCCCAGCACTGCCCCAGGATCTGAGGTGTGGCCCCAGCAGTGCCCAGCACAGGGACAGTCCCTGCCCTGGCCCTGCTGCCACACCACGGCTGGCACAGCCCAGGTGCCATTGGCCTCTTGCCCACTTGTTGATGCAAGGCAATGAGAAACACAGATTAACCATGCAGTTAAAAGCCTGTTTACTGCTAGCCAGGGTTGCCAAAGTAGCATAGAACAGCTGTAGGCATTGCTGAAGCTGGATTGCTCTCTACTTGCAGAGCTGAAATGCACATTAGTAACAATAGATGTCAGTGTTTCTATGGGATCATCAGTGCTTTCTGTCAGAAAAAGTGTCTTCAGCCATTTTGCTGCAATACTGTAAACCTGTTGCCTGATATCAGAGGGGAAAACATTGTAAAGTATTAAAATGGTAAGATAAAGCAGGTCTTTATTGGAAGTTTCCAGGTTCCCCCATGGTTATGGGCACACCCGGCATCAGATTTCTACAATTTTTAGAAGTTTCATAAATGATCATATCTAACAAGTATTGTCCACTTAGAAAAGCAATTTGTTAGGTAATTTTCCTCTAGGTTCTGTCCATTTAGAATTGGTCAAGAGGCTTCTCTGTCCCATTTCTTGTTGTGTCTTCTCAGATTCTGATTGGAAAACAAAATGCCCTTGAAGGTTCTCTTTTTGAAAACCAGTCTTTCAGGAATGTGTTAGAAGATTAGGTTATGATTCTAAAATAGAAGAGAAAGGGTAGAAAAAAATACCAGGAGCTATATAACCATGTATTATCAGTCCACAAAGCTACGAATATATGAAAAATGTATAAAAAGCTAAAATCTTTAGGCATCAAACCCATGGTGATATTGATTGGCTTATTATCTTTTATACTCACAAATAGATCTCTTTCCATTTCTGATTCTGAAGAGCAGCAATGGAAAGGCCTGTAGCTGACTTAAAACTGCAGTCTAGCTAAAGCGGGGGGGCATAGGTACCTTGAAAATGGAAAAGAATGGTTTTGCTTAGTGCAGCTATAATTGGAGTGGCATTCTGTGTGGGACAAAATGCTTTACTCCCTGACCTTAGATAAGCAATAGCTGACTGGACAGGTTGTGGGGTTTTTTTCAATGCATAATTTGTACCTGCAGCTGTTTCACATTATATTATCAGTGTGTTGCACTTTTGAAACTTGACCACTTAATATGTGCAAATGCGCATTTTAATGTGTAGGTAGGTTTTGCCTAACAATTTCCCTGGAAGGGGTTGAAACTGAGGCAGAGAATTACATTTTGTGTCGTGACAGCCATCTTCTGACATTATTATATGGGGAGAGGAGTATGTTCACAGCTCAGGGTATGAGATCTACCTCAACACAAGTGCCTAATAGAGGAGCACTGTTGTTTCCTGATTTCCGGTCCTATCTCAGTCAGTAGAGCTCACTGTGAAGCTCTGAATTTGCTCACAGACCATATTACAACTGTAGAGCAGAACACAGAGTGATAGAGTTGTCCTAGAAATCAATGGAGCTAAGGGTAACTATGCAGCTCTTTTCAATGTAACGAAGTCCTTGGGCATGATTTTAAAACCCAATGACTTGTCATCACAGCAAAGTTCTTTCTTGTATTGTTGTCCTTGTACATTGTGTAAATACGAAGGAAACTAAGCAGAGAGGGAAGACTTTCAGCTGGAAATTGTGAGCTAATGTATAATGCAACTCAGGCATGTTTTTTGATATGGGCTCTAAAAAGGGAGAATGGAACTGCAGAGGATGCAGGAGGGCAGGCTACAACTGAGGTAACAACTTAATGTGCTCAGCTGGCTTTAGACCTAGTCAGCCTGGACTAGATGTGGGAAGGGTGAAAAGAAATGTCATTCTGTCAGAGCAAGCTGGCTTATCTGTTATTTCTATGTTCCTGCATGGTGTATGTTACAGTTTCTTGTTTTAGCCTGATGGATGTTGTGCTCTGTTTTACCATGGGAGCGTGTTTGGTTGGTTAGTAGAAACTGGAAGAAAAATTAACCTAAGGATATGGGCAGATGTCTGCTTTTACAGGTGCCTGTGCTAGTGCAGGATTGTTAGTGCCCATAGCCTGCTTTTTGTCATTCCTGGTAGAAAAACAACCCGCAGAGTATTTTGGCTGGATGCATTCTGGTTTGTCCCACACAAAATTTGCTTCATGAATTGATGACAAAAATAGAAACTCCTTCAGCTAATTTAGCCAATTTAATTTTAAGTGGATTGGAGCAGTTTGTGTGAAGTTACTCCATTAAGGATGACAACTGGTGCAAGACAGGATGAGCATCCATAGATATGGACAGCCCAGCTAAAGCTTCAAGAGAAGAGTAAAACAATTTTCCCTTTGAATATCTGGTACCAAGAGATGTCTGTAAGCAATCAGCAGCAGCTGTCTGTGAAGGGCCTGTGACAAAATCCAGGACACCATGATGAAGTCATGGATATCAGGACAAGCTTGAAGACACAGATCATGACTTCAGTCAGAAGGCAAATGGAGGCAAGCATGTGGCCTGTTGATGTTTTTAAGAGTAGATCTGTGGACCTGACTCACAGTTCTTAGAGCTTTTAGGATACTACATACCCAGCCCTTGCTGCAGAGCATGTGAGGATGTTGTGGATTATGAAAAAGGATAGAAATGAAGGGCTTTTTGTCCCAGCTCTCTTCATCAAGAGACCTCTGCCAGCAAGAGATGGATGAATCTCTCTTCTTCAGTGAATTGATCTCTATGGGTGTGGGTTTGGCTGTGCCACGAATCTTCCAGAGAACGGGTCCTGGTGGGTTTTATTTACTAGTTGCTCCAGTTTTAGGACCCAACATGCTCCAAAGCAGGTGTTTTTCTCCAGGCTTGTGCTTGGTGTGGGCAATAGTGGCCACGTGCCTCGCTGTGTGGGAATGGGGCTGCCTCAGCTGTCAGTGCCACGTCCCAGACACTCTGTGGTCAATGTGCACTTCTCATCCTGTCCTCTCTTGAGTACTTAATGTGCTAATGTAAGGGAGAATCATGACTCAGGTCACTTTTTAAAAAAATAGTACTAATGCATTAGCAAAAAATAGCCCTGCTTCGTAACCAGTTCATTAAAGCTTTAGGATACTGTATTGGACATAATAGCAATAATTCTGTGGAAAATATGTGTGTGTAAACATTTCAGTGACAGCATTTTTACCAAACAGAAAATAGGTTTTCCTCCTAAATAGAAGAAGGTTTTCATAGTGTGCTGTTTATAGCCTCTGGAAAAGCATACTCAAAACACAACTCAGAATTAATGGACCCATGTCTGCAGAATTTAGCCTGTTGGTTTAAAAGCTGGCAGCTGCAAACAGAAAAATAAATGGATTAGGAAGTCTAAAAATTTAACTGATCTAAAATCATTCTATGCTTGCTCAATGTTGCTGGAAATTGCGTATTTAATACTTCTTTTAAATCCAGTTTTAATTAAGTTGTTCCCTTTACTTTCAGAAGGTCTGAATTCAGGTTCCTTGTGTCCTACAGACTCCCCTGACAGGTCAGTATTGACTGTGTGGCATTTAGGCCATATAAGGGGGACATTGGTGTTAGAGGATGAGTATTCAGTCCTGTCTGAAAATTGGGCCCTCTAATAAATACTTAGTTGGTCAGTCAAAAAAAATAGTGTGGCAATATAACATCACAGTTTCAGTCTTTATTCTGAATCCCCAGTCTCATTTAGGAAAACAGAAGAATTGGAAAGTACGGTGTCAAGGTTTATTTATTTTTTTTTATATTTCTATTTTTAAAATCCTAGTTGTTAATGAAAACCTCTAATCTTAAGCCAGGTGGAATTTGAATGTGTATGAGAATTTCAGCATACAGACCTCAAGAGGAGATACTTTAATGTTTTGGAAATGTTTGGATTTTTTTCTTCTAATGGAAAAATCTAATTTTCCCTCCAGTATTGTAGGATGAGGATGAATTTGTCATACTGACCTGCAGATTTGCACTGAACTTAGCCAAGGAGGAATGAGCTTACAGGCAGTTAGAACATCCTGTCTTGCACAGGTGTGAGGCTCACCTGCACAGCACTTGCAGACCAGTCTGGCAGCTTTAGCAGCCCTCACTTTTAGTGAGCGCTTGCATCTACCAATGCTATAAAAAAGCTATGAGTCATAATGTATCTGCTGCATAGGATTAGCCAAAATTTGGTCAAGCACTGGCAGATCAAAGTACACTAATTGGGATTGCTAATTGGGATTGTTAGGTTACCAGAATTAGTATTTCTTTATTTTAATTTTCCATGTGGTTTCCATAGAAGGGATGAATAAAGGCAATATACCAAAGGCCTTTGCAACCTTGGGCTTCAGGTTTGTCCTGTGTTAGTGGATAAGAGAGGAGAAACTGAAAGAAACTACCTTAGAAACCACACAGAAAAGCAAAATTTCACCAGAAATCTTATAGTTTTATATCTGCCATCTCAACTTGAACACATCTATGATGTCTGGTGACTTCATAGGAGTGCCAGTGGGCAGAAAGAGTTAAGAGAATCCAGAGAAAATCTGCTCTAGAGAATATTTCTCCCTTCCACAGTGACTACATTTGACACTGGAAGAGATCTAACACACAGAAGCCAGGAGGAGTAGCTGTGGTGTTCTCAAGTCGTGTCTGTGCTGCCTGGTTGCTGCTGTAGCAGCTCCTGATGAGCAAAAGCAGTGTGGCCCTGGTCTGACTTTGCTCTTGCTGCTGAGGCATTAGCCATGGAAAGGGCACAAAGGAAGAGTTCCAGTCCTCACAGGGACTGCTGGGGCTTGGTGGGATTTTTAATAAGGCCTGGTTTCTGTGCGTCGCTAGGTAGCACAGGAAAGCACAGTGCATCCCCACCAGCACACTGCCATTATGCAGGTTAGAAATGCAGGCTCGTGGATAATTTAAAAAGATCTCCTTCAGATTCTGGCAGGCAGTAGCTTCTTCAGCTGTTTCCCACCCCCTCTCTTTCCAGATATTATGTGATAAACTAGAATACTCTATCTTCTCCTGAGGCCTTTTATTGACATAGCAAATGAACTTGATATAGCAAATTAAATGAAGAACATTTCTCAGGTACTTTGCACTGAGGTTCCTCAGATGCTGACTGCCTCCATTTTAGCTGGAATTGGATAAGTGTTCATGGATTCCATGTCTGTTTTGGCAATATGACCTTAGATGTAGCAGGGTGAGCAGTCTTCCTCCTGAATGAAATGCTGGAGATAGAAGACAGGGTAGAATTGCTGGGAATTTATTAATGTGGCATTCGGTGCCTCATGTGCAAAGGCTGGCAGTTAATCCTGTTTTTCAGTGATTATCCTATTGTGTTTAACTTTCTGTATCATCCCAAGTGAGGTGTCCATGTACATGTACAGGTGTTCAGCAGCACAGGGAGGAAAAAGTGAAGATACTGGGGACGCACAACATCCATTGCCTCAGCCTGGCCAGAAATCTAGAGAGTACAGAGAGAAGCTCTGCACACTTTTATTTTCTTTTTTTCATTTAGATTGACTTACATTTTTTATTCTGTCTAACAGGTTCATAATTTTCCTTTTACTAAGAAAGTCTGAGACATTTAGGTCTGTCACGATCCGCTCGCACGACCAGGGGTCGTGATGGTTCATTTTCCCAGTATCAGAGTGCAAAAGGACACACAGAAAATGGGACTTTCAGTTTAATCACAGAAGTGAACTTTTATTGAGCGGCAACAACAATTATGCGACAGAAAAGGGAGAGAAAAATGTAGAGAGAGAGAGAGAGAAAGAAAGGGGGGAATATAGCTACCAACAGAGAGATGAAATCATCGTGGTCCAGCCAATAGATCCGTCTTTATTCCATGGGGGTGCACCAGAGTGGCTTCAGAAAGTTAAGGTTTTCTAGTCTTTCTCCAGAGCGAGTGGTATCAGGCCAAGAGGAGGGGGTGAGGGTGAGGCTGTGGTGCTGAGACCCATTGTTCCATGCCTGGTACATCGTGGTGCATCAGCCCTCCACATGGTCATGAGGTGTGTGCAGGAGAACAGGACAGGCCATCACTTGTCAGTCCCTGCTCAAGCAAGTGTATCGTGGTGGCACAGCAGGCACAGCTGCAAACAATCACTGGACTGGCATCCACCTCAACCAGGCCAGAATCACAGCTGGGATTTTCAGGGTCTCAGCCTCCGTCCTTGTGACGGTCGTGAGGCAGATGAGGGAAACTTCAGACCGTCTCTTACAAGGTCTGACCAGGTTTTGTGATAGACTCAGATTGCTGACATTATTCACATAATATCCTTTGATAATCTCGGTTTCAGGAATTTACCTTCCATCCATAAAATGATGGTTCTTGCAAATCTCCACAGAGATCTCTAAGTCAGATGGGTCAAATGGCAAATTTCTATGTTTTACACGCAGCTGGGGTACAGCAGAAGACTCACATCCCATCATACTATGGCATTTTAATAAATTCTGCTGGCCCAGGTCTAGGCTTGGGCATTCTATCTTGTGAATAGATACAGTATCCCACTTTATTTGGCTTTTCAGCCAGCTGGTGTTCCTGGGGTTGAAGATGTTTCCCTAGCAGCCACGCCTGGAATTTGGGCTGCCTGTTGCTAGGTCAAGTCATCCTTTCTATACCAAAAGAACATTTAGCTCTGATATATTTAATTTCACTTGGTTTTAGTCCTAGGAGAGATGTGACAAGGTCATACATATCTAATTATACATATAAAAGCTTTTAGGATTTTTCTTCTTTAAAACAAATAAGCATGTGATGCTTTAATTTGTTCTTTTAAACAGGAAACCAGGTCAATGATAATTTCTTTACCTGGAGCTTTTGGAATGTGTGTGTGTGTGTGTGGTAAATAATAATTTATTAAAGGTGAAAAGTTAAAAAAAAAATCCCTGTTCCCTCAGAAATTAATTCCCTAGTTTACATTTGCATTAAGACCCTGAAATTCTGAAGCACAGTAACTTGAGTGCTAATGTGGAAAAAAAGTAAGGCTAATGCAGTGACTGACAAAAGAGAAAACTAGCACAGAGTTCATGGGTGAGGGAAATTGAGATCAGTGATCCTGCTGAAGGTGTAGGGAAGAGAAATTCCAGCCCACTGGATAGCCCCAGTATTTCTCTTTCAGCGTGTCACTGGTTTTGGTGGAAGCACTTTTCGATGGAGACTTTTGGGCTTCCAAAGCCTCCACTTTGGATGGAAAATAAGTAATTTCCCACCTCCACAGTTCTCCATGAATTTGACAGCAATCAAGCTGAGTCTGGTGTACAGCCACAGGTCTGAGCAGAACCAGGTTAGGCCATGGGGGCTGTGCTCCCTGTCCATTGCTTTTAATTTTTCTGGTGGGTGGACTTGGTGAAGAGCTGGAGGAAATACGATGCTCTCCCAAAGTTTCAGTGTGGTTCTGCCTCAATCCTGTGGCCCTGCTGTATTCAGAGGCACAACAGAGACGGCAACTTTTTGCCTTGAGAGCAGCTGAGCAATGAAAAATTAGTTTATTGTGTATCCCGAGAGAGTGATTTCCTTTCATGGAAACAGGGCTGCTGTAATAGCATTTCTCTTTGCAGGTGGAATTGGAAATACTGAAATAAATTATGGATAACCAGGGTGTTTCCAGTCAGAATAAATATTTAATGAGAGCAAGGGTTGTGCTCATTCAGAGTCACAAGGACTGATACTAAAGAACTGTATGAATGTTAATTTTAATGCATAAAATATATGCTTGAACTTAAAAATGCAGAGTGAACAGCCTTGGGGGCAAGTGTATATTAAGTGTGTGACAGCTGTCTCTGTGTCTCTGTGGTGATGATAATGTAAAAGTGTCTTCTTTTTTTTTTTCCCTGTCCCAAACCTTTTTAATTTACCCATCAATCAGAAGGGGAACAGTGAAATCTTGAAGTGCTTGCTATCCAAAACAATTCTTGGAGGTGTGTGTTCTGTCACGTTCTATCCAGGCTATGTTCACTCCAACCATGGGCCTCATTTAACTATTTCTGTTTCAGATAAAAAATAACCAGAATAATGATTTAGGAGGGTTTTTCCAGAATTGGTACAGAGGTGCCTATTTGCATATATTGTCTTGTTAGTTAAAATGAATTAGCTAGTGACTGTTACAAGTGACTTGCAACTAACAAATTATTTTCAAGTTCAAATGGTCATGATTTCAGAGTTTACAGCTCATCATGCCAAGGACTGGGATGCAGGAGAAGGCTTGGGCTTTGTAACCAGTTCTGGAACCATTACTTGTTCATTTAGGCACCACAAGAGAGTGAATAAATCCTGGTCTCATTTCCCTTACTGCTCACAACTCTTAAATAATAGGTCTGTCTTTTGCAGTTTCTAGTCTGTCCCACACCCTTGGGACTTTTCATCTAAACTGTGGTGTCCCTCCCCTGGCTCACTGTGATCTCTCCCCATTCTGTTCTTCCATCTCACCAAGAGCCTTTCTCTACATAACTGCTGTCAAATATCTCAGTTTTGAGGGTCCCCTATCTGCCTGAAGGTAAAGTCACTTTGAAATAGTTTTCCTGTCCAAAGGTCTAATTGAAGTACCCATTAATTTCCCAAAGAGCAGTTACTGGCCATAATATGGTTATATAATTATATCTAATGGTTGCTTTGTAAATGTCCTCAGAGTGGGGAGAGATGTGTAACTGAGGCTCCTAAAGCTTGTGACTGACTCACTGTGCATGGATGTGTTCGGGCTTCATCCACTCCATAACCTGCAGGCATAAATAGACTCTCAAATCATTGCATAACAGGGGCCTTGCCTGCAATTTAGAATAAAGGTCTCTCAGCACAGCCACTAATGCATTTTGTGAACTTGGATGACCTCTGTTTGCTGCATTTTTTAGTTTCTGAAATGGAAATAGCAGTGTTTTGCCAAGGTAAAATTTACAGAGGTAAAGCCTTTTGTTAAATGCTTTGCAATTCACAGCTTAAGTGATTTGGAGACAGAAGTGTATTTAAATTGTTACTGAAGAAAAAAATCTCAGGTCTGTTGCATGAAAGACCTACATATATATAAAATAAAACTAAGAGAGCTGACATAATACATTAAAGCAGTAGTAATATACTTAGCTCACAGCAGATTGTTGAGGACAAAAGTTGCCATTATTTCTCTGTTTAGGTCTCCCTTCATATGGTTGTGTTTAGATAAGAACTGTAATACAATCTGTTCTCTTTCATTGTTTGGTTCATGCAGGCACAGGCTTGCTGCAGGAAGTGGTATATCTAGTGAGTCAGGGAGCTGATCCAGATGAGATTGGACTAATGAATATAGATGAGCAACTCCCAGTCCTAGAGTACCCTCAGCCTGGTCTGGACATCATCAAGGTACAATTTATTACAAAGAAAGTCTTCCAGAATTTGTGTGTCTTTTTCCTCGGTTCCATGTTTATCACTTCATTTCATCCTTTTCATCCTTTTCTCTTTTTCATCACTGGACTTGCTCAGAACGTTGCCATGGTTCAGAGTGTTATTAGGCTATTTTAAACTGCTTTTATTAATTTCACAGTGTTCTGTTTAATACTTTAAATGTGTCTCCATGTCCTAAATATCCTGGCAATAGGTTTTCTGAATCAAAGTTCCAGGCTTCTCTTGCTTATGTAAACAGGAATTGGCCAAATGAGACACATTTGCTGTGATTCCTTCCCTGAATTTGTGAAAGAGTAACTAAAAATGCAGATATCCAGGCATTTATATGTCCACTGCTCTGAATCTACACATCTCAATCCTTAGATCCACAGATCCTGCATCTCTACAGACCCTGTGGGTATAGTTTGAGGGGCCTGGAATATCCTGCATGAAATTCCATGCTGTTAAGAATGCTTTGAAGTCCAGCTGCATGGCACATAAATGTGATTTTGGCCTTGCTGCAACCCCTTCAGACAGAGGCACATCTTGGAATTATTAGGAAAACTATACAGGGCCATCCTGTAACAGCTGCAGGGCTGCTTGACCTGAACAAGCTGAGGCTGGCAGGGATAAAATTAAGCTGCTTGTGGTCAGTGACAACTGCAACCTCAGCCTACTTTAGGCTGAGAATATTTACAGGTTAGAGATTGCTCTTTGTTTTCATCTGTGATGCCTAATCCAGCAAGACCTCAGTGCTACCCTGCTGCAAAAAAGTGGCAATAGTAAGAGATTTTGTTTTGACATTACACATTCTTATCTATGCCATGTGCTAGAAGCTTGATTCAATATGGATTTATTCCATTTTTAATAGCAGAGCATGGTTTGTGTCATGAGACAATTTTGTATCATATTGGAGAAAAAATATTGTTTGAAAGACATTTGCACACTCAGATAAATCTTTGGGCTGAATTCTGAGGATAAAATAAAATGCAAGGGTAAAATTTGGAAGAAGTTAGGGGTCATGTTTCCAGAGCTTCTAATATTTTTCAAGTATTTTTACTGGAGGCATCACTGGAAATAAAGTGAGTTTGATATTAAGAATCTTCAACTGTTATATTCTCTTTCTGAGAAGGTCCTGCAAATGGAAATACTTTGAAAGCAAAAGGGGTAAGAACCGAAAATGACAAAACTCACAGCACATTATCCAACCTTTTTAAAAAGCCAGATGTAATTCCCTGACCCGATTTTGAGTCCCCAAACTCCTGTTAATTTTAGGAAGTGAATTTGTAAATGGAAGTCACTGTAGTAGAGGACCTCAAGTGTGACAGTTCAGGACATCTCAGGATGTGGCCTGAGGCAGTGCTCAATAGGAAACAATTCTCTCTGCTTTATTTTAGGAACTGACGTCCCCTCGCCTCATCAAAAGCCACCTGCCCTATCGGTTCTTGCCTTCAGACCTCCACAATGGCAACTCAAAGGTGAAAATGAGCTCATGTTTATTTTAACTCTGCTGGCAGCAGTTGTGTGAGTGCTTTGGGATGCAGAAAAAGCTTTCAGTAAGACAGTTTTTCCCCCCATCACAGGTAATATATATGGCTCGCAACCCCAAAGACCTGGTGGTGTCATATTACCAGTTCCACCGCTCCCTAAGGACCATGAGCTACAGAGGAACGTTTCAGGAGTTCTGCAGAAGATTTATGAATGACAAGTGTAAGGAGCTGTTCTCTCTGCACACATTTATTTTCATCTCTGCATTCCTTCTGCCAATACAGAAGTGAACTGGATAAAGGTGCATTTGTTTTGCATATACAGCAAGCAGATTGCTACAGATAGCGCTGCAGGGATTGAGATTTGTCCATACAAACTATGACCCATGCTTTTTGTAAATATTTGGCCTGCAGTATTTGACACCCTGGGTTCAGCAGTTTTCCACCTGAATCAGAGCAAAGCTCTGGTCTAGTCTTCTAAAATTCAGTTTGCAGGCCGCCAGGTACCATTTAAAAAGTGATGAATACTCCCAGCATCATTTGATTTCAGTTATTCCTCACTATCAGCTGCTTCTCAGGAGTGTTTCTGCTCCTCAAGCCTGGGGTTATTTTCCTGATAATTCTTTTAATATTTAAATTTCAGCCAAAACCTCAAGGTTCATACCTTGTAAGTTAAAACAAAAGTGTCTCTAGTTTGCATGGGACTGATCTGGAGTGCACCAGTGAGCTTGAGTGAGACCACATGAGAAGGCAGCTGCAGGCTGCTGCTGCCTGAAAAGTGCAACTCTGTGAGGAGAATGCAATAACCCAAGGACTGCCACACTCTCCAGCTAAGGAAGAGAAAAAAATCCTGCTGTCTTTTATTTTTTTGCAATATCTCCTCTGATACCTTAATGTGACACTAAGAATTCACCAGGTACTCTGAGCTCTGAGAGCAGGATCTCCTCTAGATCCAGAGCAGCAAGGCTGGAATTTAAGGGAGCTGATGCTGAAGGGGCTGTGCAATACCAAAGAGAAGAAAAAAGTAAAGCTTACCAATGGAGTTTATTTAATGGGCCTTAAAAAACCTTTGCTGCTTCTTATCCTGCAAGCCTGAGCAGGATTAATGCACTCCTCCCATTCCAGCCCAGCATCAGTTTTCCATTTACATTCCCTGGTAATGGAATGTTTGCCTGTAGCCCCCAGTCAGGAACTTCTAGACCAGAGACATAAGAAAGACATGTAGAAGGTCTTCTAAGATAGAAAGGTTGGGCACTCTTTTCCATGTAAATACCCCAGGATTTATTTGTCTCTTTATCATGTAGCAGCCACCTGACTTTATCACAACCTCCCAGAGCTAATAAAACATCACAGCATGTTCTGTAGCCATCATTGTGCAAATGGGATCTTTGTGACATGGTAAATTTAGCGTTTAGCTAAATGTTTGCATCTCAGAAGAATCCTAGTAACTCAAAACTGTTCTCTTTGTCCACTTATCCAGTGGACAAAGAGATTATTTTCATAGGAAAACAGTTTTATTAAAGTGACCAATTTTCAATTTTTATTAAGGCATTAAGATTCCACTTTTGTTATTCCCAATCCATAAGAAATGGATGCATAGTGGTAATACCTCAGTGTTCCAGTTACCAGAATGAAACAATTCTTCAAAGAGAAAAGGTGGCTTCAAAATACAAACGGGGGAAGCTTTTGGAAAAATTTTTCTCTATAGCTGCTTTGCTGAAAAGATATAACTGACCAAAAAAAATATTGGGAAATAAGTAAAAATTTCCTTATTTGCTTAACTCCTACCTTGATTATATGAAGTATTTTGTGGGAATTAGTTACTGGTAACAGAGAAATATGAAGAATGCATTTCTTGTGAGGTAGTCTTCTAATATTGGCAACAAAAGATACTATTGAGGTTTTAAGTACCGAGTACCAGCTGAACCTCTGGAAGAGACAAATAAATTGACTGAAATCAGTGCAAATGTGGACTTAATCAGAAACTGGAAAACAAATGAGTAAAGTTTTGGGGGGAGGGTTAGGTCTCCCATTACATAGGTCAAAATGAAACATCGCTGTCCTGGGGCTATGATCCACTGCAGTTATTTCATTTTTCTTTTTTTTTATATTTTTAAAAATAAATTAATAACCAAAGTCTTCATTTTCCTCATGCCAATCATGATGTTTTTGTAGTAGGATATGGTTCGTGGTTTGAACATGTGCAAGAGTTTTGGGAACACCACATGGATGCCAATGTTCTTTTTCTCAAGTATGAAGATATGCATAAGGTAGGTTAGACATAGCAAAATGGTGTTTTAATCACATTTAGCATCCTAGTTTTTAAAATAAAGCACAAAATTATATTCTTATGTCCATATTTGGGCTCCCTAATGCCTTATACCATTTTAAAAGCACTGGCTTTAAAATTACATACCTTCTATGGACTTCAGGCACTTTCATATCCATATTAATTTACCATGGAATCTGCCTGCATCCATAGGCATTGAACTACTTGCAGAGCAGGCAGTGATGTGAAACTCTTCAGTACTTGCTACACTCAGCCCTGGGCATTCATTTAAAAGAAATGTCTTGCTGTATGTGCTGCATCAATGAGGGAAAATATATATAATCACTATTTTGTCCTATATATTTGGCAATAATTATGATTATTTGCTTGTTCTTACTGCTTTCTGTGAAACAAATCTGAAAACAATGAAGATATAATCATGTAGCATAAGGTGGATAGAGTCCTTACAGTGTGCTGGCTAATAAATCCACTTAAATCAGAAATCTAGTGGAAATATTATGTATTTCTTATTGCAGTAATATATTTTTGAGAGCTAATGAAAATACTTCAGAATGTTTATTTGACTGGAAAACTAATGCAAGCATAGGAAAAATCCAGATCCTGTTTCTAGACATGTGAAAACAAAAAGTCAGGACAAGATTCAATAAAGCTGGGTAAATTATAATTCCAGCTTTACTGAGCCTTCAATGGAGTAGGATTCTAAAAGAAGGTGTAATGCAATCAGAGTAAGTAAAGTTTAGTCAAAATTATTTCAATCCCACGGTTTTGAATAACTAATTTATCCTTAGCTGTGCTCACCAGCTGGTGGCATCGCAGCATCCTTCTGTTCCTGATAAATATTAGTATTTTGTCCTTGCAACTTATACTGAGGAGCCCTGGGATTCTGGAGATGTAAATGCAGGGTTATTCTCAGAGACCAGCTCTGGGTGAATACAGTCCCAAAACCTGACAAAGGAAGAAGGGCTCTCCTAACCGTTTTAGTCATTTTTTTGACTAAGGTCAAAATCAAAGTAACTTTTAAGTCCTCTGAAATGCACTGATATTCCAAAGGGATCAGTTAAGGGTGGGGTGTTCTCTGAAGTGGGAAGCATCACAATTACTCTTCAGTTGTTCCCTGTTCCAACATCTGAAATGTTACATGGGTATATGCCGTGCTTTCTGCCAACCTGTCTTACTCTAATTACTCAGAATGTGTTTCTTTTCAGCAAATTGGAAGGTGGCAAAACTTCAAAGCAATGGTGTTTCTACAACTTCTGCACTTGTGTTTTTCACACTCACCGGGATATAACTTAATTTGAAATATTTAAACTGATTAAAAATGTGATTTTAAATATTGTGAAATAAAATGGATTTTAAATGCTCTCTTACAGGACCTAGCAACAATGGTTGAGCAGTTGGTGAGGTTCTTAGGAGTTTCTTATGACAAAGCACAGTTGGAATCCATGGTGGAACACTGCCATCAACTCATTGATCAGTGCTGTAATGCAGAGGCTCTTCCTGTTGGCAGGGGTATGTTTAAAACCCACAGCAAAACCCTTCTTGAAGGTGCAAGAAAGCCACTTAGTAACCCTCAGTGTTAGTATTAGATGTTGGCAAAATATTGCCATTTAAAGGATGGGAGGGACCTGACTGTTGATGAAATTTGGGGGCTGGGTTGTTTTGAAACCAGGTTAGGTACAAGTGACTGAAAAGGATAAAAAAATCCAAGATTAACAGTGTGATTTCAAGCCACTCTCTCAGAGAGTCTTTGTCTTGCTTCAATGGGTTCAGCTCTTTGTGCTGAGAACGCTGCACTGCCAAAGCTTGTAACATCTCATATGGTTTATCCTGGCCTGAGCCCTGGGGATTGAGTAGACCAGGTTTTCTAGAATACAGACATTTCTCATTTGGAAGGCTTAAAATTACAAGGAACCACAGCTTCCCTTATAAGCTTTTTACTTTTATTTCCTACCTCAGCTGCTTAAAATGTGTTTATCTTCCAGATGTTTATTCTAGTGAGATTTTTCCTCTAGGAACCAGAAGGTCCCATGTGATCTGTTGATACATCTTCCTTTGATAAGAAATCAAGCCCTTTCAGTTGCCTTTGAGAAGCATAAGAGTGAACTTAGGCTCTCTCAAATTATTTTCTGTGGGCTGCTCTATATCACTTTTAAAAATGAGGGAACCAGGTCAAGATGGTCAGTTCCTGTGTTATCCTTACCCAAACATAAAATCACTTCAAACACTAATTTAATCCAGTTCTATTTGGAATTTTCCCTTGTTTTCCACCCATAGAAGCGGTAGCACTTTGTGATACAGCATCACATGTGAAGCACATGTTTATCATGACCACAAAGTTTCTCAGAAGAATCGATTTGCAGGTTATTGTCCCTTACTCAGATATTATGACAGGAATACTTTGGTCTTAGATTTCTGTGTTTAGGAGCCCTCTCCATTCTACCACTTTCACCCAGCCTTCAAGTGATCTGCAAATTACACCAGCTTTAATTTTTATAATGATTTTCAAATCTCTCATGAAAATGCCAAATATTACCAGTCCCTCTTGACTACTAATTCTGTGTTAGCTGCTTATTTATTCCGTTATCACACATTTTGTTGGGACTTCCTGTGGTCCTAGGATAAGGTGCTTGTGTGAGTGCAAGGCTTTACAAACAGTGGGGTTTTGTTCTTGTTGGCCCACACATAGCCTCTTGCATCTACTGTCTACAAATGTTTCAGAAAAAAGCCTTCATTTTGTAATGGAGAAGGAAGGGAGCTACAGCACTTAATGTGATAAGTTGCCATTTGTTTGTTGTGTGCTTTTTAGTATAAATATCCTTAGTTTGAATTTCTTTTCTTTGCTGTCTTTGGCTGTTACAATATTTTGTTACTCCAGAATGTAGCTTCATTAGCAGTGCTTTGTTCCTTCTCTGTTTGTTTCTGTGACAAATGGTGGCAATGACATGACAGCTGATTGTAATTTGTTTCAAATATTTTAATTTATCATTAGTTACATTTACTTTATTATTTTGCTTTATTTTAGTTCTTCATTTTTTTTTCTTTTAGCACATTGATCTTTACTCTGAAGATAATCCTGAACTGCTGTGAAAGCAGAACAATGATTAGATTTGTTACTTGTATTTGACTCTTATCACATCATAATTTACGCAGTTGCATGATTCAAATCATAAACCAGGTGGGTGACTTTTTGACAAGCTATCAATTCATATGCTAAAAAAGAAAATAACTTCTAAAAATAATCCACTGTGTGTGTATGTCATTTGTAAAACTTGTCATTTGTCCATACATGTTTTTAGGGAGACTCAGAAATAAAAGGATTTTTTTTACCAAGCAGAGGAAGAAAATATTTTGCTATTGTTACTGAATGGGAAATACAGAATTTTGTGTTTCATGCTATAGTTTTTGCAGTTATAGTTGCCAGAGCAAAACTTTAGTTAGTATCAGATGTTAAAGATTGTAAGCGTTTCCTTAATTTAATTTTTAAAAAAATACGCGAGAAATTTGGTAAAAACAATAAATGGCATTTTCAGTGTCAGGTTATTCTGGTCTTTGGATCCTGAAAAGAAACCAGGACACTTTCATACCTTCAGGAGTTATAGAAAGACACAATTTCATAAACTGGCCTTTGCCACACACGCTATACCATCACGTTAATAAGTAATATGTAGATGTTTCAAACTGTTTTGTCTTTGGTCTCAACTACAAAGTTGCTGCATAAAAGCAATGGTAATTGAATTAAATGGGTATTCTTCTTATGCATCAAATGCATAATTAAGCTCCCTGTATGTAGCTTTGTTCTTGCTGTTATGATTAAACTCTGGTAGCACAGTCCCAATTCTCCTTTCATTTATTTCAGTTGAACAAGTCTGGATTTTGTCTTTATCTCCTGCATAAATTAGAAGCAAATCAAGCCTCTCAGTCTGGTTATTCCTTCGGGCTTATTCAGCCACAAGTAACCCTGTCTGACTTTAAGTTAAATATATTTTGGTCTGCATCAAAACAGTTGTTAAGAGGGCTGCTGCTTTTGGCTTGTAGGTTCAGCAGGGTCATCGAGGTCATTATTGGTTGGGTTCCATAGATTAATTCATATGAGGAAGGTGTTCAGTGTCCATATTGCATACCTCAAAAGCTTCTTATTCCTTATGTTCAAAATTAAAATGTCAGGGGCACAACTTGAGTGCATGGCACTTGTTCTCTTTCATGGATAGAAACTCATATTTAACAAACAAATCTCTCCATGTTGAGAAATGGAAATTCATCTGTTGGACTTATCTCTAGACACAAAATAATAGAAATTAGCAATGAAAATATTACACTCCAATAGTCAGTTTATACCCCACATTCTCTGTACCTTTTGGATAGTTCTCTGAGCAGTGGGTGCCCAAGGCACAGTGATTTTGAAATGTGTTGTTAGCTGCTGGAATTATTAAACAGCCATTGCTTGCACTGAAAGCAGAAATCCACATTTAAGTGAACACTCAACCCAAAATCTCTGTTCGTTTCTGATTAAGGCCAGAGTAAAGTCTCAGACAAATCTGAATTTTTCCTGTGTAACACTGGGCTGGTGCAGCTGAAGATGTGTATGGTTTTATTTGAAGGCTTTCCAAGGGTAGTGCCAGAGTAATTGGGTGAGACAACGAACAGCCTTAGGTCTCATTAAGCTTTCAGAGAAAGCCCAGACTGATCAGAATCTCACAGCTGATACTTGGTGCCTTGCACAATTAGACAGTGGGTATTTGGTGTCCTGTTACATCCACTCTCTGACTTGTGTTCTTTCTCTGTGTTTCAGGACGAGTTGGGCTATGGAAAGACATCTTCACTGTTTCAATGAATGAGAAATTTGATTTAGTTTATAAACAGAAGATGGGAAAATGTGACCTCACATTTGACTTTTATTTATAAAAAATGCATGCATATGATATCCAGATATAGCTAGAAGTGCTTTATGCATTCATTAATTACCTGCTGGACAAACTACTGTAGCTATTATGTGTAATAAGATTTAAAGAAAGAAAAAACAATCTAAGTAAACCATATCAAATACAATTATCTTTGATTCTGAGCAGCTGTTTATCTTCTAGTATTTAAGTCCTTTGTCCACCTGCAAGAACTTCCCAGACAATACTAGAACATTCAGCTGTTATGGAATGTATTATATACGTATAAGGTATGTATCATATATGCAACTAGAATGTACACCTTTTCAGCCCCACACTGATTATTTAATGTGTTTTATAAAAGCTTGTCACTAGAACCTAGATAAACATCTGTAAACCAAATAAAAATTTATTTCTGAGAGAAACAAGTAACAGGCCAAAACAGTATGCTAGAATGATCTCAGGGGTTAATCGTCACATTTATTTTTATAGCAGGTATAACCAAGCATAAGTAAATCCCATTCCAAAACAGGAACCGATCCCAGTGGGGTTCACATTAGATTCTGCACACCCTTTTCTGTGTGATTTGAGTAGGTTCTGTGCACTGGCACACTCTGCGAGACAGGGCTTGTTCTGGTTTACAGCTGTGATTGTCAGCCTGATCCCAAATCCCAACCATGCCTTTATGAAGACAGCTCAGAGTTGGCTTCCTGAAAGAGGCAGTTCAGCCCCATGCACAGGGACAGCAGATAGAAGATTCTTAAGCAGTCAGCTCTAGATCACTCCCTCAAAACGGAGCTTAAAAGCCAGGAATCTGGTGCAGGGACTTTCCTGAAGAATCAGTCTCCAACCTATGTCACTTTGCTGTGTGAATTTCTCCCTTTAGGGGCAGCCCCAGAAGTTAAGGTGTTGGAAAAGCTCCAGTTCCACTAAAAGGTAAGGGCACCTAGCAGTGAGTTGTTCTCCTGGGCTCCACCAGACCTAAGGGGGAAGATCTGTGCCAGTGTAAAGCAGGCAAAGGGAACTGCAGCATCTGAGGAAGAGAGTTGATGAATATGCTAGCAGGTGGGAATATTGCACAAATACCCATGCACAATGAGTTCCAGGAATTGTTAGCCATGACTGATCTAGATTATAATCAGAATTCAAGTTTATTTCTCTTATCTTTTTTAGTCTCTACACAAACAGCCTGAAGCAGGCTACTATCACTACAGAACTCTCCCAAATTATTTTATTGTTCCATTATGTAACAACCTATGCTTTTTAGGTTCTCAGCTGCAGGAGGCCCATTTTTGGTAGTCAAATGTTCAGGCTCACCAAAAACTGTGAGGAAGGACTAGTTTTTAGTGTTTCAGTTCTGTTGGGAAACTGTCAGTTCAGCACTGGCAAGTGGTGTAGCATGATGTGGCTTGACAGCACTTTTCCCTGTATATTTGTGAGTGAAAATGCTTTCAGTGAAATTTTATTTCTATTTTTATATTTTTAGTACTGTATGGATATTAAGCACTACACATAGTAGTGTATTTCTGTGCTTGCTTGCTTACTGAATAAAAGATGTGTTCTGTGCATTGTGGCTACTCATTTTCTAGACCTTCCACTCAGACCAGGTGGTCTGACAACTACAGACAAACTACAACAAACTGCAGGAACATGGGAGGAGGAGAATTCCCTCTTGCTACAGAGGAAGACAAAATTCCCCCACAATTCCTGCAGATTAGAGTCAGAGAAAATTTCATTAGCACAAAAAATCTACTTAAATCGCTTAATCCCAAGGATGTATGAGCAATACAACCTAACAGTTCTGAAGGCACCAGAAACTACTGCCCCGGTTCCCAGAGCCACTTTCCTTTGCGGCAGCCGATGCCCAAAAGCCAGGAATGTCCCATAACCACATTTCTAACAGCCAGCTCCATCCATATGCCATTGCCTGTGCAGAGGGTCACCAGCTGCCAGGCCACATTAGCTGTGCTGACATTCTACCTTTGGATCTCTGGTACTTGGAAGGATTTGAGTTTTTTATAAAAATCCAGAAGTAATTAAGGTCCTCTTTTCAACAACTCGAACTTTCAGGATTCATTATTACCAAGACTCTACACAAACATAGACACCCCTTGGCCCAAATTGTCTGTGGAGAGAATGCCTCATTGGTACCAAAGCACTGCAAATGAAGAACAGAAATAACAGAAAGTCAAGAGAGTTTCTTTTTTCCTCTCCTCAACATTCGAATTTGGTGAGCTGCTTCTGCTGAGGGAAAAGGTTTAAAGAGAGAATTAAGGAACCACTTTTGTTGCTTCAGTTAAAAAAAAAAAGTTAAACCAAGATTCAACTAAATCAAATAATACTAACAAAAAACCATCCCAAACTCAGTGACCACACCTGTGAGAAAGGCACTGTACAGAAATGAGGATGTATAATCTCACTACATAATTAATTTGATGTCTTTACTGCATCTGCAGACTGGTGTCCTCTAGTGTTTGAGTCATAAAACATGTGCTGATGAGTAGTTTCTGCTACCTGTCATAGTGTGTGTCACGCAGAATAGAAATGCACCCAGTAATCAGATTCATTCTGGCAATGGAGAGAGAATAAGCAAAAATGATCATTTTTTAAAAATAGGTCATACCCAGATTTCAGCTTAATGAGGTTTAAACCTCGAGTGCCAAGTCATACTACAGTACAAACTACTGGTTTTGCCTCAGAGAGTGGCAAAGAAACCAAGAAAACTGATGCCACTGTGCTCTGGTCTATCAGCTTAAAAACCACCTTTTTTAAAGATGGGAGAGTGATGGCAAATTCTACAGGCAGACTGTAGAACAACTCCTCTTTACAGCTCTCAAGTTGGAATCACACTTGGGTGCATGTAGCATCCAATGTCCTGGCAATATCTGAGCTCTGTGGTCTGTAAAACTGAATGTGTGAAAAATTTATGAAAATGCAGGGTAAGTCTTTGTGCTTTAGAACCCTGACATGTCAGAATAACTATTATCAGTACAGGACTCCTTAGCATGAGTTGATTTTAAAAAGGGTGAAGAGCTAATGCAGGAACATTAGGTTCTTTTGGTGTGAACTGCACCGTGGCAGCATAATATTTCCAGATTTTGCTGCTTCATCCACGGGCAAAATTGTAAAGCCACACAACAACCTTTTCTGGAGTTCTCTCTGTGCACAAATGATAAGCCTTGGCAGTGCAAGCTAGAGTAGTTTGAGAAGCTGTCACCTCCAGCTGTCCACACTGCCCCTCTGCTGGGAATGGCCACCACGGAGGAGGCAGTGGAAGCAAATGTGTGCTGGTTCCTCAGCTGCTTTAATTTACAGGCTGACATTAACTTGAGCCGAGGTGGATGGTGGTGTCAGATAATGGGCTGTGCCGAGAGCCAAAGCAGGTCCACAGGTATTGCCGGCAATGGAGAGAGATGGGGACAAAGGTCAGAATCCAAATTTAATGTGGGCTACATATGCTTATATACCATTCTAGGAAGGCTAGTAATTTTTTACAATGATTGGGTTAAACATCATACAAACAAACATACATTTCTGCAACATCTCTTCTGCTCGATTCTTTCTTCTTCCCTGTTGCCAGTCTGATTCAATCTTGCAATCTTCAGAGCTCTATTTGTTCTTGCCAAGGCATCCTGATTATCAAATCTTTTATGCTAATCAGATCCAAAGTACTTTCTGTCTTTACAATACTGCTCCAAGTTGGAGGTGTCCTCCCAAGTCCTTGTCTGAGCTCCTCTGCACCAGCCCTGCAACGGCCAGAGAACTTGGGAACAGTCTGCTTCACACACAGGCTGAGTTTCACCTGCGAAATGTTGTCTGGATTGAAGGTGGAGCCATGTCCTTGAGCAAGAAGGAGAGACAGACCCACACTGCTACATGGTGTGTATTTATTAAAACCCGCTTTTGGGAGGAATGTTGCTTTGTAGGAGGGAGTGCTGCAATGTGTGACACCATACAAGATGAAGAAAGAAAGACAGCGTTGTGGCTGCTCAGACCGATCCCAGTCACAGGCACTAAGATGCCGATTGGCTTAATGTGTCGGCTACGAGTGATATTCAAAGTAACTGCCACCCAGACATTAAATCCACTGTCACCATCTCTGTCACATACTCAGCTTTTGCCAGCACTGAATATAAGATGACAATTTAATCCTCGCAGCTGGTGTTTACAGTGTGTTAAGACTGCAGCCCTTGCAGGCCTTACAT
This sequence comes from Anthoscopus minutus, assembly GCA_013399455.1. Classification (NCBI taxonomy): domain Eukaryota; kingdom Metazoa; phylum Chordata; class Aves; order Passeriformes; family Paridae; genus Anthoscopus; species Anthoscopus minutus. The sequence continues at coordinate 23,431 of VWYI01027313.1, read as the reverse complement.
CTGCTTCCTTTTGGCTTTGGAGGAGAGTCACCCCTAAAATATGGGACAGCTCTAAGGACTCAGAGAAAGTAAGCCAATTGGAACAAAACAAGAACTAAGGAAAATGTTTATATTTCAAGCTCCACTGGCAACACAGCTCTTTTGTTTCAAAACAAAAAAACCCCATAATTTTTCCCAGGTACCACTCTTGTTTTCCTCTGCACCTTATTCTAAACCTTCCCTCCCCACAAAGACAGTTCTAACCCTACAGAAACAGATAATCCTGGAAATGCTGCAGGAGACTTTCAGTAGCTGGGATTGCTTCCACTCCATAGCTGGTAGAATTTAAACTCACAAAGACCCATGGTGGGTCTCCAGTTTCAATTTTTAACCACTATGCTCCAGCCACACATGCTGAGGAGCTGGTCTCCCTTAGCAGCCAGACCCTTTCAGACACGTTCCTTGTTCCCTCCTCAGTAAATACCAGTGAGATTAGAGGCTAAAATAATTCTGTATAAGCCTGGGTACTCTAAACAGGATGAAAAAGGAATATAAACAAAAATATGGCATGGGTCAATTCAAGTAAACATTTAGGTTTTAACCATGCAAGTATGAATCATTTGGTCACTCTTTTACTGAGTAATCTGCAGCAATCTACATGAAGTCTTTGAAACAAAGAAGCAATTTCAAAACTATCTTTTTTTTCTAGCAATAACTACGTTGCTATGTACAGCCATCACTTTTCTGTGATCCTACACTCTTCTGCTCAAGTTGTTGTCTCTAAATGAGAACTATCACTGAATTCAAAGGGGCTACGTTGAAGGTAGGCTATATACACAAATATTTGTGGGAAACAAAGTTTTAATGTGCCCTGTAGAGCATTAGTCTGTATCAAAAACTACTCAAACACTGAATTTGTTCATGGATGTTTGAGAACAGCATTATAATTTGGTTGCTGATGCATGGCCAGTGTGTCTGGATCCTGCAAGACACTGCATTTTTTTCCAGAAAGTGGCTACAGTATAGTTTTCAAGTAATCTCCCTCAATCTATTAAAAAAATACACTAAAGCTTAAGGACAGACATAGAACAAAGCCTTTTTTCTTTATTTTTCATGTTGGGCTGCATGAGTTATGTAGTCCTTTAGAATGACCAGGGGGTCATCCCTAACTGCCTCTGATGAAGAAGAATCTAGTTTATGTGTGGTCTACTCCACAGTTCTGCTTGACAGGACTTCTTTCACCTTTCCACTGAAGTACCTGAACAGAGATGTTTTATAGCTCAGGACCTTTATAGGCCAATAGCCTGCCTGTGCAGTCCAGTTTAGAGCATGTCCTGATAATCAGAAAGACCTGCTGCACACTGTGGAAGAAGTGCCAGAGACAGCAGGGCAGACCAGGAGGCAGCCTGCATGCTACTGAACCTCCTTATGTGATGTGTTGTAAGTTGGCTTTCACTTTGCAAGTATTTCTGCCCTTGGGACACAAAATTACTTAGTCACTATATACAAAATTCTGTTTTTCTCTAAAATAAAATCCACCTCCTATAGGTTATTTCAGCTTGCTACATTACTGGGCAGGTCTCTTGGTTTGTCCAAATGATTGATACGTGCTGGAATCCAGACAACTGTCACACAGGGACAGGTGACATGTGAGAGAGGATATGGTATCTGCAGGACTGTTCATTCTTTCTCGAGAGTAATGTCATGTTTATTTGCTTCCATTCTGTATGTTCCATAAAGCAAGTACTACTGCTGCTTCCCCTGCATTGTATGAAGTGAGGAGGAAACTTCTTTGGTCATCTTCTGAGTAAGACAAATGCTGTAAGTAGTTAATATTTCTTGAATAAGCCTTTTCCCCTCAAGCCATGGAAACAGGGAAAAGTAGCAACTGCAGGCTGAGACTAAGGATTTCATAACTGGAGTTAGTGAGGTGCTAAAAGGAAGGCAGTGAGGAGACGCCATCTATACTGTGGATAGTCTGATTTGCACATCAGAATTTTTCCTCTGGCCGGTGAATACTGGCAAAGATGCCTGCTTCCAATACACAGCTCCAGGAAGCGCTGGAAGATGGGAATTATTTTGCAGGAAACTCCTGCTTCACCCAGTATTTGGATTGCAGGATTATTTGCCCTGTGTGTCTGTGGTACCTGTAGGTGTGCACAGCTGTGCTGAGAGAGATAAAGGAGTGAGGGGAAAGAAAGCAGTGTGAGAAATCTCCCTGCAGATCAGAGGAGGTGGTCGTGGTCGTGATGCCCTGGGCATTGAAGCAGCGATTCCCCTGCAGCGACTCTCCTGCAGACCCGTGGAGAAGCAGGGATTTCACTGCAGCGATGGAGAGAACCGTGCTGGGGCAGACACCACTCTGGACCCCCAGAGCTTTTGTTAACCTCCAGGTAGCCATGGCCTGAAGGAAGCTGCTCTGTGCTGGAGAGGATTCCTGGCAGAAGCTGGGGCCCTTGGAGAGGAGCCCGTGCAGGAGCTCTCAGTGAAGGACTCCAGCCAGTGGAAACAGTACACACTGGAGCCTGAGGAAACTGTGAGAAGGAATAAGTGGCAGAGAGGTCTTCTACATTTCTATCTAAGCAGACCAGAAATAAATCATTTTGCAAGATTCATCCATTTTGTAGCTATAGTGAAACATGGCTTGGCTGCAGGAGCTATGCATACAGACACTTGGGAAACTCTTATCAATTAAATTATTGAAATGAGAGCCAAATCTCTTAGTGGCTACAAATGTTGTAATTCTTCTTAAGATAGGAAAGCAAGCAGAGCTGTTCTGATTTATGATAACTGAGGATCTTGCTCTCACATTAGTAGGAATGTTCTTAAAAATATAAGCAATGGGTCTGATTTATGACTTTTTATGTACTGCTTTGAATTCCAAGTAACACATAAATCAGAAGCTATTCAGTGCAGGTAAGTTATTGATTCATGCACTGATATTTTGCAGGTATAAAGGCAATATAAGTGAGAAGAGAATCAGGCTCAATACTTCACGAAATTTGAAATCTGTTTGCTCTGTATCAGTAACTCTGACTTTTTATGGACCACATGCTGTTTCAGAAGGGCCTGTGAGAAAGATAAGCTTAGACTTGATGCACATATACTTCAACCAGAAAATGGTTTGGAGGCCAGAAAAATGTTAGATGACTTTACAGGACTGTTTTAGAGCTCCATCCTGATTTTCTGGAAGCTTTACTAATGACTTCAGCAGCAGCAGGATGTGCTACTACCTACCATATTCCTGTTGTAGCCTAGTTACTGATCTGCTGCTGCATCTGCTTTTTGGGCAGTCCTTTTGCTAACAAATTGATTAAAATATATCTGCTGATGCTGTAAAAGGAGCTGAGTAGTATTGAAAGGTCTGTGTATTTCCCTGGGCTGGTACAAGTATTTGAGGAGGCAACAGCAGAATCATGTGTGTGTTTGTCTAAAACATGGTTATTGTCTGAAACATGGGTTATTGTCCATATTTATGATGGGGTAGGTCTTGCAAGCAGAACTGGTTCATTTGAGTTCTTGGTCTCTAAGAAATGGACCCTCCCTGTTCATGGTTTCTGAGAAGTCAAACCTGCACAGGCCCCAGTGCCAGTGTAACAGTCACCATGGTGGGTTTGTTTGTTTTTTCATTTTGTGTGACTTTTTTCAGGGTGGGAGGCAGAAGGGCTTTTCTACCGATGCAAAATGCTGCACAGTGTTGTATTTTAACTGGGTGATTAATAAGTCTTGCTCTTGTCCTCCTGTTTTTCACTGGGCTCTTCAATATCTTTTTTCATATCTCTCTTTACCGAGTTGTAATTGACTGAGTGATGAGTCAATCTTGACTGGATGCCACCAATACTTTCCATAACTCCCCCTTCTCAGCTGGACAGGGGAGACAAAAGATGGAAAACAACTCAAAGGCTGCAGAGCTCACAGAATTCCTTGTGCTAACATTGGCTTTCTATACTGTGATAACTGAATGGCACGAGCATGGTGCAGTTGAGTAGCACATACCAGAGAAAGGAGGAAATATCTTGTACTATTGGACTGTCATTCAGCTTGGAGAAAAAACAAATCTCTGAATTGAATGACATTTGTAATACAGAAAACAAGGTCTTTAAATATTTCCTTTGAAGTCTGATTAGGTTAACTTTGTAAGTATCACTAGAACTACACTGTGTGCATAAGAGCATTCATATTGACATAAGAATGTCAATATTTGAAAGTATTTGTATGATTAATGAGTATAAAACAGTATGGAAAAATTGGATGATAACACCATCATGTGGGTCACCCTTGTTTTGTCAGCACTTAGAACCCTTTACACAGGTGAAAGTCTCTCATCGTAACTGAATAAGCTTTGGAGCACCCTGTTGCCTAAAATCAGACAAAAACTTTAGGCATCAGGCCTCTGCCAAGGTTTTGGTCCCTAGCTTGCCCTGGGCTGTTGGATTCCTCCCTGGAGCTGAGAGCACTGTTTTCAGGAGCAGCTGGAGCTGAGTGGTTGCACGGAGCAGATGCAGATCCCTCCGCTTTGCCCAGCAGGCCCTCGTGGAGCCACACGGACACTACTCTGGAAATGCCTGATTGCTGTTTCCCCACTTAACTCTTCTGTTTGTACTTGCAGTGTAGTTTGCTGCAGATTTCCTGGAAAATTAATACTACCCCTTCATGAAACAGATTAATTACTGTAATGAGCTTGTGTCTGGTATATGCATTTTTCTCCCCCAAAACCCTGGAACTCAATATCAACATTTAAAGCAGCTGTACTGCTTCATAAAATAGCAGGCTTTCACGACAAAAAGTGGGGGCTATAAATATTTTTAGACTACTTTAATGTGCACAGACTTCAAGATAACAGCAGAAAACATTTCCAATTCTGTGGTAAAGGAGTTAGTCTACCACTCCAGCCTCCTACTCTAAACTGCATATCTGAAAGTGCCAACATAAGAGATAGTATCCAGTGCAACCACAGAAATTGTGACCTCTTCTAATTTGGTCACTGCTGTCAGCAAGACATATTTCAGTCTATTTTTTTTATTAGCAATTTAGATCTCATGTCAAGAAATCAGTTTTGTCTCTCTTGTTGCTGTGCCAGCCACACTGCTTCTTTTAGTGTCCTCTGTTATATTCTCATAACCCAGGGGAGACCATGGCCAGGGTGCAGACTGTAGAACTCAGTGCCTTGCACTTGCCCCTGCCAAGACATCACACTCCCCACAGGACCCCATTTTTTTACACACAACACAAAATTGTTGTGTGGCAGCAGGAGACATTCAATTAAATCAACTGCAGGTTGTTCACAGTCTTGGAACCTTGGCTCAAAATTCGTATTTAGGGTTTGGGACACATTTTCTTCACTGCTTGGAGAGAAGTCATCTGTCAGGCATACTGTGTTTGCTGGATCCTATGGAATGAATGAAACCAATCTAGTTCTGCAGATGGGAAGAGGGTGGGAGCTGTGGCCCTACTCACACAGCTCTTGCTCCTCCTGCTTTTATATGAGGAAACAGGGGTTTTATTTCCTTCCCTGCACTGAAGTCCACTGAAACTTGAGAGAGATGCCTCCTTTGGACTCAATTCTTTTCTGAAGTCACTACAAGACTGCTGGTTCCAATTATAACGGATGGGGTGCACATCTGATCCTTTGACAACTTCTTTGGAAATCACAATGCACTTGCCAAAGAAAGCTCATCTCCTGGACAAGTAAGATTTGTAGTTTGTTCCAATCAAGTATGAATTCGCTGGTAATCCAAACCTGTACATTTCTCTTGCAAGTCATTTTTATCATGTGAAGCTCCCTCCATCACAGTTTGTGTCACTTTTCCTCCTCTCCTTACCATGCAGTTTTAGATTTAGGGTCAGATTCATTGTAGGAGTAAGCTCTGACAGCTCTATTGATTCACTAGAGCTGTATCCAGCTGTGAATCAGAATGCTTTTTTTTATCAGAGTGTATTGAAATTGAAATCAAATGTGCAAGGCATCCATGATTGTGTACCTTCACTGTAAGGAAGAGATGAGCATAAGAAAAAAACTGGCTCTCGTAAAACTGCAGCAAAGCTGTAAATAACAAAAAGCTGCATTTTTCCATCTTGCTTTTTGTAAATAAAGCTTCTTCTGAGGGCAGTTATGTTTTGTTTAAGAACAGATCCTAAGCTTGGAAAAAGCATAAATACCTATGAACTAGACCTAGAGTTCAAACTTGTGTTCAAAACCTCCTTTGATAGAAGTAGAAGGTAAACAAATTCTCATGGCTATGGCTGAACTTGGCTTATCATGAACCCAAAAGAAACATCAGGCCAAATCCATAACAGCCAGAGGTGTCTTAAGTAAATCATCCCTGTACACTCTATTGCACTGCCAGTTACATCACTGCATTGCTGGTTGTGCTTTTAGTGGGAAAGGAGCTGGCATTTGCTGAAATACATACCAGCTACAGATCCCTGATGCAGACAATGAATGCTACATGGCATCCCTACCCAAAGCTCAATAACTGAATAAAGTCTCTAAATTGTACAATGATCTTCCCTCTGTTGTTTGAAGTGTAAGTGCTGCTGTCATGGAACACAATTGTGCAGTCAAAATTTTTTAACACAGAGAAACTCTGGAATCTTTGATTACTTACAGTTTTGTCTGGCTATTTATTGCTTTCAAAGCTGTGGACTTATCAATAACTGATTTACATATACATTTATAGGAAATTACATTACACATTAATATATTTATAGAATTGAATCGATTGGTATCAAGTTCTCAAAAAAAAAAAAAAAGTGATTTTGCCAAACTTAGGAGTATCTGGATGACTGCCCAATACATTTTACAGCTACATCTGTGAGCTCTGTCCCTAAATTTTTCTCCTGGGACCTTGGACAGATCTTACTTCAAAATATAGTTGACAAAGAAGATGAACTGGAAAAAGTAAGCATTTCAGATGCTTGATATTGGTCACACTTTAACAGTCTCAAAGGGTGAGTTCAGGAGGTGTTGAAACCTTTCTCTTCTGTATAGCAGAAATGAAATGTGATGTTGTGCTGGAAGGGCCACATCATGTCATTGCTGTTGATAATTGTTTAGAGACTGTCCCTGTCTTATGTCAAGAGCAAAATTTCAACTGGGAGCAGATTCCAGACCAGTAACATCAGAAAGGCGCAAAACCCATTCAAGTGAAAGTTTTGGAAATCTTGCAAAAGTAATGTAAAGACTTAAATTTGACAGCTGGAGTGTTTGCATGAGATTTTGTCTGTGTAATGTGAAAGAGTTGCAGTTTGCCAGCAGATTTTTTTTTATCTAAGAGAAGGTCTCACAGCTTAAATTCATATACATGTGGCATTATGAATATGCATAGATTAGGTTATGAACTCTGAGTCAGAGACCAGCTGGTTTTTGTCTGCATGGAGAGCTTCTCTTCTCACTTTCAGAATTTGTCACCTTATAAACCACCATCAGATTGGACTTCAAGGAGCACTGGGTGTTTATATAATATCATAACTGGGGCCTATCAAAATCAGAGGAGGATTCTGATGCACAGTCTGCACCACCTTCACATTCAGGACACTTCAATTTCTGTCCTGAATGCAGAGGTGAAAAATTTTATATTTATTTTTTTCCTGAGGTACTTGACTGTCTTCTGTTTGTTTAATTTAGGCGAACTGATCTATTACATTTGCATTTTAAACTAATCAATCTGTAATGGGTTAAGCCCATTTCAGCTGAGGTTGGTGTTGATTTCTTTAGGATGACACATATCCTGAAACACTTCAAGAGGGTTTTGGTAGAAGAGAAAGATGTATCAGTGAGATTGATGAGAATGAACATGCTTTCATATAAACATGTGAAAGTTCATAGAGCTAAAGCTTTGAAAAATTTATCTTATGTGATGGAAAGGCTTGTAGGTAGTTAAGTTTTTGAGAGGGATTTACTGATATTAAATTAATGCCCTGCCTAATTCTGGACAAACAGTTGAGAAGCAGAAAAGTGTAATGTGCAAAATAAAACTAAAACTATAAGAGAAATGCATTTTTGCTTAATTTGAAGAACTAGTTGTCCAAATGAAGTATTTAAAAATCTGATATCAGTTTCAGCCTTATCCATGTATACTAAAATATAGACTCCAAATATTTTCATAGTTACTGTGCCATATATTGATCCCCTGTCAAACTTCCCTAAAATTGCCAGAAGTACCAGCATGTTCAAAAGGTACGCAAGAGTTCCATAGTTTGCAGTCAAATTTCTCCTAAACTGTAGTTGTGAATCACTTGTGGGCTGTGAAGCTATCAGTCCATAATGTAGCTGCTAATGTGAGCTTCTAGTGATACGGAGATATGCTACACTTTTTCCTAAAATTGCTTTTTCTGTATGTGCAAGAGGCGTAGTTGCCATAGGAATGTTACTGCAGTGAGAAAGGCAATGGTCTGCTAAGCCACTGATCTGCTTCTGGAAGAATATGAGCCTTTGAGGGTAATCAGTCTGTTCTCTAAAGTCATAATGGAAAGTTGTTGTATAGGGAAGAAATTGTAACTGATTGATTTTAATTGTGATTTGAAAACATTCAGCTTGGCATGTCTTTAAATGAAACACGGAAGTTAAACCAAGGGACCCAGTGATGGAAAAGTTATTACTTTTCAGGATTCAATATTTTTGTGATAAGTAACTCACATTCATCTTCATTCCATGTAAAGTAATCTTTCATTAATACATTGTGAAGACACCAGCTGTGTGTAAACTGAGATTCTTCCTACATTGAAGTAAGATGGAAAGTAAAGTTGTACTCTGCATGAAAATAAAAACCCCAAGCAAATCTGTGCCTTCTTAGTGGAGCACTAAATATTTTTCACTCCTCCAGTAAAATATAAATGGTGAAATTCTGCAAGAGGATCTGCAGGGAAATTCCTTTTCCTTAATTTTGTCCTCTGGGTTTATATATTCTGGCCTTCAATAAGGGGTCAAATAAAAAAATATTCCGTAAATTCTGGTCCAACTTTTTTCCCAGCAAGTGCAAAGCTAAGAAAACTCTCAGACAAAGAGACAATGAGGGAGTGTAATACTGAGGATACAAAAATGGGATTAGGACTTTGAAAGAAAGCAGGAGGAAGAAGAGGAGCAGCAGAAGAAAGGAAGAAAAAGGGAGGCACCTAAGCTACTTTCTCCCAGAGAGACAGGGGAGCTTAACAATTCTAGTTAATTAGTGAAAACTAATTAAATAACAAATGACAGAACTTTGCTGGAATAAAAGCTTAATCTTTTCTTTATTACATGCAATAAAATAAAATGTAAAGCTTTTTGTATGCTTGGGGTTGGATTTTCTTCCAGTGTTCAAGGAAAACATATGTTACTCTTGACTTCCTCTTAAACTCAGTAAAACATGGAGAATAAGGATCATGCTTAGGCAAACTTGTCATTTGGCCCTCTGGTTTCTCAGGGAAATTCTCGGAGGCTGTCTGCTCTGCACAGAAGCTGAAATTACAGCTCGAGCTGCCAGGCACAGATTGGTGAGATTTCCACGGGAGGGCAGTGCAGGTGCTGTTTTCCAGGAGTGGGGATGGGAGGGATTTTCAGAGATGCTCTCCGTTTAAAGCTCAAGCAATTCCACTGAATTCAGAGGCTAAATTGACAGTAGTTCTTGGCTTCTAGGACTTCACAAAAAAAACCCACTAAACCACGATTAAATTGCACAAGGCTTTTCAGAAGTGTTTAGTTAAGGCTGAGTGCAAAGGAGGGTGTGCAGAGGGTTCAGTTTGGTGCCCTTAGAACCTACTTGCAAAAGTAAACTTGGCTGGGAGTTGACTCTGAAAATGACCTGTGACAGTGCTTAATGCAAATCAATAGAGCAAGGAAGCAGAAAGCAAAAGCAAAAGCAAGGTGATGTATTCTTGTCTTTTAAAAGATTTTAATATTTACTGATGACAAATGGGTTGGAGGCACGTGCTAGGGAGAAGATGAAGAGAAAACAGTGTTCTCTGAAGAACACTTGAGAAGAGCAGAGGGGAGAACTTGTGCTGTAATTTCTTGACCTTGGGACTCACAAGTATGCTGTCATTCCACAGGTTAGATCAAGCTGCAGATTGTCCTTTGCGTTCTCTATGGCAGCCAAAAAAGTCCTTCAAGAAAAGTTATTTTGCACTAACAGTCATCACACCTGTGGTCAAGGAGCAATGGCCACATTTCTCAGAGATTCAGATTTCTGGTGATTTTCTCCAACAGCAGAGCAGAGCTGTGAAGAGCAGCCCCAAAAAAATGCAGGATCCAACCACACTCTTCCATTTATAGCTGTTCACATGCTGAAACATAACTCTCCCACTGATGTTCTTACAGTGGTCAATGGTACTGTGGAGCACTTGTGTTTTGTGTTTTATGTCTGTCGATGACTTGTGGTTTATGTTCCCCTAGTCCTTTTTATTGTATTTATTTTCAGGTTGAGCAGCCACAGCCGCCAAACATTGACATTAAGTCAGCTGGAATCACTGCTCAAGGAGAAAAGTATGTTGACCAGGGTAATAACAGAAACCACATGCAGAGATAGTAATTCATTTCAGGTAAGTAGCTCGTGGTCTTGATGTACTGATATCAATTTAGTAACAAGTTTTAAAGGATGTTGCCTTGTTGTTGTATCATGAAGATCTATTCAAACTTGTGTGGTTAGGGGTTTGTTGTTGCTTGGGCATTTTTATTCAGCTCAAGGAATATTTTAAAAGCGTCTTTAATCCCCACTGTGAATCCCTTTTTAGCATCAAAACCCTAAGAACTCTCCTCTTTCAAGCAGTCTTGCTACAAATCTCTGGTGTAAGAGGGTCACAGTCCCACTGTGATTTTATTTAGTTGTGTGCTTGTGTCTTGAGCAGACATTTAAATTTTTTAAGAGACTAATTTCTACATGGCAGCACAACTTCTGTAATTGTCCAGCCCTTTGCAAGGCTTGTGTAAAACATACTGTCACATTACAAGAATGGTATTTTAGGCATTTGGTTCTCTTTTTACACAGAAGTAGTCAGATACTTAAATCTCAACACAAATTTGAGCAGCACAAACCCCTCTTATAAACCAAGGGGAAAGTGGTCTTGTGACTGTGGGAAGTCTGTATTTTTATTATTTTATGTTTGCACAAACTGACCCATGAAAATTTGTTTGTAAACATCATAGTATTTTAGTACATTTGGGCACTTGCAAGTTTACCTAATGACACCTATCATTATCATTAGCAATTAAATAATAGTTATTATTTACCAGAACACAGAAGAGTATTCCATGCCTTTCACAAAACTATGTGACAGTCTGTGACAGTCTACCCTAAAACTGCTCATAGAAGAAGAAATACATTAAACATAACCTGATGTAAATTCCTAGGAAAATCCAACATCCTGCTGTGTTTGGCATGGACTTGGCCTGTAATTTGGGAGAAAGGAATAAAATCTTTCTGATTTCACAGCTGTTATTGCACCTCAGGGCTGTAGTTGTATTTGCAACCCATTTGCTTCTCTTCCATCGAATAGGACATCTGAATATATCCTCACTCTAGCCTGAATAAAATATTAACATATCACAAGGCTGCTAGGACAGATTGTATCCAAGATGATCTTTTCTCGCTATAGAAAAGCCTATCAATCATAACTTGGTGCAGTTGTTATTAATTCCATAGCTTTTATTCATTTGGCAATATGCACCTCACTGAAAAGCAACGTTTACATTTTCATGTTAAGCATTTCCTATCACAAAAGAAACTGCTGAAATGCTTTTTTTGTTATAGAATTTATGAATTGAAAATATCCTCCAAAGTTCTAATTAGAACTATATTTATTTTACAAGGTGGTATGTTTTTTAACAGCATTGTGAAACAGAGCTGTTACATGTATTTTAGTACATTTAAAGAAAGAATTATTAACTTAAGGCAAGGTTACTGCTACCTATGTGTCCCAAGAATAATTCAGTTAAAGAAGTAAATAGAAATGCAATATGTACAAATGCATAATGTACACAGTCATTCAAGTACACTAAAGAGTTCATTTACTCTTAAATATTGATTTGTGACCTATCAGTCTCAAGCCAAACTTTATTCTACTTCTGTTGGGATGCATGTAGCCCATTGAGGACACATCTATATAAGCAGCTCTGAGTTTTCCATTTGCATGTGTGTGATAAACAAACAAACAAACACACAAACAAACAAACCAACCCCGCAAAACACAACCCTTTCCTGCCAGGAAACCTGCCCCAGCATGGGCTTCTCACCGGGTTGCAGCATCCTTTGGACATTCACCTGCTTTGGTGTTGGAGCATGCCCAGAGAAGGGAAACAGAGCTGGTGAAGGCTCTGAAACATGAGGATTCCTATGAGGAGCAGCTGACGGAGCTGGAGTTGTTCAGCCTGGAGCAAAAGAGGCTCAGGGCTCACCTCCTAATTTTCTACAACTTCCTGACACAAGACTGCAGACAGGTGAGGATCAGCCTTTTCTCCCAGACAGCCAGTGACAGGACAAGGGGAAATGGCCTCAAGCTGTGCCAGAAGGCTCAGGTTGGATATTAGGAGCAATTTCTCCTCTGAAGATGTGCTTAAGAATCAGAACAGGCTGCCGAGGGAAGTCACCATCCCTGGAAGGTTCAAAAAATGAATGGACATGGTGCTTTGCAGTATGGTTTGTGCTCAGTTGAAGGCTGGAGTTGAAGATCTTGGAAGTCTTTTTCCACCTTAATGATTCTATGATTCATTGACATGGCTGTCAAGACTCCAAAAGCAGGGTCAGGATTTGTTTCCCACTTGCAAAAGGACATGCCAGCATAGAAAAGAGCCTCTATGTTCATAACATGGTACTCCTGAAGATTAAAAAACTCCCAGCTTCGTTCAAAAAGAACTTGCAATTTGCAACAGTTTTTCTTAATGGCAGCAATAAGATTCTCCTGAAGTGAGTCAGACCCTACTAATTATAGTCTCTTAAGAAAAGAATCCAGCCACTGTGAAAAGTGGCTGTCACAGTGCAGAGATGGCTCTCTACTGCGTGTGCACATCCATTTTCTGTGGAAATCTTTCACTCAGAGATGTCTGGTGGGACTGAGAATATTATATTAGCCAGATTCAGACCCAACTGTTTCTATTTAAAGATTACTGAAGTACTATGATTGATTCACATTTATAATCAAGCTATTCATGTAAAGAAGAAAGTAAAGAGGAGTGAAAAATGATTTATTTTGTGTGCTCATTGCACAAATTTCAAGGTCTCTGAAAATTATTGATGGATTCTAGAGGACTATCAATATCAAACAAGCATCAGACCCATATATCCCACTTCCTCCCTCGACTTTTATCTCCCCTCCCCCATTAATTTTTGATTTTATGTTTATGAGGATCTGAAAACAGTCTAATTCTTTTCTATCTGGTTTGGGCCTATCTTTACCAGCTGGTAAATAGGAAATGTTCACTGTAGGAAGCCAATACTCTGCAGAGTGTAAACAGATGGAATCAATATAAAGTGACAAGTTAGACTGTGCTACTGAGAATACAGAGCCAAAACTAAGAGCATAACAGTCACGATACTTATTTTGTTCCAATTCATTTGGTACTGAATAGCACTTCATATATGCACAGCTGTGTCCTTCCATTTTTTACTTTTTCTTCTGGTTTGATGATGACAATTTCAAAGAAAAACTTTAATTAAAGATTTTACACAGAATGGCCCAAAGTAGAATATAGAGAAAATGAGCACTGATGTGTTTATAGCACAGAGAAGAATATTTTTCAGGCATTTGTTTCCTTTCTTCCTTTTTATCAAAACAAACAAAATCTGATGGATGTATCTCCCTGGATGTAATATGCTGGACTGATAGATCTTTGCAGATTGAAATCTCCCATTTGGTGATATGGACCTCTAAAATCTTCCTCATCATCCCCTTTCTTCCTGCAGTACACAGTACAGCAGGCTGCGATGAAGGGCAGAAAATCCGAGTGTTCATCCCTGCATGTATGTGCTGGCTGGTGGGAAAGGGACAGTCAGACACAGAGGCTTCTGCAAAATGCCCCAGATGGTCCTGAGACAGCAAAGAGAAGCAGAGTGGAAGCAGAGTGGCTGAGGGTCTTCCTTCTCCTGCCCTCAGGTGCTTCTCCTGCCCTCTTGAGAAGGGTGTTTTGGAGACCTCTCAGGGACAGTTTGTGGGCCAGTGAGCTTCCAAGCAGTGCTGTGTCACAGGGTTTGCCTTGAAAGCACATCTGAGATCTAGTCCTTTTGCTAGAGAGAGTATCAGGTGTTATAATACAGGCTTTTCTTTACTCATTTATGCATTTTTGACACATTCTCACAAAAAAATAAGGAAGAACATAGCATGTTTTACCAGTCTATCCCCAGCTTATCCTCTGCAGCATATTTCTTGATGCTGCCATTAAATTTTTACTATTTTTGCTTTCTTGGCAGAGAAGAACCCCAGATTTCCCATATGTTGTTTATTAGGGTGGCTGTATGGTTCTAATGAGGGGCAGCAGCCATAAGTTTGAACACAGATTTTGCTTCTGATCCTCGTGTCAAGGGTGAGCAGCTTTTTATTCCTTCAGAAGAATCACTGGGTTTGTCCCAGCCTCCTCTGTGCACCTTACGAGGCTAGATCTGTGGGGCAGCCTCAGTTGCTGAGGAAAATGCCAAGGGATAGAAACGTTGGCAACTTGTGTGGATGACAAAGCGAATTCCAGTGATTTGTGGCAGCAAATCATCTCACAGTCAGCCACAGTGTGCAGAAGGGAGTGCATAGAAGTTCCCCCCCTTGCGAGGCCCACAGGGGATCTGTTTTCACTGGATATCCTACATCCTCCTGAAGAATAAGAAAATATTTAAAATATTAATCGTCTTCCCTCTTCCCAAGGGAAGCTTGAGTGTTTTACGTGCATAAAACACTGCTGAAATGCAGTCGCTGCTGGGGTGGGGAGCAGCAGCCAGCTGGCATGTGTTGGTGACAACAGAACACGTTATGCTAAAGACACTGTGGCAAGGCCTTGTGGTTGCTGAAAGTGTGTGATATCAGCAACACTCTAGAGAACAAACAGGAGCAGAGCTTCCAGTGGCTCTGCTGAAAGATTCTGATAGCACTAACTGCCGGGTTTGTGGCTTTTCTAACCTGTAAGGACAAATGGTCGCATCAAACTGACAGAAAAACATGCCACTGGTGCCAGCCACCACAGCATTCAAACCTGAGCCTCACTCATTAAACAATACATTTTTGGTTAAATCTGATTGCAGAGAGAAAGGAATTGAGATGTATGTGTTTCTTTCCCCATTAAAAGCTTGGATTTGTGATGGAAACATTTTGCTAATCATGGCAAGGAAGAGAAATCCCTACTCTGGTGAAGTCGAATCCTATCTTTGAATTTAAATTTCCTTTGTTGTTTTATCTCTATAGAAACTATAGATATAAATACCTATAGAAGGAACCACTTTTTTAATGAGTAAAATCTATTTTTCCGTCTTCATATCTTTAGCCACATAAGGTTTGTCTTCTTCCATGCTCCTTTGGCAGGCAGAGCTGCCTGACTCACAGCTTCTTACTTTGGGCAACCTTTGCTTATCTCAGGGGCTGGTTATAGCCACAAAGAGACTTATTTCCTCTGCAGAAATGTTCTGTAGTGGGAGGACTGGGCTTGAAATAATGACTGGGCTCAGACTGTTGACTCTTTTGGTGAAAAAACCCCAAAATACAGAATCTTGGCTTCACTGAAGTCACTTCTCTGTGATCAGGATTCCCTAAAAGGACTCTCCTCTTCCTCCCTATTCCTAAAAGTAGCACTGCAGAGCAGATACAGCTGAGCTGAGTTTAATTGTCTTGGGCAGCTGCTGTTATGTGAGCCAGAGAGAACACAGCCCAACTCGATTCCCCAGTTGCTTCTGCAGAAAAAAAAACAGTTAAAAAGAAGGATATTTTTAAAAGAGGCTTTGTTATTGCAAGCTGAACAATTCAACACAGAACAGAGTAAGCATGGGAGACCTCCAATACTATTTTTATTGTGAGTTCTCAGTTTTTACTGAGAACTCACTCTAAGGTCCAGGCGGCTGAGATGTTTAACAGACCTGGAGAAGGCAATTACAGGTGCTAGAATGTGAACATATCCGTCCCTTTCCCCATGTATCCATTTTCTTTCAATCTCTTTTTAATATGGGGAATTTTTGCAGAAGTGAAAAAGAAAAAAAAGTTTTGATATATGTAGAAAAAATAATTCACTGATATTCTGGAGTTCATTGATATTTTGGAAATGTATATCTGCTTGATTCTTTGTTTCTAGGTTTTAGTATTGAAGAAAAAGCATTCTTTGCCCACCATTTAATATATATGAATTTGAAATTCATTTCTTTGCCTAAAATAGTCTTGAAGTTTACTAATGCCATTTGAAGAGAAATTTGCCTTAGAACACTGAGTAAATGAAAAATACTTATTTCTCATGGGGTGTTATTGCAACATTTCCTACTGTGCCAGGGAAGATTGTACTGTATTCCTGTTCATTGGAATCATCTGTAATTTGTAGATTTCAGAGAATGTGAAAAACATTATCAGGGGCTGCAGACCTTTTGGCTGCAGCCAGGCAGAATGGATAGAGAGGAACATAGCTCTAGATGACCTGGTTTAGGATGAAGGGCTTGGAATTTGAAAGTAAATAAAGAAACAGCCATGATTTTTCTGTGAGAGTGAAAATAACATAAATGATGAGGCCTTTGTGATCTTCTGAGTGACAGTGGCTGCGGGCTGCAAGCAGGGTAATTTGATAGTTTATCTTCTGTATGCAAGTTGCAGCCTTCAGCCTTTCTCTGACTAATGGATGCAATAGAATGCAAGAATAAATGTGTTGGTAATTCATTCCAAAGGCATGAGTCCCTGCATCTGAATTCATCCCAATCACCTTGAGTTTCAGGATGGAGGTTAAGATACTTGAGAGATGATGTGTGGTTGCCCTTGCCTGTAGTTCCACTGAGTGGCTTTGGGGGTGGATGTTCCTGGCCTCAAACCCAGGATGAGGTTGGGGAGTCTGCGGGTGATGTTTGTGCCTATTCCACTCCAAAAGTTGCACAGAAGAGATAGTGAGAATCCCAGAGGCTCTTCCAGAGGAAGAAATAGTGAAAAGAAGAAAAAATTTTCCTTACTCTGCTTATAAGAATTGTTAGGACAGCCTTTCACTTCACCTCTTCAGTTTCTTGATCTGATACTGGGTATATGATTTTTAATATTCAGCAGAAACAATATATCAGGAGGACTGAGGGTGTGTGCACAACATACCTACAGAAGCTAAGACACCATCCATTTTGCAGCTAATTTGGTGTTGTTCATTTCTGAATGAGAAATTGGCTCCCCCTCCTGCTGATATCAGTGAGTGGAGAGAGCCAAGAGCTACTGTCCCTCACAGGGAAAAATCTCCTGAAAACCAGGTGACAAGTGAAATTCTGCCTCTGGAAAAGGAAACCTATCAGCTGCATCTCATGCCTCCGCTCAATTCCTGCAAGAGGCTTGAATATGACTGGCTTTGGGGTGGAGGAATGCTGTTATTTAAACACTGTGGTATCATTGCACAGCTTCACATCCTATGTAGCTTGAAGCAGGGAATGGGGAAATGTCAAATCACAGATACTGGGATGTTCTTCCTCTCACTTTCTCATGTGGATTCTCATGTTCTCATGTGAAGCAATCTGGTTAAATGAAAACTCAAAGAGTTTTGAGTCCTGGAATCTCATGAGGTTTAGCTGGTGCTGCACCTGGGTCAGGACTTTCCTGGGATCAATCCAGGCTGAAGATGGGCAAAGGGAGATGTCCTGGCAGAAGGACTTGGGGGTGCTGTGGGTGAGAGCTGGCCCTACCCCAACCCAGAACCATCCTGTGCTGGGCTGCACCCAGAGCCCCAGAGCAGCAGGGGAGGGGAGGGGGGATTCTGCCCCTCTGCCCCGCTCTGCTGAGACCCCCCTGCAGGGCTGCATCCAGCCCTGGGCCCAGCACAGGAAGGACAGGGAGCTGCTGGAGCCAGGCCAGAGCAGGGACACCAAGGGCATCAGAGGGATGGAGCAGCTCTGCTGGGAGGAAAGGCTCAGGGAATTGGGATTGTGCAGCCTGGAGAAGAGAAGGCTTTGGGGTGACCTCACTGTGGCCTTGCAATGCCTGAAGTGAGCCCCAGGAAAGATGGAGAGAGACTCTTGACAAGGGCCTGGAGTGACAGGACAAGGGGAATGGCTTCACACTGACAGAGAGCAGGGTTAGATTGGATATGAAGAAGAAATTGTCTCCTATGAGGGTGGTGAGGCCTGGCACAGGTTGCTCAGAGCAGCTGTGGCTGCCCCATCCCTGGCAGGGTTCCAGGCCAGGCTGGATGGGGATCTGAGCAACCTGGGATAGTGGAAGGTGTCCCTGCCCATGGCAGGGGATGTGGAACAAGATGGGCTTCAAGGTCCCCTTCCAGCCCAAACTATTCCATGCTTCTTTAATCTACTGGAGTGAGTCCAGAGCTGGCACCAAGTGAGGCTGAGGCACTTCTGTGGCACTTCTGACAAGCTGGGAGAATTTGAGTTAGTCAGGCTAACTTTTTGGAGAAAAGAAGGTTCTAGGGAAGTCCTTATTGTAGCATTTCAGTACTTAAAGGGGCCTATAAGAAAGATGGGAACAGACTCTTTAGCGGGATCAGCTGCAGCAGCACAAAGGGTAATAGTTTAAACTAAAAAAGAGGAGAATCAGACTTGATTTAAGGAAGAAATTTTTCATAGTGAGGGTGGTGAAACACTGGCACAGGTTGCCCAGAGCACTGGTGGATGCCCATCCTTGGAAACAAAATTAAATACAAATAAAATACAAATTAATATTTGTATATTAATTTCATTGTGAGAAACTTCCAAAGTATTTTTTCTCGTTTCATATTGCCTGGCTATACTATTTCACTTTGTGTATTTTTTTCTAGTTGGGATATATTCCATAATTAGTTATCAACAAAACAAGATAAATAATTTGGTAGAGGCAATTATAGAGCAGAAGCAATATTCTTTTAAAGCAGACAATCAAAAAACAAAAATGATGCTTTATTTGACAATAAACCTTATGTTTGGCATTGCAACCTGAAAGGTAATAAGTTTATAGAAATGTTGTCACATCCCATAAGTGCTGAATGATAAAAAAAGAACACACATTTCCATTTTGGGGATTTAAATCTCTAAAATGAAGTTTTATTAGAAAAACTTCTGAAGCTTAACAGATGAAAATCATGTTCCTGAGTCACTTTTGTATGAAACAGCAGGATTCTAGACACAATACAGATATAAAATGTGACCTTTACTTAATTTTCCTACTGATGGAAAATCATACAAACAACTTTAGAAGAAAAGTTTGAATTTGAGGGTGTTTAAATATACCCGAATTATATCTGTAATTATATCTTGTTATTATATCTATGCATGAACCATAAAGCAAATGAAAATGTATTTTCTTCTTGAAGTACAAATTGTGAGACCATTAATAGTATGTTTAAAGAAGGATATTACTGCCCAAGTCAGAGGAATAGTGATTTTGTGTTTTTCCAAGTATCGTTAAAATCGTTGATCAAATTCACTTCTTGCGGCAGGTTCAGTTGAAATGGGGCGGAAACACCAATTACGTGTAGTGGTTTTAAAACTGCCAATGTGAAATTTCCCGGCCAATGCGCCAAAGACTGTTGTGGGTTTAGAACTAGCTAAACTCACTAGTACACTTACTTATTTTCTGTTGTGAGATATGATTTTAGAAGAAAGGAAAAACAGGCTCAAACTTAGACCATAAGGAAAGTTTATTAACAAAACTAAAAAAAACAAAATGAAAAGGAAAAAATCAAAATGAAACTTTTAGAACACTTCTCACCTTGCCCACCTTTCTCTTTTCTACTTGACAACATAGAACAAGATCTGGGATTTTTAAATCAGTTATCACTTCTACAATAATCTTTCTTCAATTCGTATAGGGAGAGGAGTTTTCTTTTTCAACACTTTGGAGATATGTCCACAAGAACAGTCTTCTTGTGGCTTTGCATTCTCACAAAACAGCAGCTGCCCGGTTCAGAAAAACCCTGCTGTTGTGAAACTACTCCCATTTTCACAATTGAGTCAATGGGTCATTGTCAACTTA
>VWYI01027311.1:0-12900 GCA_013399455.1 Anthoscopus minutus | reverse complement strand
TTGCTTCAAAAATCAGCAATTGCAATGCTCCTCCTGAGAANACCCAGTGCTTCAAGAGCTTCAGTTGCTTCAAAAATCAGCAATTGCAATGCTCCTCCTGAGAAGGAGTCCAATCCCATTTCACCCCTTTCCTCAGCGAGTCATAAAGGGGCCTGGCAATTATTGAAAAATCTGGAAAGTTTTTTCTCCAAAACACTAACAATCCTAGAGCTTGTTGGAGATCTTTCCTGTATTCAGGCATTTTAATCTGATCTAAAGAGGTTAGGGTATCAGGTGGAATACATGTCATACCTCCTTTCCACCAAATTCCCAAAAATGTCACTTCCTGAGAAGGTTTTTGAATTTTCTCTGAATGAATTTGCAAATCAAGACTTTCCAGATGGGAGATTATTTTCTTCTGGATATCTCCCTCTACTTCTATTTCATCTCCTCCCACAAGGATATCATCAGTGTATTGATAAACAGCTACATTGTCAGGTTTGGGTTTCATCTTTTCTAGTTCTTGGGCTAAAGCATGGTGGGCCAAAGTGGGGGAGTGTTTATAACCTTGGGGAAGCCTAGTGAAAGTGTATTGTTGTCCTTCCCACATGAAGGCAAAACGGTCCATATCTTCTGGCTGTATAGATATCATAAAAAACATGTCTTTAACATCTATGGTTGCCAGGTTGAGTGAGCCATTTCTTGAATTGATGTTATTAATTCAGCTAGATTTGGGACTGCTCCTGTGAGAGGGTCTGTGTTGGCACTAAGCCTGCAAAAGTCTACTGTCAGCCTCCACTTCCCATTGGGCTTTCGAACTGGCCACACTGGTGAGTTGAAGGGAGAATGAGTATTAACCATTACTCCTTGGTCTCGCAAATCCTGTATGACTGGTTTGATGCCCTCTTTGGCACCAGAGGGAAGAGAATATTGTTTTACATTTGTAATTTTGCTGAATGGTAGGGAGGATGCAACTTGGAGCAGTCTAACATTAAGATGTGGCATGCCAAATGACCACAAACACCCCTCAGAATATTCCCACTACCTCCCAGCAAGAACATCTGTTCTTAAATTGTTTGGAATATCTCCAGTTACCATTTTGACAACTAATTGATTCTCCTCTCCAGGGAGTGTGAGTTTTACTAAGGCCACATTCATAGATTCTGTAGTTCCTAAAGCATTAAGAACACAATATCGTTTCCTGATTGGAACATTTCCACATTTCTGGGTGGCTGTTTTTGTTAATGTAGAAAACTGGGCTCCAGTATCAACTACAAAAGTAATAAGTGCCCATTTAGGACCAACTATTGCTGTGATCAGTATATCTGCAGTTTTATGATTTTTAGTGAGAACTATTAGAAATAACCATTTTCCACCCATGAGAGACGGAGTTTTCAGTTTCCCTGTTGCTGAAGCTGTTTGGGCTCATTTCCCAAAAACTGGGCAAGGGATTGTTTTGTCTCACAGCCCAGTACCTGTGCAGGAAGTTGCTGTGGGAGAGGAGGTGTGCTAGGTTGTAGTGTGGGGAAATTTGGTACAATGGATTTGGGATAGTGCCAATTAGAAACTATTTAACCTAATTTTTCAAGCTGTAAGCCATTTATTAGGTCTCCCTTTTTTATCCCAAATGACCACCAATGCTGATGGTTAGAGATTTGTTTATCTTTTTCCAGTCTTCCATTAGGAGCAGCAATGTATCTAACACCCTTTGTTTTCTCTGATTTGTCTTCTGGGATCTTTACAGGCCCGTGTTTTCTACTGTAATTAATCAGCTCTTGTGCTAATTCACTCCATTTTTAGCTCTTCTGCTAATCCACTCCAAATTTTACAGTTACTGGCAGGAGAATGTGATTGTGAACCTGACGGCTGAGAAGGGGTGGTAAAGGGAGTGACCCCAGGGTCAGTGGAAACAAATGGGTCATTCTGGTTACTAAGAAATCTGACTAGTCTTTCTACAACAGAAATAGCTGCTATAGTTTTTTGAAGGAGAATTGCTGTGAATTTAAGTGATTCTGGAAGGCCTTGAATTAAAGGGGTCATAATTTCAGGCTTCACAGTAATTGCATTGGTGACTCATAGCCTGTAGTTAATTTTCTTTCATGTATCATTTGCAAGCAGGCAGCCTTGCGAATGCCAGGAGTTGGTAGGGGGTACCAACAATGGCTAAAGGGTCTCCCCTTTCCAAGGGGTTAAGCCCCCCTGCCCAATAGGCAGCACGCTGAGTTATGGACCATGGGCTACATCTGTCTCCTGTTGTTAAGGACACCCCATGTCCCCAGTACCCACTGGCTTCTTGTTCTGACAAATGAATTTGATCTCCCCTGGTGGGAGACGCTCAAAACACGTATTCTGTCTCAGATTTGTGAGGGAGATGCCTGTACTCCTATTTTAATTTAGCTAATTAAGTAGCAGTGTACGGGATTTCTTTAGTGGTTATATTCAGGTCATGATCCTCATCATTGATATAGTTGTATTCTGTTTTAATTAGAGGTCTCAACTTAGAACACCAATGTTCTCCCCAATTTTTCATCAAAGCTTGTTATGTTTGTGGGTAAATGTGATTAATGTGAGGAGTTTCCTTCTGTATTTCTTTTGCTGAGTCAGCATGCTTTGAATTTTTAACGTGTTCCTCTTTAAGGGCAGCTAGCAACAGATAGTTTTTATTCCTTTCTTCATTGAATTGTTTTTGCAAAATTTCAACTAATTTTTTAAGGGAGTCTATTATAGCTTTTTCTTCACTTTTTCACTTAAAGTCAGCTTCTATAGCTGCTGTAAGACAAGCTCCCAAAACTGAAGAAAAAATAGTCTTATTTTTGCCCAGTTTAAATTTTGTTTCATGTTGTAAAGACCATATTCTATCAATAATACTTTCCATATTAAACCAGTTACTTTGTACCCATTCTTCTCCTCCTGGAGAAGGTCTGGCATTATATTTAGCTAGTAGAGCATAAATTCAGCTTTAACTTTTGCACTGGATTTTTCAGTCATTTTGTGAAGGGACCAGAAAACCACTACAGGGAGGTATAGACTTAAGTTAAACAACCACACAGCCTTCGCTGTGTCTCCCTTTGCTTCCCTGTGTGGGTGAGGAGACCAATGCTGCTTGGGAGGTACTCCTTCAGTATACATTTCTGGTTGTCTCTTCACTACACCAAGCAGTTAAATTTCATGAACACAACAATTCAACATCAACAAAACAGTCAACACAACAAAACAGTCCTGCCTTTTGCACAAGGAGATCCTCTGTGAATTTCTGAAGACAGAGACTTGAAAACAAGTGGAGGTACTTTTTCACCTAGGCGTGTGCAGTTTGTGGGAAATTTGAGTGGCCCCCCTTGTTCTCTAGACACTGCTCACTCTTTCAAAGTGGCAGTCTAGGTGCAGCTGGAGCGAAACATCCTTCCCGTTATAGACTACACAGAACCTGCACCCCTTCTGTCTAGAAATTCCTGTCCTTAATGCCAGTTTAATGTCACAATCCACTATTACAAGCGGGAGTTGTGATGGTTTGTTTTCTTGATCTCAGAGTGCAAAAAGACACACAAAAGGACACACAAAAGGGCACGGCAAAGGGGACTTTCAGTTTAATCACAGCAGTGCACTTACTGAGTGCCAACAACAATTATGCAACAGAAGAGAGAGAGCGAGATATAAAGAAAACGAAGTAAAGGAGAGAGAGAGAGAGAGAGAGAGAGAGAGAGAAGGGGGGTATAGCTACCAATGGAGACGAAATCCTCGTGGTCCAGTCAATAGATTAATCTTCCTTCCATGGGGGAACACCTAAGTTGCCTCAGAAAGTTACATTTTTTATAGTCTTTCTCTAAAGTGAGTGGCATCTGGACAAAAGGTGGGGAGGCTATTGCCATGAGACTCATTGCTCCATGAGGTAAGTGTAAGTGTACAGAACAAGTCGTTAGTTGTCAGTCCTTGCTCGAACAATTTGTTACTTGCCAGTCCCTGCTTGAAGCAGTGTACCATGGCAGAACTGTGAACACACCTACAAACGGTCACTCGGCAAGCATCCACCTCACCCAGGCCAGAACTTCAGTTGGGGCTTTTGGGGTCTTAGTCGTTGTCCTTGTGATGGTTGTGAAGCAGATGAGGGAAATTTCAATCTCTTACATGAGTTCAAGGGATAAATTATCTCTGGTAAGGTATTGGAGAAACTAAAATAGAGAAATCGTATAAATATAATATTTCAGGAAAAGATTCTGAGAATATGAAACCTCTGGCCGAAATAGAAATGAAAGTCAGTTTTGAGATATAAGCCACTGATGTTGATTGGCAAAAGCCTGGCCAGACAAAGAAGAATCTGAGGAATGTGAATTCAGATATGATAAGGGTCACTCCTGTAGGCTGTATATAAAACCCCTTGGATTTCGTGTTATATGTTGGTTGGTTAGTGTAAACTAGAATATCCATTATAGAAAAAGATATAATGTATTGTAAGAAGAATCTCGCTCTGTTTTTGCTGGCCCTCATTGGCCTTCTCCTATCTCTCCCTCCTCCTCACCTCCCTCACCTCTATCCCCATGCCCTCATGCTCAGCTCTTTCTCTCTTCATCTCAGAGCATGTTTTAGGCTGGGACCTGCCGCCATAAATGGAGCTCTTCCCTGTTAACAATAAAATGTCTTTCCCCTGAGCTGCCTGGTGTTGTTAGAGACCCGGCAGAATCCCTGAGGAATTCGCTAAATCCACATTAAGGGAAGTGGGTAATGTTCAGAGAGTGACCATGGTGGAAAGATGTACCACGTACCCCATATTCTACAGTTTTCTGAAATACTCCATCTTTTTTATTTTGGAAATGATGTAGAACAGAACTACAACAGGCAAGAAAATCACCTCATATTTTATTTCATCTTAATGGCAATATTACTAAAAAGGCCTCTGTATATCTCCAAGAGCCTTACTGAGGGCAGTTCTCCCATCCTTAAAAATTAAAACAAATAGTTTTCCAAGCCTTAAGCAGTGGAGATAGCAATGTGGTTTGATTAAGAACCATATAATGCATATTTTTCTGTAGGTAGTTGTTAGCTGAAGAAAAGATGAGATGCAGGTGACGTTGACACTTCACAGACACATAACCTGCAATGTATATTTCAGTTCCTGCATATCCCTCACCAAAGCCACACAGAAACTAAATCCTGAGAAGTGGATAAGAATGTTCCTGATTTGCAGGGAACAGAGAAGAACAGAAGTATTTTTGGACTTTAAATTTCCTGGAATGACAGGATTTAGAATTTTGTTTGGATTATGGTGGATGGGGCTCAAATGTTATCAGCTAAGCTAAACCTGATTGGTTGGCTGCAAACCAGTAGAGAACTTTAAAGGTTCACCACTTTTTAGGTACTGAGAAAAATAAAGGAAACAAGGGTTAAAACTAATGAGGATGTGTCAAAGTATTTTAATCTAATGTTTTATGAATATTAAGCCCTCAAATGTTTAGTGGAAAAAGAAGTATCAAATACTCTCTTCAACACAGAAAAATCCAAATCATTTCATTTGGTTGTGAAACTGTGTTGATATCACTGATTTCTAGTCTATCAAAACTGTTAGCCACTGTTAAGGATGGAAAAAATAAGCAGTGTTGAGGTCTAGAAATAAGATTTCTAATGTGATTAAATGCTTAGGTAGTGGAAACATTTCTAGCAATGGTGATACCACAATATCTACAGCTTGGCTGAGTCTGACCTTTGGAGTTAAACATCAGCCAGCAGCTGGACTGGAATTTCTGTTATGTTCCACAACATGGATTAAATATTTGATTGGAAAACTTAAATGTCTGCATCCTTCTGTCATAGTTTGGGAATGGTATTCTCCACTTTAATACTCCCACTAAAAAAGCCTCCTACACTCCCCTCCCCCCACCTCCAATTGGAGGCACAAGAGGCAAAGCTCATGGGTTGAGATAAGAACTGTTTACTGGAAACAGGAATGAGATAAGAAAACAAACAGGAACAGGAATAGGACGTATAGGAACCAGAATATGAATAACAGAAGTCTACAAAACTGTAGGTGTATTGCCATGTTTTCTGAAGTGCTGCAAACATTCTGGATGTGAATCAATCTTTTCACATGATAAGGACCAAATTCTGTCCAGCATGTGCCCTACTGCTGCTATCACTAGAAGCTGTCATCTTTGGTCAAAATTGGTCTCTAATGCTTCTTGTGCTTCAAAACAGTTACATCAAATTAGACAAACTTTCCAACATCTTTATAATTTGTGTTAAGTAATTGCAATGGCCTGTACCATCATATAATATTATGTCAGGAAAACACAGATGCTCTTGGTAAAATTCAACTCCACTGAAAACCATAGGGCTGGCAGCTGAGAATCCAAGAATCCCACCAAACATGCTCACAAACATTTCAGGTCGCCCATAGCTGGGATGGAAATTTGCTGCATTGTCATAGGTATGTGTGAACTTGCTAGTTTGCTTTTCCAGGGTAAATGAAGTGGGGGCAGAGCAAATGACAAAGGCTGGATCTATCCTATAGTAGTTGCTGTGCAAGACAGAATGAGAGGTGGTTCTTGGTCCTCAAAATTTACAGACTAAGGCTGGAGCAGATGTAGCTTCACATGGCTCAAAATTGGGTTTAATCAGTGTTGGGGGTTAGATGACCGTCCTTTTGTTCCTTCTCACCTATTGGAATTTTTCCCCATTACCTGAGAAGAAACCTGATAGCTGTACTTATTGTGTGCTTGATAAAGACAAAGAATTCGGCTGAGCCCAGCAGAGAAGGGGGAGGCAGGTAAAAGGCAGGGTGGGGCAGTTGGAAACTAGCTGGGTGTCTTGGTTTGGAAGACAGGTATCTGTGAAGCAAGGCAGGAACCTCCCTTGGAATGAAAAGAAAAATGTAAGCACCCCGGCCCCCCATTTTTCCTCTGAATTATATTTTGAAAACAAGGGGCTCTCAGGCAGAGATATGGGAATAGGAGTAACAGCTCTTTACTAATATGTATAATGAGGTAAACAAACAATAATAACCACAGTATTAACAACAGAACAGAAACGGGGATCCCGTCTTCGCTGAGACAGGAAAGGTGGAAGAGAGGCTGGACTTCACAAACCCCTCTGAGGGCAGTCAGTCCTGATGCTCCTGCAAGGCTCTGAGGAACACCTCGCTGGAAGTGGCAGGGATGAGCAGAAAGTCCTGGGCCGGTGGATGAGATGTATTCGGCAGCTCTGCAGAAGCAGCTGGCACTGCAGCACGTCTGGCAGGACAGGGCGTGCAAGGGCCACAAACAGAGAAGAAGAAGAAGAAGCAGCCTCTCTGTCTGGATGATGGCAAAAATCCTCTTCCCCCTAGCAGAAACAGGTCAGAGAGCGTGTGTCCCGCTCTCCCACCGAAGGACAAAGGAACCTCAGCTCCCTTCCAGTTGCCCCCATCCACCCTTTTTCCTTTTTCCTACCTTCCTTTTCCCGGCTGGGCCCAGCGGATTCTTTGTCTTTCTTAAGCATTGAAGAAGTACCAGTCATCAGGTTTCCCCTCAGCTAATGGGGAAAAATTCCAGTAGCTGAGAAGGAACAAAAGAAGGGATATCAAACCCCCAACATCGAGTTTTCTTTGCCTTGAGAGCTGGACACAGTCCTGGAGCTGTTTCTGCTGGGGGAGAAGATTTCGCCATCACCCAGATGGAGCTGCTGCTTCTTCATTTGTGGGCCTTGCAGCCCCTGTCCTACTGGGACATGCTGCAGAGCCAGCTGCCCCCGCAGAGCTGCTGATTACAACTCGTCCACTGACCCAGGATTTTCTCCACAGGGCTGCTGATACATCTCATCCATCGGCCCGAGTTTTTCTGCTCATCCCTGTCGTTTCTAGCGGGATGTTCCTCAGAGACCTACAGGAGCACCAGGACTGATTGCCCACAGAGGGGTTTGTGAAGCAGAGCCTCTCGTCCACCCTTCCCATCTTGGCACAGAAGGCTGCCATGGGGCCCCTGTTCCTGTTTTGTTGTTAATGCTGTAGTTACTGTTGTGTGTTTGCCTTGCTAAACATATTAGTAAAGAACTGTTATTCCTATCCCCATATCTTTGTCTGAGAGCCCTTGTATTCAAAATTATAATAATTGGGAGGGAGGGGTCTACATTTTTCTTTCAATTTCAAGGGAGATTCCTGCCTTCCTTAGCAGATACCTGTCTTCCAAACCGAGACAATCAGCATTTCACATAGCTCAGTGCTGTGCCCAGCAATAATTCTGCCCTTAACTGTTCTCCTTCCCTCTGTTTTCCCAGTATATCACTCTTCGTTTGGAAGATCGGTGTTTGCTCAGGAAGCCAGAAGCCTTTCCTGGAATGAAAAGTGTAAACTGTCTCCCTTTGAATTATTATAATTTTGAAATTAAGGGGCTCTTCGGCAAATATATGGGGATAGGAATAATATTTTAATAAGCATGGAATAATTTTTATAGGAATAATTTTTTTATTAGTATGTATAACAAGGTAAATAAACAATAAAACTATGGTATTAATATCAAAACTCAACCAGGGACCCCATGGCAGCCTTCTCAGCCGAGACAGGATGGATGAAAGAGAGGCTTTGCGTCATAAAACCCCTATGGGCAGTCGATCCTTGTGCTCCTGCGGGATTCTGAGGAACACCCAGCTAGAATGGCAAAAATGAGCAAAAATCCCGGGTCAGTAGACAAGATGTATAAGAAGGTCCGTGGCGCTGGCTGGCACTGCAGCACCTCCCAGCAGGACAGGGGGTTCAGGGGTTGTTGGGGGTTACTTTTTTTTGTTTTTTTTTTTCGTTTCTTAGCTGTTAGAATTTTTCCCATTTAGCTGAGAGATAAAAGCCTGATGGCTGGTACATCATCGGTACTTTAAAAGACAAAAGGATCGGCTGAGCCCCGGGGGCAATGGGAAGGGGAGCGGTTTTTTGTCTTTGGGTCCTTCTGGGAGGGCAACACAGACACTCTCGGAGCTGTTTCTGCTGGGAGAAGGGGTTTTTGCCATCGTCCAGACGGAGCGGCTGTTTCTTCTGCTTCTGTTTCTTCCTCTCCGTTTTGTGGCCTCCACTCCTGTCCTGCCGGACGTGCTGCAGCGCCAGCTGCCACCGCGGAGCTGCTGATCCATCTCATCCACCGGCCCGGGACTTTCTGCTCATCCCTGCCATTCCAGNATTGTGTTTAGAGAACGAGACAGACTGTTATTAAAATGATACATCAGTTTTGAAAAACTAAGGATTTTTTTAGGATAATTAAAGACTATAGTTGCTGAAGTAAGTAAACACTTAACAGAAGGCGATCTTAGACAAGCTCAAGCTTGGACTCAATAACTCGCTTGTCAATTTTGTGTCTATGTAAGCTATGCTTGTAAATGAAAAACAAAATGTGATATATATCCCAAGGACACAAGATAACTGCAGACATCCTGTCTATTGAGGCATGAGAAAGCAGTTTTCTAAAGATCCATTTGTCACGCATGCACTGAAAAGGTGAAAAGGTCAGAATGAGGAAGAGCCATTTTACTTCCCCATTTCTAGTGACCCCATCCCAGAATAGACCCCAGACTCATTATAAAGAACAAAATATGCATGCTTAATAGCCTTTCTGCCAATTAGCATACAAAGTGGAGAAGAGAAGGTGACAAGGATATGAATATGCATTTGTACTTTGGGTATTCAACACTTTTGTGAATAAAAAGCTTTGTACTTACCTGTGAACTTTACAGTGCATCTTAGAGAATTATCCCATGCACTGTCTGGCCATAATAAACATGCACTTTCTAACTTCAGCTGTTAGAGTCTTTTGTCTGTCTCAGTTGAATATAGATATTAGATTGATATTCATATTTTAATAAATCAAAAAGAACAAGAAAAATAAACCAGAACCAAGATTGGAGAATTTGGAACTTGTCCAAATGGTTAGGAGACCTGCCAACACACAAAGGTGAAAAGTTTGCCAACCCTTCTCCATCACTAAAGGACCACAGACTTGTTTAAAAACCCCCAGACCCATTTCTAATGAAGGATTGCACAAGCATGAGAAGCAGGGATAGGTAGGTGGGTGTTGGAGAAACTAAAATAGAGAAATCGTATAAACATAATAGTTCAGCAAAAGATTCTGAGAATATGAAACCTCTGGCTGAAATAGAAATGAAAGTCAGTTTTGAGATATAAGCCACTGAGGTTGATTGGCAAAAGCCTGGCCAGACAAAGAAGAATCTAAGGAATGTGAATTCAGATAGGATAATAGAGTCACTCCTGTAGGCTGTATGTAAAACCCCTTGGATTTCGTGTTGTATGTTGGTTGGTTAGTGTAAACTAGAATATTCATTATAGAAAAAGATATAATGTATTTTAAGAAGAACTTTGTTCTCTTTTGCTGGTCCTCTCTGGCCTTCTCCTATCTCTCTTCTCCCTCTTACCATCCTTATCCCCCTCCCTCATGGCCATTTCACTCTCTCTCTCTATTTCTGAGCATGTTTTAGGCTGAAGCTGGCAGCCTTAAACGGAGCTCTATCCATCCTTAACAATGAGCCACCTATCCCCTGAGCAGCCTGGCGTGTTTAGAGACCCAGAATCCCTACAGGTGGGGTCAGGTAATGCATATGTATAGGTGTATTGGGAAATTTAGTAAATATGTAAGAGTTTTGTGAATAGAGAGCCAGAGCTCTTTGAATTTTACATACGACCTTGGAGGAGCTACTTGTCCCCTCATGTGTCCAGCGCTGCTATTAAAGCTTACCACTTTCTAACTATTGATTAGTTGGAGATTCATTCCACATCTCACATAGTCAAAGAAGAAGAAGAAGCTCTGTCTGGGTTACGGCGAATCTGTTTTCCCAAGCAACACCCATTTCCTGCTTTGAAGCTGAAGAAGCGAGGCCACCTGCAGTTGCCCCCACCCTCCATTTTACCTGCCTCCCCTCTTCCCTTCTGGGCCCAGCCAAACTCTGTCTTCTCAAGCATCCAGTAAGTATCAGCAGTTAGGTTTCCCTGCAACCATTGAGGACAAATCGTATAGGTGAGAAAAAATAAAGAAAAACCTAATCCCCAACAATATTCCACACTCAGTTTAAGGGAAAGGTTATCACAATATTACTTAGCAATTCAGGTATGTTATTAATATGATAGTCAAATTGGAATTATGAAAAAATTTATTTTATCATAATAACATGCAAAAAGCCGCTCCCAAAAGAAATAGTGCCAAGCCCAGGATCGGCACGGTGAACAGACCGTATGTCTCTTTCTCTTGCCTTCCACGCTCCCCTCTGTTCACGCACACCGGTTTTCTGAAGTGTCTTTTTATACAGTTTTTTCTCTCTGAGGCTATATCGAAGTTCTTTTGACTTCTCACTTCTTTTGACTTGGAAAACACAGTCTCGGTTGTTGTCTCTGTTTCCTGGTCTGGCTGAAAGGATTTTGATAAGTTCATATGATTTAATGGAAGTCGGTATTGAAATTTTGATATCTGGCAACTCCTTGATTTTTATCGTGATCTTACATCAGGCATTGATGGGATCATTGGTTCTGATCATCTCCTCCAAGTGCTACTCTCTCCACCAGTTCTTCAGATGCAAATGTGTCTTGGTTTCGGTGTTGAAACTCCTGAAAAGTCTTTTGGTCGATAGAAGCGATTTACTAAATTCTCAAGGGTTATGGTTTTTGAATACAAGAAGTCTTATATTATTATACCCAGCACCATAAAACACCTCAACTTTAGTTTATTTGCATGAATTACACATATATATATTACAGGTATAAAACAACTATCACCTCTAACCCTTCTCAGACTGCCTCACTCAGTGAAGTGGAGAACAGGGTCCTTTGTCACTGCTCCCTGGTTGGAAGCAAAGAAAGCAGAAAGGAGAAACACACAGGAATTGTCCTATGCAACTCCTTGTCCTATCCTTACCTCTGCACAGGCCAGGCCAAGGAGCTGTCTGCACAGAGAAGAATGTGTTCAATGCAGTGTTCAATGTGTTCAATGTTATAAGCAGATGAAACAATTTAGAGCAAAAGAAGAACAAAAGAGAATCCCAAATTTTACTCATGTTAGGAAAATTAATCCACAAACACCAGAGGGTTATGTCCAAAAAGAAGACAGAGTTCTTTTACTTTATTCGAATAAAGGGAGAGGCCATGGGGCATTCCCCTGTGGTCTCTCAACGTTTTGGAGGACACAGCCTTTTTTTATCCCAGTTTCCAGGGCCCCATTTCCCTCTCCCTTTCCCCATTGGCTGAGGTACTTAAGAGGTACAGACTTCCAGGAATGGCTGATACCTAAGATTCTCCTCTAATGTATAACCCTCCCTTTTAATTTTTAATTCTTATGGAATCTGTGGTTTTTCCCCATTGTTTCTTTCATCTTTCAGTACCCAATTTTATTTATCAGCAAACCTACAGTTTGTTTGGAAAGGCAAATATCTTTTTCCATTCATCAATCGGTGGAATCCTTCATATTGTTTATTTTATCTCAGTGCTAGTTTTATCTAGTGTAGGAGTTAGAGACCCCGGCTAGCTGTAGTGGTGGTAGCTGCAGCATGAGACTCTGTCAGGGGTTCTACAGGTTTTCTAGTCACGGCAGGCCAGCTCAGGGGAAAGACCGTTTATTATTAACAAGGACAGAGCTCTGTTTGANTTAACAAGGACAGAGCTCTGTTTGAGGCTACAGCTTCAGCCTACAATGTGCTCAGAGACAGAGAAAGCTGGGCTTGAGAGCATGGGGATAGAGGTGGAGAAGCAAAGGGGGGAGAAGGTGGAAGAGGGAGAGATAGGAGAGTTAAGAGTAAAGAGAGGGCAAAGAAGGATGGAGAGAGGGAGAAAAGGGAGGGATAAAGAGAGCAAGTCAAGAGAGTGAAGAATAGAGGGCAAAGGATAAAGGGAGAGGGATAAAGACAGGGATAAGGAGGGGGATCAGGAGATGGATAAAGGGAACGAATAATTGAGAGATGAAAAAGAGAGTGAGGTTC
>VWYI01027309.1:0-41027 GCA_013399455.1 Anthoscopus minutus | reverse complement strand
TGAGTGCCCGCAGGGGTTTGTGAGGCACAGCCTCTCCTCCACCCTTCCTGCCTCGGCTGAGAAGGCAGCCACGGGGTCCTGTTCCTGTTCTGTTGTTAATGCTGCAGTTATTATTGTTGTTTACCTTCTAATACATATTAGTAAAGAACTGTTATTCCTATTCCCACATCTCTACCTGAGGCCCCTTGTTTTTCAAAATATAGTAATTCAGAGGGAAAGCGGGGAGGCTTACATTTTTCTTTTTCACTTCAAGGGAGGTTCCTGCCTTCCTTGACAGATACCTGTCTTACAAACTGAGACATGCATTAGAACAAGGGATACTGGCACTGCACAACCATACCCTCTGATTTTGCCCCATGCTCAAACAGACAGGCAGCACTATGCAGTTTGCAAAGATCTGAGACAACTGGAGACACATTGGGAAAGGGACTACAATGACGCCAGGGCTGTGACCAGACTGCTGCAGAGGTGACACACAGAGCACAGCAGTGCCTGGACTCAGTGATCTTAGGACTCAGTTATTTTAGTGGCCTTTTCCAACCTTAATAATCCTGTGATTCTATCTATGCTAGCTTTCAAGAAGACCTTCTCAGTCAGAGGCTCATCAGCATTGGCGACATCATGCCAGAATTCCTTACTCCCAAGATGTTCTTCTGGATGGCCACCATTCTTTCAGTGTCTTCAGGTCCCATTGCCTTCTGTTACAGTCACCAGTGGAGTGACATTGCCAGAGCTGCCTAGAATATCTGGACTAAGGCAGAAGCCAGTGATGATGTACTACCACAAACAGGGTCTTCTTTCCAGAAGTTTTCCATATGGTGAGCACTGGGAGTTCACAGCCTGACCAGCACTGCTTATGAAACCTACGATCATAAACTTGTAAGGACTGCTCCATCTTTTGTATTGACTCCCCTGCTCCATACTCTCCTTGTCCACTTCTGAGGCCTAGCCAATTGTACAGCTAGAATAATCAGTAAATGTGGTGCTAGGTCCATTAAAAATACTTGTTGCATTTCAGATATAGAGAAAATCAAGCCTTACAGCATCTTGCTAATGGTTGCTGGCTTCCACATGCAACAGGAAAAAACCCTGAGGTGCTGCAAGCAGTGAACTCAGAAACACATAACAGCAAAAGAAAGCACCAAGCTGTGACAATGAGGTGGTACCATGGCAGCAAAGCAGAGCAGCACGTGGTACATGAGACCCTACCAGCTGCTGCCAGTCCTTGCAGCGAGTGTATATTTGGCTGCCAGTGTACATTCTGCTCTCTTTCCCGAAAAATTAATGATAGAATAAGACTTATACTTCACAGACACAGGTTTTCTTCTTCCAGTACCCTGGCTGGATCCTGCCCTGTGCTTTTTTGTAACTTTTCTGCTTGTCCTCAGTAGAAATTAATACACGAGCAGTAAAGTGAAAATGGCCTCAAGGCAAAACAGAAACACTGAGAGACCTCAGTGACTAAAAAGACAGAGTAAAACATATAAGGTCACATTATTTTACACAGTGCAGTGTCTTCAAATTGTACTACAGCTGTAATTTAATAAACTGAGCACTCATTCAAGTGCATACAGATAGCTCGTTGTTGCTGAAATCCCCGTTCAGCTCTTGTTAATATTTTGTGATACTAGACTCTACACAAGTTAATAAATTATGAGATTACAATTAATTGCTGTTTAAATGGCTGAGATTGAAAACATCTCTACAGAAGCATTCACCTTCTCCCCTGTCACCTGCTCCTGAAACAATTATTTGCAAAGAAAAAAAATTAACAAGCAAACAAAAAAAAGTCTGATAGAATACAAGTCACAGCTTTGCTAAGATTGTTTTATTTTCATGCCAGTTTCAGTTCAAATTCATTTAAGCACAGGCTAAAGCTACATTGATGCCAAAGGAGTTGAAGTCATTCAGAATCAGCAGCCAGAATCACTGTAATAAAATAATTTATCCACGACATAAAGTGGATTTAGGCTGTGGTTTAGAATAGATGGACTCATTTTCCTTCTCTGACATATTATTTTCTGCATGGGCTAACACTCTTGGACATAGTAGGATGTGTACCTCACAGCATAGTTGTTTTAATGCTACTTCAAGTCATTGGTGGTGCAAGATGACTGTGCCTAAATGTACTGCTTCATTTCCAGTCCAGTAACACCCTTCCAGGAGATGGACTGGGCATCTGACTGCAGTAATGTCTTAAGTCACCTAAACCTAAACTAAAACCATATCATACAGAGAGTACAGGTTAGCAGGGAGTTTGCACACTGCCAGGATAAGAAATAAAGTAGTATGGTAGTAGACTAAGACCTTCATGGGCAATGACAACAGCACTACATCAGAGAAAGTACAAAAATCTCTCCCTGGATGTAGGGGGAAGAGGAGCAGAAAGATCCCCCTTTTCCTTGACTGCAAGACAACCTGGCAGAGCTGTGGCTCACCTAAGCTGCAGCAGAGCCCTCTACTCAGTGTCACCATCCAGGCCCTGGGTGATTTATCTTAGACACACCAGTTTCCAGTGAAGGCACTCATTCTCAACAGCATTTAGGCACAAACTCCACACAACTATCTCTCTCATGATAGCATGTTGTGGGTAACCCAAAATGTTCTTGTATTCCATATCTATCTATGCCTATACATTTTTAGTTTCTCCATGAGACTAGGAGCCTCCTGGAGCCAGGAAATGGAATTGGTGGAACTGGTAGAAGTGGGGGAGGCGGCTGGTACTGTGGGCACTTTTAAAGTCTGCTCAGATAGGCAGCTCGGCTTTTTGTGCCATATTACTTTTTCTTTTTCACTTATATTTACACATATTTGTTCCTAATCAGTGAAAAGGGCTTGGCTGAACCTATAAACTGAGGCAGCTCATTTGAGAGTGTTCTCCTTTAAATTGTCTAAAACCAAGACGTAGCATTGTGGGCATGAAAACTCAGGCCATTCCCCCAACATTACCTCTGCCCAGCTGTTGTACTCAACAGCAACCCACCCATCTTGTTCACCTGTGAGGCTTGCCAGTGTACTGCCTTGTTGGCTGATGTTTATGGATGTGTTGAGCTGCTGACAGACTGAGCACAGCACCTACTGCAGTTAAGGAACTCACTTAAGATCTGGCAACACCTAATTAATTCCAGGAGGGAGATGGCATCAGCTGCAAGCTACCGAGTGTGCATTGCCCACAGAGAGACTAAAAATCATGCACGTAGATACCAAAAATCATGCATGTGGATACTTCTCCAAACCAAACTGGCAAGCCATCCAGCCTTTACAAACAGCCAAGCATGGGCTCATACTGATTGTTTCACTACTACATATTTTTCCTGAATTTGGGAAAATATTTCAGTTATGATGCAAGAACAAGATCGGCATACCTCAGTTCTTTGGAGAAAACAAGGAATAATTACTTAAACACAGTGCCAGCAGAAATAATATCACCCACATATTTTCATTGCTGAGAGCAAGAAGCTCAGGGTCATACATCTGAAGCAAATCCACCCAGACACCACCATGGACCACAGAAAAAAATGCAACTTTATGTTCTGGCTAACAGCACCAATTATTAAGGGCAGTTCTTTTGCCTCTGCAAAGTCTCTGCAGAGAGGTAAGGAGCAGGACAAGAACTGTATCTGCACCCCATGTGACAGAAACCAAAGGTGCAGTAAATGGGTTATTAACTGTGTCTGAGAATACTGTCCTTTAATGCCCATGTATAGGAACATCGAGAAAACTACAATGGGCATTTGAGGCTAAAATCAGAGCAGATGCCTGGTACTGAGAAATGGTGAGAGCTTGATCTGTTTGGCTCTTTAAGAAATAACTAAATAGGCCGTGACTGCACTGCAAAAGCACCTCTGCAGGACAGAAAATTCTGGATCCTGACAGGCTGTTTAATCAAGCAGAGGAAGATACAATAGGAACAAACAGCTGAAAGCTGAAGTCTGATATTTACAATGGGTTTAGAAATGTTTGTAAAATTAAGGTGAAATTAACCATTTATGGGAGATAAGAAGGGCAGCACATTTAGACCCCTTCTGGGAGTGCAAAGCTTGCTTGGTTTATCCATTGTGCTGACATGCACACTATTGAGGCAACGCAGGCAATGTAGTGCAAGTCTAAATGGTATCATAGTACCTCCACTGCACCTTTCTCACCTTTAATTTCCTTCATATTATGCATCACAGCAACAGAGTGAGGGTGGACTGTTCAGTAGCACCATTACTAGCAAGCTTCTGTTTAGCCATTACAGCCTACTGTAGCACTTTCCAGTTATAGCATGCTATTTTCCTTAGGGGAATATTTTTATTTCTTTTCTCTCCTCCTTTTTTAAAAGGATAGAACACCTCCTGGAGCCCTGGAATCTTATCCATGTTTTTTTTCCTCATGGCTCTTGCTATGCTTTCCACACTTCTGCTCTTAGGAGGGCAAACCTTCATTCGCAGTTTAGCCCTGGCAAGTGAGAGAAGGACACCTTCAGCTAATTTACATCTAAGCAAGCATTTGTCAGAGTAAAGAATAAAGGTCTTACTGTGCAAAATGGTTCCTGTGGCAGCACTAATCAATGTTGCTTGATGGATTGCCTGCCAGGAGCCTTTCAGGCACATCATTTCAGCTGCTAGACTTTCTGCTTGCTCACTGCTTAACAAAATAAATAGACATGAATCATGGAATTTAACATAAAGCTCCAACTCAGAATCAAAGCTGTTTAAAATGCACAGTGGTTTGCCCCACTCCATCCTTCTCTTCCCTTTGCTCACAAACCATGCTAAGTCCCAGCTTTTCTGGAACAGGCACAAAGCTTGAATGATAACCTTTTCACCAAGGACTGCCTTTTCTTTTGCAATCAGTGATTGCATTCCCTATACAGCATTCCATTCCTCATTGCCTTCTGAAACAGAAGCCATTTGGAGAGAAAAGAATGGAGATGTATGTCTGTGTGGCTGATGGGAGGCTGATATTTCACATATGGCTTTCTTAGCTGCTGTGATGCAACAGCACAAACTGTTCCCTCTGCTCCTGCACCCATTGTGCTACAAATCTGTGTGAAAGCTCCCACCACTGAACTGTCCCCACATGCAACTGCATCAGATTTCAAAATATAAGAAGCAACAAGGAGCCGAATTCTTCAGAAGCAACTGGCTTCTCAGCAATAATAAGTGTTTGGATTTCCAGAAATTCCTATTTCTATTCAGAAACATAGTTTGTTTCAGATTTTTCTTAATCTGACTTTTAAATGGATAACACTTTTCTTGAAACCCTGTATGCCTACAGTCCACTAATAGCCTCAGAAAGGGTAAATAATCATAACATCAACTTTTTTTGGCCAAAGAGCAACATCCAGCTCCATCTAGCAAGTTCTGCCCCCTCTTTTATCTTGCCAAGCCCATCAGCACCCTGTGGCACAACTTGATCAGGTTTGAAGTGATGTAGGATGCATATTCAGGCTCTGAGTAATGACTCATGTCTTGCTGCCACCAACACCAGCAAACGACTTCCAGGCCAAGGCTTGGGGCAAAGGAGGGAGGTGCCAGTGTTTCTCCCATCCACCTCCTGCTTGCCCTCGCCCCTGCACTCTTTGTAAGCCTCCCCTCCTGCTCCCTCATCCTCTCACAGCTAGGAAAGCTTGTCATGCTCCTCTGATTCAGGTTTCTTCATGCATCGAGTTTTGGTTCTCGCCCACTGCTCAGTCCTTCAGCCCATTCTGCCTCTCAAGCCCTCTCATGGCAGATTCCCCTGGCCACTCTCCCAGAGCACTGCCATCCCTTGGACTGTGACCAGGGTTCTTGTATTGTCAGGATATTCTGAGCTCTGCTCTGGCACATTTAAGGGTTTCCTGCCTTTTACTCTCCTTCCCCACGAGCATCCATGGCTGCAGTCATCAATTGCCATGCCAAACAGGCCCATGCAGCCACCTGGAAGTGAGGTGAGCTCTTCATCTACCACTGAGGAGCATTGCTCACTACTGCTCTGAACCTTCGGACTCCTCCAGCAGCACTGGCAGAGCAGCACAGGCAAATGCGAGACAGGGTACTTGTTCTGTGAATGGTGCAGATCACACAGTCCCCTCCCTGCCTGGCAGCTGAGCATGGGGGAGATTTCCCAGTCCTATGTAGTTCAGGGCAGCCAGGAGGGTGCCACTAGTAGGAAAGCTAATGGGGAGAAATTTGGGTGCTGAATGCTGGAGCATCAACAAGGATGAATCCAAATAATCTGGGAGCAGACGTCTGAGCAAGACAGCATTGCA
Organism: Anthoscopus minutus; assembly: GCA_013399455.1. Classification (NCBI taxonomy): domain Eukaryota; kingdom Metazoa; phylum Chordata; class Aves; order Passeriformes; family Paridae; genus Anthoscopus; species Anthoscopus minutus. The sequence continues at coordinate 34,792 of VWYI01027309.1, read as the reverse complement.
GCTGTGCACCCATAGAGTCCAGGCAGCTGGGAAATCCACAAGAGAATGATTAAGAGTGAGTTTGGTAGGAAAGAGATGCTGCAGCTCCTGCTGCTGCTGCTCAGGATTTTGGAGCACAGCAGTACAAGCTGGCATGCTGTGGGGCAGCAGAGGCACGCAAGCCCTGGATGTTCCTGGGGCCATGCATGATTGGTGCCGGGGGCAATGTCATTTTGGAAAGTTAGAGGGGAAATCTGACTTGGTAAAGTTGATGTGTTACACACAGAGCTTAAGTCCATGGAAGAACAAGAGGGACTTTCAACTTGAAAGCTCTTCCTCTGCAACCGTACTTCACCATCTTCCACTTATGAGGGAGGCAGTCCAGGGATGCACATGAAAAGCCAGTAAGATACTGTTTTTGGGAGATACTGGAACTATCCATTGTCATCCTGCTGGATGGAGTTATTTTTAACAATGCTACAAATACCTTATGGCTACACGGTGCATGAAGAGCACAGCACAGCACCACTTTTTCAAGAGAAAAGCAGCTTAACTAGGCAAAATATGGGTCCCTTGAGAAATTTCCATTGGGGTTTTTAAAGCTCAAATGTGTGGGAACTACAGGGTGATGTTTTCTGGAGCAGCCTTTGCAAAAGCTGGGACTGCACTAAAGCACACAGTGCAGTCAGTCAGCTAATCTGTTGTCATCCTGCGATGACAGATAAGTTCCAGTAATAATAACCCCATCCAGTGCTTTGCAGACTGAGCAGTGCTGGCCCTATCACATTATCGACAAGGTCATTCTTAGCCATAGTATCAGGGATTATTTCTTACTTGCATCACCCAAGGAAAAATCATGCATTCAAAACATTTTTACAGTTTTGGAAAATCCTTCAGTTTCCAGTATCCTTGTCCCTCTTCTTCTTCAGTTTACTTGTCATCTGACATATCCATGTTTAATAATTTCTGTGTTAGCAAAGTCTTTAAATTATACATGAAGAATTCAAAAACAAACAGAGAAGGGCTTGAATATTTCATGTTAAAACTAAATGCTTTATGATTGCTTATAGAGTGAAATTAATAAGGAGACTGTGCTAATGCTGTATAATTTACACTGTGCTTAAGTAGAAAAACAGGAAGGCTCTAGGGCTTAGCTCGGTTTAAAGTTGTGCTTTCCTCTTCTCACCTGGCAGGATGGAAGCGCTAGGCAGAACTGCTAGGGCAGAGCTGACCTCTACCCTCAATCAAAAGAGCTCCTATTTTTGTTTATTGTGAGTAAAACCAGCTTTAAGAACAGTTAACAGTAACAATCATCTGATCAGAGGCAAATACCCACAGTGTTTCTTTGTTTTTCTCTCTTTCCCAACTATTTTGTCTGCTAACCTCCATGCTCTGCAGCCAGTCAGTACGCCCTGACCCTACTAAAATTTAATGGCAAAAAGTCCAATAAACTTCCACCCTTGAATTTCAGTTTGGGCATAAATCTCTGGAACAAATCCACAGTCTGGAGGTATGGGAGGCCTACACACTGCTTAGCATAGCAGAACTCTGAACTCAGATGATGACTGCAGCACAGGTGGCCACAAATGCACCTTTTCAGTTCTACTAGTTGGTCCAAAAATGGGGCTCTGCACTGAGCTAAGAGAGCTGCACACGCAATAGAGGTGTTAGTCAGAATTGCAGAGATTCACCCAGTTCCTGCAGTCTTCCCTGATGACAATTCATAACTAAACAACCTGAGAACAATAATGAAGGATAAGACTAAGAAGGGATGATCTTTATAAAGGAGGTAAAGCTGTCAAAGTACTGGAGGCATCTAAAAAAGGCGTGTGACACAAAGTGATTCACTGCTTTTTCTAGAAAAGGGGAATTCATCTTCCAGATGCGCTCACAGATTCCTGTGTGACCCACTTACTTAGGCTTTATGTGCTTTGCTTTCTCTGTAGAGCACATAGGGACAGTAGCTCACAGGAAAGATACAACATGATGTGGTCAGTCAGAACAACAATAAAAGCACTGAGTGTCACAGATAAGCAAAGAATTACATACTCCAATGGCACCAGTAATACCAGCAGGCAGAACAGTAACAGCAAAAACCACAGCAGCATTACACCATTCCAGGTGAGAAAGTGCAAGGACTGCAGAAATTCACCTGGCTTCAAGGTGTGCATGTGCTGAGGGTATATGGAATAAAAGTTGTACTTCAACACGAGGTACCTGAATGGAAAAGAAGGGGTCATGGGCTTTTTTTTCTCCCTTCTCATTTTAGCGCCCTGTGGCAAAATCAGGGTTCCATGGAGCTGAATGAGAAAGCTGAGAATTCCATTACTTGGCACAGGGTTTGGTTTCCTTCATCTTTCTAAAGCCATTTAGATGACAGAGAGATCAGAGCAAATTAACAGAGAAAGGTTTTGGGGTTTAGCACTCCAAATCTACAGTGAATCTAAAGTTTTTTTCCCCAAAAGTTCAATTTTCAGCTGATGAAAGCTAGTACATATTCTCTTCTTTAGCACCAAAGTGACATTTCCTTGAACTTCAGGGAGCTGGGGTCAGTTGCTCCAACTGTGATTGCAGCAGCCAGAATTTTTAAGTCAAACTCATTAAATGCTTGACTCAAGCAGATATTTAAACCCCTCAAATTCAAGGAATCATCCTTCGTGAGTCAGAGGGAAAAGACTGCTCCTGTGATTGATCCCATTAGTGACTCAAAGCCCAAGTACACATTTGAACAAACTAAAGTGTCCCCAGGGCTCATAAAACACTGTGCCAGGTGTTTTGCATTAAAGTCATACCAGTCTCTGGAAGCCAAGTAGTTTGCAAAATATTAGGATTAGCATTTATTGATATTGAATGTACACGGCCCAAGTCCCTGCCATGAAGAATTTCCAGTTTAAATACTATAAGCAGAACTGGCAGGCACACATGCAGCTCTGGCCCTGGTCTGCTTCTGGGGAAGCTGAGGGTGAAACCTCTCAAGCTCCTAGGCACAGAGGCAGATCACAGTGCAGCTGTGCTGGACCAGACCCTTCTCTGTAATTGTGAGAGGTTGAGCCCCAGACAGCACTGTCAGCACACAGAGGTCCCTGCAGGACCTCTGAAGCTCCCTAACACTTGGCAAAAGAGGCCTTGTCAGTCATGCTGCACGCTGAACTAAACATCAAGACAAGTTTGATGAATCACAAGTGCAGCAAGAACTCAGAGGGCTGCAAAATACCTCCAGAGACTTGTTTGTGCCAGATTTCTTAAGAAGTCTGAATTAGCTAAACACGTGAATCAAATTGCTGTGGAATGTAAAAACAAGATTGAGCTTTAATGTCCATATTTTGAAAAGGGAATTGTCTTGCTCTGGAAGCTACATGAAGCAACCCTATCTCTGAACTGGGAGGTCCACACCAGTGTTCAGTGCAATGCAGCTCATCCATTTTAAAAGCAGAATTACTGCACTTGAGGTGTAACTATCCAGCCCAACCCTTTGTGGTGACATCAGACATGGGAGTGGGGCAACCTTGACTCACAGTGGAGTTCAGCCATAATGTTCATGAAAATTGTCTCCACTGAATGCCATTGTGGCTTCAAAGTTTGGACAACTCACCTTCCTGACTGTGTATTGTTGAGCCCTAACAGAAATGAAGAGAAACCAAATAAAAAGTGAGTAAGCAAGTCGGTGCGAACCAAGGGTGCCCAGGCAGATATGTATCTTGGGAACAATGCAACAGTCCCCAGTTTTCACACACATGGCAGTGTAAATGCTACAGCTGTGAGATCTAATCATTAGATTGATTAGATATATGACATCTCAAAATGCCCAGTTCCAGTGCTTTTGTCAGCTGGATGAGCCCAGTGCCCCAGGATGGAGAAAGGGAGAGCAGCTCACTGAAGTAAAGACATACTCCAAGAAGAGCTGTCGTAGACGGAGCTCCCAGGAAGGCTGAAACTGGACCAGAAGCATGTGTCTTACTGGCTGACTGGGTCCTTCACAGAAGAGGTTTCCCATCTACATGTAAAAATTCCCTTTACATTGCTGCAGCCCACCATTTTGGTGTCTTGACCACTTTCACTGCGCTTATGTGATCACCCACAGGGTAACCAGGAGCTAGGGATTATGTACCTTGAGCGGCTACCTCTGTGGCTTCACACCCCTTCTCAGTTACCAAAGCTGGATGTTCAGACCTCAAAAAGGATCTAGTGAAGGACAGTCAAAAAACTAGCCCAAAAGGAGTTTGGAGGGAGAAAGACAGCAGCAGCAAAGGAAAACACAGCTCTGCAAGGTTTCAATGTACTAAGTCCCCATCATCTGCCTCCAGTTTTGCCCACACACTTTAAATCAGCATGCCAAGGAACCTGGCTCCCTGCCAGTGGGAATGCAGATTCTGACAATTTGTCCAAAGTGCAGTCAGAAATTGCAGCTAAAAGGAAAGAGCACTTCATTTTTTAATTCTGTATGTGTATGCATATGGGCTTTTTTTCCCCATGAAACAATTACAACCTCTAACTGCCGCCCACATTTCAGTTGCCTGAGAAACGCAGCGTGGGTATGGCTGTGGTAACAGGACTCGGGTTTTACACCATCTTGCTATCATTGGCTGGCTGCAAGGCCCCCACAAAACTGTCCCAGCAGCTAGACATGGAAAGTATTCCTGTCCCAGGCACAAACCACTGCAAATTTCTGCCAACGTGAGCGTCTGTAGTGCCTTTATTACTCAGGTAATTATGCTGCTAATGGCATTTGCTCCATCCGTCCGTCCGTCCGTCCGTCCGTCCGTCCGTCCGTCCGTCCGTCCGTCCGTCCGTCCGCCCATCCATCCATCCATCCATCCATCCATCCATCCATCCATCCATCCATCCATCCATCCATCCATCCCTGTCTCAGTACTTGTACTTACAGGGTCAGCACAGTTCAGCCCGGAATGGGATGGAACAGGAAGCAGAGCACACCAAGAGCTAGGTATCACACATGCACTTCTGACTGGGAGGAGCATCTTCTACATCCATCCTCACAGCAGCATCCCCTTAATCAAAATCAGTTCTTCTCAAAGGATAGGCCACATGTCTGTGCTGAAGACTGCACTCAGAGCAAGTGTTCAGCAACACACATCTTGGTTTACAAGTTCTGTCTGGAATTATCCTGAAAAGAAGCACACTCTTTTTTACACTGGACATTTGGGCAGAGGAGAGGGTTGCCGAAGCTGACTAAAAACATTCACCTTCCAAGGACTTGACGGAGCGTATCCACACCACTCTTCTGAGTGAGGTAGAGCAGAAGATGATTTCTGGCTGAACAAAAACACATTTTCTTGGAGAGGAAGAAAGCAAACCATACCCACCCACCTATATTACTGATTTTGAACAATTTTAGTACAGCGAATGTGGAAAACAGGCTTGAGCTGGCTTTAGGGTTGTCTTTCTGTCCTTTTTTCTGCAAAGGCACACCCCAGCAGACAGTGCACAGCCTCAGGGATGCTGCTGTATTCCAAGCTACTGAGTGCAAGAAGGAATATCTACCATGGCTAACTCTGAGAAGTTTACCCTGAAGGCTAGTGCACAGCATGCTTTTCTGACCCTATGGCAAGCCCTGGCACTACTCAAAATGCCTCTGCAAACAATGGAGGAATAAGAACTTTACACCAAAAAAACACTCTTATAAAGGGAGTGGTTAGAGAACCTTCACAAGAGGCTGGTCCTTTCCTCTTACTGGATTGTCTTTTCCAAGTGGAAACTGAATCTGTGCACTGTTCAGTTGCCTCCCATGCTTTTTCTTTACAGTCTTGTTCAGTTTTTGTCTTACCTCTGGCTTTCAAACAAATCCTCCCCCTTTGGGCAAATCCTCCCCGCAATCTATTTTTCCACAGAGTTTTCAGTCTTTGAAGCCATATTCTGCTCTCTTCCACAGATTTTCAGCCATCTGTACATTTCCCCTTCATTTTAAAACTGCGCATCACCAAGATAAAGGCCTTTCAGTACCTTTACACATGCCATCAAGCGTTAGCTGAGAAAACAGTGCTTGTACACTGTGAAAGTCTTACCCTGAGATTTTAACTCACAGACCTTGCTCTCCCCAAGATGTCATTTTTACAGTGTTTGCATTCTCAAGATTCAGCCTATTTTGCTTGTGGTCTGTGGTCAATGGCATAATTCAAATATTTACAAACATTCCTGCAAAGTGTCCTTGCAATGGCCAATGTATTGTGGCTGAAGCAAGTTAAGACTAGGTAGGAAATGTTCTTTCCCTCAATATAACTGCTACTTCAGGAAACAACTCCCTCCATTTAGATTGCAATATCAGGATGTAAGTGCTATAATAAAATTACAGGCTTTAGTGATTTAAGCAACATGCTACTAAGGAACTGGTCAATCTATTAAGTAATCAATATACTGATTATCAAACAAACACACCACTAGTGCTAATCTGCAATTATACTGTTTTCCACCCAATTACACACAATTACAAAAAGTGCTTATTTCACACTCTTAAATCTTAGGAATCACATACATCAACTATTCACGCACAAATCCATCACTTTACCTCTTTACACGACATATCACTGCAGTGGAAATGTATCCCTCTGAAAGCCCACCTTCTCAAAGCAAGTTTTTCAGACACAGTCCTGAAGGGAATTCCTGGCAGATCAGGCTGCAAATCAGCAATGCATCTGTGGGCACCTGCAGTCCTCCTTTCAGATGGTTCCCTCTTCTTCTGTTCTTTATCTGATTCTTTTGCCTTATTCATCATTCTATTCCTGGAACAACCTTTTTGCCACTGTTGTGCCTCCCCTTCTCTGCCCAGTTTCCTCCCTAAGACAAAACCCTTGTTAGTTTATTCTCACTGGACAAATTCAACCAAATCTGTCCCAAACTCTGGACTTCCCAAGGTTGTTATGTGGGGAAAACTTAGCCTATTATTGATACACCCTGCCTGGTAAGAGGGGACAAAAACATCCCCACAAACTTCCAGTTCATAATAGCAACACATTTACCTCCACACTCTGTAAGCCAAATAAGTCTACTTGGTCTTGATTCCTTCACTTGATCCCAGTTTAGCTCCTTATCTTTGCATCTGATTGTGAGAAGCAGGCCAGCAAAACAAAAACTCACATCATTTATGTACTGATCTATCAAAAAACTACCTGTGGAATGGGACCAAAAATGGTGTGCCAAAATGAATGTGACCGTGACATGGCAAACCTGGCAAGGTGGATAGCTGTTTTTCAGTAACTCATGTTTTCTAGGAGGGCTCTTTTTCTGGGATAAATTGTTAGCATAGTGGCTGGCATAGTTAAATAGTTAGCATAGTGGTTGAGAAACATCAATTTAGTAGCAAACATGGAATGAAACATGCAATGTGCAATGGCCTGAAAAATGAAAACCTGGGTTATCACAATTCCTCCTCTAGCTCTACCTTAAAAGCTACTGGGTACTTTTGCCCTTACCTTATAGATTAGAAGGCCATTGGAGTACATCAGTGCTCTAATGGGCAAGAACTTTCATTTCCAATCTCAAGAAAATCATGACAATTTCAGACCAAACTCTGCATTATTTTGGCTAAGTCTCTTTCTTGTGCTACATTATTTATAAATACCCAAAGGGATGTGTAGCTGCTATAGACTGTGGAGGTTTCTCCTGCATACAGAAACTAGCCTTTTCAGTCTTCCTTGATAATTATATTCTGTACTTGGAAACTTGAACTGAAAATGGACAATGAAGAGAATATAAATGCATCTGTCTTTCACTTTGCACATGTTCTGTCATTTTGTTCTAGCTCATTGCATTGTGAGCAACGTGACGTGACTAATGATTCCAGGTAGAAAAACCACCAGAAAATGCTCAGCGTTGACTGTGTCAGCTAGGAAGAAACAATAAGAAAATATGTAGAAAATATGTAGAAAAACCACCAGAAAATGCTCAGCATTGACTCTGTCAGCTAGGAAGAAACAATAAGAAAATATGTGGTCAGCAGTACTGACATTAACATTCAGACACAGTTCAAATATTCATTTGGGCTTAGAGGAGACATTTAACACATCTTTGTAAAATACTCCCACCCATCCTTACCACCACTTTGTTTAGTCTTTTCATTAAAAACATACTAATCCAGAAAGATGCACTGGACTAAAAAATCCCAAATGAACCCAAATAAGCAACCAGGATGATTCAACAATGCAAGAATCTGATATCCCAAGGTATAGTGTGAATGAACATACAAACAAACAAACAGGGCTTCTCAAGTGTGAAAGTCTTACCATTCATCTAAAGGCAACATGCTGAGGAAAAATAAGAAAGAGTCACCTCAAGACGGTTAAACATTCACAGAAATCTTGATAAGAAACATGTCTTCCTTACTATTGTTCCAAGTACAAGCTGCTAGCCCTGTTGTAAAGCCTGGGCATGACCCACCTGTGTTGTGCACATCCTCTCCATCTGCCTTGTGACCCACTCTCCACATAGTGTGACCACTCTCCACTAACTTCCCATGTTGAGCTATGTCCAACCCAAGAACTGTTTCCTGTGTGTTGTGCAAACTGTTTCTCCTTACTTTGGATTGGCATAATTTCTTAACCACTCTGCCTTTTCACACTCCATCTTTTTCTTTAGTGTCTGACTCTTCTGCCTTTCATGGTTCCTTTCTTCCCATAGGCCACGTCAGCAATTCCCAACCTGCACAGCAACCTCTTCATATAAATTGTGAGATCAACTCCAAGTCATTTCTGAACAGCTTTTTGCTGCAGCCTCACTCTTTTAATCCACACGCTGGTTTTAAATCAGTTAATTCTCTTCTTGCTGTCTCTTCACAGCAAGCAGTGGTAGCTCTGCAGGCTACACACCCTGAAACAGCTGGAAGAGATGTACTCTTGTACAGGTGCAGAAGGAAGAAATGTGCTCCAGCTGCCCTCACACAGGATAATGTGCAAGAAGTGCCACTGGTTCCACTAGTTACCCCACCCACAAGTCAGATCCAGACTGTAAAGCAGACAGTACATGTATGCTTCAGCTTAGGAAACCTCAAAACTACTGACTGCCAGGAGTCTGAAGCAGGACAGTAGCCACTGTAAAGCCACTTTAATGTTCTTACCTGTAGGAACAACAGTCAGTGTTCAAATAAAAAACATTCAGTTGCAGAAGGTGAAATACATTTGGTTTATTTCTTTCTAAAGTTTGTACATATACATATATCATTATACATATGTGAGATCCTTCAATAGGGTTGCTTGAGTTCAATGACATAAAAATTATTGAGAAGCTTGCAGGCTCTTTGTTGCCCGTAAGCAACATTTATTCCAACTTATAAAAACACAGAGGAACAGTTATAGTCAGGAACATGGACACAAGAGAGAAGTCTACTTTATATCTCACAGTTTCAATACATCAAAGGCAAATTATTTGTCTGTATACTGTAGGCTTACTTTATCAGCAATGATAAAATAGAGGAAAATATTTATATACAGTCACCTCAAGTGAAAAATAAAGCAATGTAAACTTAAATTCCAAAATATTATTTTAAATGATATAACAATATCCCCAAAAGTCCTTCTTCCAAGGGGAAGAGGACTGATTAAGTGCCTTCATTTATCAGGAAATGATCATTCTAAGTACCAGATACATGAAGCAGAATAAGGGAGGGCATCTTGTGATACCTGTAGAAAAGAGTGACAACTCTGCTTCAGGAAAGCATCTCTGTGTAAGCAAGTGAATGTTTGAGTCCTTATGGACATCAGCAGCACATGGAAAAATCTCCCCTGAACCAGGGCTCAAGTCTGCACAGCTCTGACTCCAACCACCCAGTATGCTTTTCTGACCATGCCTATTCCCAGGGACAAAATGGAGTGTCCTGGTGGTAGGCCAGTGTCAAACCTGAGATGATGACCTCCCCAAGAGTCAGAACAGCAAGTTCCATGCTGCTTGAAAAGATTTAATGGCTACCTCAATATTGTTGCTTCACAGCAGACCAAGAAGTTACCACAAAGCGAGGTGTCTCTAGTGTATTACATGAAAAACACTCCAGCAATTCAGTGATGACAGTAAACTGAATTCAAGGTTACCAGAAAGAAGGTTCCTACACATCACAAAAGCAATAGGAGGCCACCCAGAGGAAAGGTCTTGCAAGGACTGCTGTCAAGCCCTGTAAGGTTAGCTCTGCACACAAGAGATGCATAAGGTGTATGTACACGCATGTGCAAAATGTTTTTCTGCACTACCACTGCTTAGAGTTATGTTTCCCATAGAGCTACAAAGCAACATTGACTGAAAATTCAGTCCTCTTTCTCAGACTAAGAGAAAACAACATAGCAACAGCTCAGGTGGAGGGTAAATGACACTTCTTAACTGCGACTCTGAAACTGACAGTGCTCACCCACAGCTTCCCATCACCCTGGAGGGCAGGAAATCCAAGGGAAAAGCCTAGTACCTGAAAAAAGATTACAGGACTACAGTTTGCCCAAAAGTGACAGGGCGGCCTCCTTCATTTCATTCTGAGCTGCAGTTCACTTGCATCTCAGTTCTGCAAGACATAATCACTCTGGCTGTGGTCCAGTGAAGTGCAAAGGCACAGTTTCACTGAAGCTCAAGTGCTTCAACCTACCTCCATGATAAAGAGTTTTATGACTCCAGGTAAGAATGACACCCTCAGGTTTTGCTCTCTCTTTCCAAGAATAATGCAGACCATGCTACTGTTGCCCTTACTAGAGTACAATAGGAAAACCCACTGGTTTTCCCTATGTCTTTTTCCACAGACCAGCAACTTGTTAAAAGGTTGTTAAATGCTCCCAAGGGAAACCTCTGGAATGCATACAAGATGCCCAAGTGATGTATTTCAGCCCTGCTACTCTTCTTTTCCCTGCTGATGAGCCACTCTTCTGGAAATTTGTACAGTTGCAGAAAAAAGACCCTCACAACTGCTGTACAGCTGTATCTGCAGGAGACATCACAGGTACCTGTCCTTCTTGGACACTTTGGACATGATGTCCCTTTGCTGAATTTTCACAGAGCAAGGTCAACGTTTTCAGAAGTAAAGCTGTGTATTAGATCCCCAGAGCACAATTTTCAGAAGAAGTCAGCATGGATGCTCCTTGTACAGGCACTGGCTGATACAGACAGGGAGAAAGTCAGCCCAGTGTTAAGCTAGCAGAAAATTCCACCCACTAACTCTTGCTTAGACTCTCAAATATATGCCTTGCTTTCAACAAGCAGAACAACAGGCAGCCCCTGGTGGACAACACATGAATATAAAGGCAGCTCAAAGTATACTTTAATTCTGCAAAAGCTCTGATAGATGTTAAAACTGATTTGAGAACAATTAGAACAACAAGCATCCTAACAATGTTTTCAGCTGTTGAAGTGCTTTGACCAAATAAGCCTCAGAAAAGAACAGTGGGCTTTACAGTGCTGAGCCACAGAAGCCATACTATACTTATGAAACACACGCATCTCTAGCCATCACTTAAACATGTTCACCAAGCAATGTAAGCTTCAGAGTGTACCTCACACAGAGTAATTTTAAAGTTTTAAACAGCCAAAAAACTCTGTCCTTTTAGCCAAATTATAATTCTAGACTCAAGGAAGAGGACACAGTTGTCATGAATATGTACAAATTTTAAAAAAAACCCAACCACAACCCACCCCTGTTCTCATCCTACAGTCTTTCAGAATCTGACAGCTCTGAGCATGAGATTTTCTTAAGTGTGTGAGTTAAGACTTATATTACCAGTAGAGCTTGCCCTGTGTGGTGACACAGACGCGATAGCATTTCTCTCCCTCTTCCCAGCAAGAGGCTAAGGGAAGTTGGAGGATTTTGTGTCAAACAAGACTCCATAGCAGCTTAGCTAGGTGCTCTGTCACTACACCATGATACTCAATTGGCCAAGCTGAAACCTTTCCTGGTCAGACTTGTCCAAGTCTCACTTAGGAGAAATTACAGACAGGATCAGTGCCAGAGTGGATACTAATTACAGAGGTTTAAGTCAGAGAAAAATCCTGCCCTTGTAGCTTGTTGCACTTTCAATGCTTGCACTGCTAAGTGATGTACCTTTACTGGTCCAAATAAACCTCTGGCCTGTACCTCAGCTGGTTCCTGGCCCAGATTTAAAAGTAGATGCCATGATTAAACATCTATAATTTTTATGGAATAATTAAGCGTTCAAAGGCAGGGAAGAGAGAACACTTTGGCCCAGCCTGAATTTTCTCTTTCCGACCACAAGGGCAAAGTCAGATCAATGGCCCAACCTTTGGCAAAGTTCTTACTTGCATTTGGTAAGGGATGGGCTACAGTAAGTAACTAAAACATAACCTTAATGAATCTATCAAAATGTTTGAGCAAGGAACATTCTCTCAGGCAAGGCTGGGCTTGTCTCCTTTCAATGTTCAACTGTATGCTGCCATCAGCAGAGCAGATACTCCCAGGCGGCATTCACTTTTTCCAAGCAGCTGTCCTCCTTGCTCTCATATAAACCAGTGTCCTCACAAAGGGCCTATGGTACCCCTGGATAAAGGGTGCTGCTGACACAAGGGATAAAAGACAGGTGGTCAAGGACAGTTCCTCAAGAAGCATAGATTAGAGAGAAAATGAAGCCAGGATTTCTCATTACCCTCAGCACTAAGGGTGGTGCTGGAGCTCACAGCCTCCAGCACGTGACCAGCCACGGAGGGTGGCACTGGCTTCTTCCTACAGCATCACTGTCCTATGCACTGGTGCTCAGCTCAGGTGGTATCATTTCCCTCAAGGCTGACAAAGCCTCTTCTTCCTGGAGCTCAGGTCCCCACAGTGAAGCTCCAAGTGAAGCAGCTCTCTATGCTACACCTCTGCTGCTGGGAGAGCTCTGGGAGTGAGGAGGAGAGGCGAGGCCAGACATACTGCTTCTATATGCACTAAAAATATCCTTTAAAAAGCACAAGCTGCAGACTAGCTTTTTCTGAGACAGCTTCTATGGTTCACCCCTCTAGGCAGCCTAGATACCAGATGCTGAGAACACATGCTGAGGAGCAATGATTGCGCTCTGATGAGAAATGCTACAGAGACTTCTTAACTGCCCCCTCAGAGCAGATGTGATGTCCCAGAGCCTGGGGAGAGCAATACTAGAGAAAATTTAAACAAGCAGCAAGCTGTAAGGTTGCTTGCTTGCCAAAAGATGTGTATACTGCCTTTGACCCTGAAGAAGCAGCCAGTGTTTCCAACAACCTGGATACTAGAAGAGTAGGAATGTTGCCAGTGTCTGGTTTAAGTGTGGGAGGGGGGAACTTTTCATCCCTGCAGCACACAACTAGAGGATCATGGCAGTCTAAACTCGGTCTCACACCTCTCAGCTATAACTGTGGCTGGAAACACAGGCTACCAACAAACAGAGTGAAAAAGCTCTTCACAGGGTTATCCGTTCAACACAGCACTGCTTCAGAGCAGGTTTTCTCAGTGCAAGATGGGAGAATTAAATTTTCTGGATTTCTGCAAGCATGGAAGGAAACAGACCTGTTATACAGAAGCAGCTGAGGTGCTAAGATGACAGACAAGAGCAGCTTGTCAAAAAAGGAGGAGGAGCTGTCAGACTAACTGCAATAAGACCAAAATTCATTTAAAAATGGAGAATGCAGACACAGTAAGCAGTATGCCAACTGCAAAGAAAAGCCATTCCTACTTTCAAGAAGAACACAGCCATGCAATGCCTCCATGAAGCCTGATGATAACCCTGTTATCTCTGACTTCCTCCACTGCCATAATCACATCTTCACTGAATGGCTTGCTCCAGTCAAGAAAGTACCTCATCCCCCAACTGGAGAAAGGAAAAAGTTTTAGCTTTTTCAAGTAAGAAGAGCAACCATATTTGTTATCCAAAGGCATTGAAGCTGTGAAAAGTCAATGAACAATTCCAGTCCCTGGATGTCTGCTAGGCCAAACTCCTCAAAGCAGGGCTGTGTAGATCACTGCTCTCCAGGAGAGCCCCTTAACATGGACACATTGCAACCTGGGAGTAGGCAGGATCAGAGTAAAAGTATTTTAATGATGAACTGTTGTTATTAATCATTAGAAAGTTTCTAGTAACCACTTACAAGTGAGTGGCTATAGAAAAATTCTGAGTCGGCAACACAGCTGAAGAGCATTTCTGCACAACTCTGCTGCATTAATCACTCTGCTGGCTGATTTACCTCTCTACATCAATTAAAGACACAACATAAAAAATACTGGATTTAGAAGCCGTAGTCATGTTCACTGGTTAATGTGTAATTTATCTGCAACATGCAGACAAACACACAGCCAGTCCAGGGAGTCTCTTTTGCAGCCGCTGATGAACAAAAATCATCTCAACCAGACCCCTGCATGATGCTGACTCATAGAGGAGTGTGGTTCTGGTTTCAGAAGAGTATCTCACCCACTTTGGTTGCTGGGTGGGGAGAGGGAAAGGCAATATTCCCCTTCTCCATCAGATCTCTGCTGTCAGGCGCACACTAGGGGGGCTCTTCCCTGTCTCTCCTTCCTTAGCTGGGGACAGCAGATAGTTCAGCCCCTGGAGGATAAGTAAGCCAGCAATGCTTCAGAGAAGGGAGGGTCTGTCTGGAACCACCGTTGCACCTTAAGAAAGGGGAAGCAAGGAGGCGTTGACTACAACCTGCTCCCCTCTTTGCATCCCCGCTCTCTACATGCAGGCAAAGGCTTTGCCTGAGCAATGACAGCACACAGGAGCAGGGAGGGTAACAAGGAAGGATGACACCTCCAGTGTCCCCAGTGCAAAGGCTCTCCTGCATGCACACATGCTCATGGTGGCCAGCCATTAACTCCTGCTTGTACTGAGCACACCCAGAAAACTATAGGCTGCCCCAGTGATTTGCAGCTCAAGTCCCAGAGGAGGGCTGGAAACAAGCAGAATATCCTTACATGCTGCAATCAGAGCTCCTGAGTCACTGCAGTAAAGCACTGATCTCCCATGAAAGCAAACATTTCAGCACAGAAAGACAGCGTGCATGCAAAGCTACCTGGTCAGACTCTAAAGGCTGCTGCCTGAGAACCTGCCCCACCCTTTAGAGTATCGAGGGAAAAAACAAATTACAGTACTGATTGCTAGATGAACCTATTCCCAAGGGAGGGCAGGAGTCTTAGACTTTCACAACAGGATCACATTTTTTTCTTGGTCTCCAAAGCATGCATTACTAACTGAGTGCCTGGGATGTTTATAAATTGTAAAGTAAAAGAAGAAAATGGCATTAATTAAAACTGGAGCAGAAACTATAAATTCTGGGTAAACTAATCTGCATGCCTCAGCAGTCTCAGCAAGACTGCTCCAAGCTCAACAAATGTTTAATGACTACAAAATGCAGTGAAAAACTGCATTCAATGTGCCCAGATGAGACCTAAAAATAATACCCTAATCTGTTTACAAGTATACATGAAAATAGATAATAAATAATGAAAAAAAAATCTCTTTTGCAGTTCAGTTTTTGATTTTTCCCATTGCTTCAAATCATCTTTTCTGCAATGACTTTGAAGAGGAATTACCCAGTTTCTGTGTCAAAGCTGGAAAATGCACTTAACAGGAGTAATTTCTTTTTGAGCTCAGCAATTCAACCAGAATTTTCAGCAACCAAAATATGTTAAAGCCGGGAAAGAAGAAAGTTAAATGTCACCTCTTTGCCTTTTGAAGCACTGCACTCCATAAACACAAGAGGTTTGCCAAGCATGTTCTAGCCTGCCTTCAAAAAGATCATCTAGTCAATCCAACCCTGACAACCATCCAGGGCCATTTACCTTTTTTGGATTTTATTTCTGCTGTATACATCCTAATGTTATACAATTGTTATACAAAGTAATGAACTGGTTCTCTCAAGGATGGGGTGAATTTTTTGCAGTGGCCAGGCAGAGGCATGGCTTGGACTGAAGGTTATTCTACACCACCTCATGTCATTTTCCAGGATCAGGAGAAGATGCCCCTTCTGGGTCAGGGTATTGGGAAGCCAGGGGTTGGGTATTGTTGGCATCTATGTGGTGAGCATTCTTAAACACTCTGTTATTAATACTGTTGTTGCTTACCATACATTTTCTTAGCTCATTGCTTAAATTGTTGTTTTCTCAACCTGTGATTTTTGCCTTTTATGCCTCCAATTCTCCTCTCCAGCCCACTGCAAGGACAGGGAGGGGAAGGAGGGAGTGAGCAAGGACTATGTAGTTTGGAGAGTCTCAGTGAGAACACTAAACTGGGGAATACCACTCCTAAGTTATAACAGAGAGGTCAAGTTTTCTTCCCAAATGTGCATTCAGCATTGCTCAACAGAATTTATTCTCTCTGCTCTGCTTGTTTGTTTTCAGCCTCCAAAGCATGACGAACAGCAGGAGGGATCTCTCTGTTACCCCTCCATGAGCTGTTGATCCATCATTCTTAATTACTCCAAACAATTTCTCCCAATGAGCACTATCATGCATCTCTCTACACTGAGTCTCCACACTCAATAAGCTGTACCACACATCACTTTGGCTTCAGCAGCAGAAAACATGTCTCTTCTTGAAGAAGAGAACTAAATGTTAACACCATCTCAGTAGGAACACACAACTTCTAAAACCCCAGCACCTGGGAAGCCAATTTCTTCTCAGGACTCTACAGCTTTTACCAACATTGCCAATGTTAGGAGCCAACCTCCTGACTTTTAGTAGAGAGCAGCCACTCTCAGTGGCAGATGCCAGATGGACGCGCATCCCAACATAACTCATGAGAACAGTCTCCTCTGGTTTTGCTGCTAGGCTGCAGCTGCAAGGATCAATTTGCTCCAAAACCTCACATCTGAGAGTGCAACATCATTGTTACAGGTAACAGCAGCAAAACACCAAGGAAAACTGTTGCACGGTGGTACTCAGTCGGGGAGGTAAGTCTTAGATCACTCCCAGTTCTGCCCACTAAAGACTGACAGCTTAATAAACTAGATGAATTGACTTGGACCCTTGGGAAGCCTGACAGAACACACATCCACCCAGGCAGCAATTTTCTTTTATGTGTGGCCCTTTCACTGCTTGGGCAGGAAACACTGGTGCATTTCTAAACAGTCCTTGCATTGATCTTGATGTTTCCATATGCATTAAGAATTGCATTCATCAAGAAAGCTGTCCTGTGCCAGGCACAACAGAATGAACAGCAAGGAGCAATTTTCAACTGGGCCTCAACATTATCCTCCAAGGTGCTCTGAGGGGAAGTCCAGTTTGGTTGTACTACTTCATATAGGAAAAGGGGGACACAAAATGGGAAAGACCTGTCTGAGCTCACTCAGTATACTGAGGGCCAGTATAAAAACTGAGATTAAAAATCAGGTAAACAGATTAGGTAACAGGAGAGCCAGTAATCCCTGCAGAGTCATGACACTGCCCAGACAAGAGAGGCTGGGAAGCAGGAAAATTATTTCTATGTCATCTGTCTCTGTGCCTGAAAAATGCTGGCCACCCAAGGGTTTATGGCACAAACAGGGGCCTTTCAGGTATGAAAAGATCTATCCATGGTGGTCTCTCCTGGTTCTGTGCTCCCCTTGGAAAGCCTGGCACAGGGTATGCAGGAACTGCGAGGAGGCACCAGCCTTTTCCACCTAGATATGAGTTACAGAAAAAAAAATGGAAAACATTTTCTGAAGAAAAAAGGCAAAGTGCTTTGTCACTATGAGAGGAACTGAAAGCAGCTCTCTGTGCACACCAACAAGGAAACCCCTGGAAGGGGAAGCAACAGGACACAATATATCATAAGGCTCTATATAGCAGCTAAGTGAGAGCGTATAGTTAAAAACTACACAGAGGCCCTTTGTCTTTAATATATATAATTAATATATGATGCTAATGGCTGACATCTACAGCAGCCTTCTTTGCAAATTAATGTGAAGCCCAGATAACCATTCCAACTGGGTAATCCCTAATCTTCCTGACTGCATAGACAGCATGGGTTTGGATGCCTTCCAGCCTGCAAACTCAGAAGAAGGCTCTCTGCTTGGAAGGAAGCAAACAAATTATTCCAATGCCATCATCTCAGCACTGCCAGAGGTTTCCAGGTTTCATTCCTTTGCACTTGTGCGTCCAGGGTCAATGCAGTAACAATAAGCAACAGTGACTATTTACTGTACCACCTGCTGCTAAGTACCAGTACCAACATGCCCCGTATCATCAGGAAACTAGTGTTCCCAGCACCCTAGCCTCTAGTCAGCCTTCTGCAGCTGCATGTTTGCACAGCTTTTCTCACAGCTACAGCTCACATTCATAGCACTGCAGCACTTGTCCAGTTATTTTTCCCACCCACCACATAAATAAAGTGACAAGTGACTTGAAAGATGAAAGCCACATGCCGATGGGAGGAGATAAATGGGAAGGAGACAGAATCAACGTCATAGCGTTCTACACCTTCCCCAGCTCCTTTAGAAACAGAACACAAAAAAGTCCCAATGCTTCAATTGCTAAATGATAAATTAACAGAGCAAAGCAAAGCAGGAGCAAAGACATCTCCCACAATCTGCACAGAAACAGCAAAATATACAATAGAAAATGTCACTAACACCCCATTCAGGCAGATGCACTTATTTTTTGTGAATGACAGGTTATTAAATGAAAAAATTCTGACCACCGATACTTTGCTGCATGGCTGTTCCCCTAGTTGTCATTTCCACCCTAAGTGACCTTCTGCTTGATGCTGGGTGTTTCTGGCCTGTAGTCCTTCCTCTCCGAGACATTGCGTTTCACCTTGGCGCTAACTGGAGACTCCTGATTCAAAGAAGGACTTGAGTGGGATTTCTTCAGTCCTGGCGCGTCATTCTCTCCTCCACACAGCAGCTCCTTCACTCCTCCTTTCAGCAGGCCAACATAAATCTCATAGCGATTTTTCTAGGAAATGAAAAGAAAGGCCCAAATCAGTCTGGAAGACACTCTGCAGGGGCACATGGGAGATCACCTAAGTAACCTAACATTTTCTGCTGGCCTTGAAAGCCAGGAGTTTGACAGTGTTGTATGAGAACAACAGTACCTAATGTGGACATGAACAACAGTGGCTAATGTAAATTAAACAAAGAGGATTTCAGGTAGACTGAGGCCTGGGGTGCTGTTGTAATTTGAGGCACTCAGTTCTGCAGCACACACATTCTGATACTCTGCCGAGTGGCGGCTCCCATTCCAAGCAACACCACCAAATGAAAGCTTGCTACTGTAGTCATGCTGAGATCTAAGTCATGATGGGATCCCATGTACTCAGGCACATATGGAGATAAAGTGCACTAAACCAAGGGACAACAAAAGTCCGACTCCGGTGTAATCCTCCACTCCCACCAGCAGGTCCCGCTCTTCCTGCTTTTCTTATCCATGAGGAAGGAATCAAAGTAGGGTCTAAGTTCAGACTGTACCAACTTGGCCACCACTAAGCCTATGAGAGAATCTTTTAAAAGGCCAGACCTTAACAACAAGGAGCAGAGGAGAGGGTTATGACAGCAGCATAGTATGTTCCACTGCTACATCACTCACAGGGAATGGTGAAGGCTGCTGTTTGTCCAGACACTTGTATTTTTCAGCTGGACAAGTTCCCTTTAATATACCCCATGACCATTTGCTCTATTCCTTGTCTGAACCAGAGTTTTCCCTCTCCAACAGGAAGATTTTGTTCTGTTTGCTACAATTGCATCATATTCTAAGAAATAATTTGGCAAGGAAGAAAATGAGGGTATAGTAACAGAAGATCCCTAAAGTGTCTCAAAAACAGATGTTGGGGCTGGAGGTCCTGCGAACAGAGCAATCCACTTCACAAGATTTATTTAATAACCTGGCCCTGATATATCCACTAAAGACATGGTTCAGGCATTGTGATTACAGTAATCTCACTGTGCTGGAGTCAGGGAAGGTGGATGTAAACATCTGTACTGATTGTTAACTTGTATTTCAAAGTGGCAGAACAGCAGCCAAGCTATTATTTTTCTGACAAAGGAAAAAATATTTAAGAAAATATTTTACATTTTCTAATAAAGTTCTGGTAAAAACATTTATTTGGGGGCAGAAAGCCAAAAAGCTTGGTAACTGCTTTGAAGTGTGGACTGTAAGGGATTGGGGGAAGCAGAGAACATGACTGGCTTTTGAGAATCCTTTGAATAAACAAACCCTCATAGAGGAGAATCGTAACAAAATCCTCCTACAAATTAAATAAGGATTCCTGTGACTTCCATATCTGCAGTTGGAGCTTCACAACGTGAGAGACTAACACATGAAGCAGGTAAGATGTGTCATTTAATAAAAATGGAAAAACAGCAAGAAGAACCCTGACGCTGATGCGCTGAGCTGATGGATGATTCATCACAAAATGAACCAGACACTTCTGCAAAAGGCCAGCCAGTGCTCTTAGCTTGGGAACAGCTTAATATCATGAAATGGAGAGCGGGGATTTATGCTTTTACTGGTCCAGTAAATACCACCAGAGTCTCAAGACTCAGCAATCAGAATGGAAATCCAGGACCTGCATATGTGCAAATGGCCATTTTTCCCTGAACTTTGTGGGCCCTTGATTTCTATTACAATTAATCAATACATTTCTCCTTTGATTTTAATCACAACAAAGTTGCTCATTCAGTGGCCTGACATTTGAAGTTAGGTAAAAGCTAGTGGAAATTCTGCCGTAAAAGAAATTAATTTGGAAATTTCTGTCAAGAAATAAAACCACAGAACTTGAAACCATTCAAAAGCTTCTGCAACATTATCTCTGAAGAATGAGCGCACATAATAAAGAAGTATGAGGTAGACACACATCAGTATTCTGGCTTTACCTTTCACCTGACAGCATTCAAAAGGTCTAACTATAAATTTTCAGCAATAAGCAACAAATTTTTTGCAAACTGATGCAGTACTTCCTCAGAGAGGAGGCAATGAGAACTGTTCCTTCTAGATTGTGTATAAGCAAAGACACCATCAAAAACAAATGCTACTGGCTGCATACCTAAACAAGGACCAGTTACCTCCTGGTTCACCTGCCCTCCATCTCATTTGTCTTTTTTCAGGAAATAGAATGAAGGCATTGCCAGTGCGTGAACAAAAACAAATTGTAAGGACCTATAGACAAGGAAAATGGCATCTTCCTTCCTAAAGGTACTAGGCTGCTACCTTGGGGACTCACAGGCCTTTTTGGTTATTCCAGAGAAGTATCAGCATGGTGGCCTTTGTACACAGACACTACGTTTAGCCTGCAGTCTCATTCTGAAAGAGACAGTTACAAAATCCTGTCTCACCTGCCTGTTGCCCTTTTCATTTAACTCCATGCAGCAAGCTCTTTCACTACCTCCTGCCAACTCTGATAGGACATTGTTCTAAAGGGAAGGTTTCCATTCAAATTTTCATACAGCTCAACATTTAGGTTTGGTTTGGGATTTTTACTTCTTCACAGTATAACAGAATAAACTGAGTTGGAAGGGGCCCACAGGGATCATCCAGTCCAATTCCTGGACCTGCACAGGACTATCCAAAAGACTATATGCCTAACAAAATGCCTACACAGTATGCTGGACAGCATTGTCTAAATGCTTCTTGAACTCTCTGTGACTGCTTTCCTGGGGAGCCTGTTCCAGTGTCCAACCACCCTCTGGGTGGAGAAGAACTCCTCTAATGTCCAGGCTTAACCTCCCCTGACAAATCTTCAGGCCATTCCCACACATCACCACAGACAGATGCCTGTCCCTCCTCTTCCCCTCACAAGAAAATTGTTGACTGCAATGAGGTCTCCCGTCAGTGTTGTCTCCTCCAGGCTGACCAGACTAAGTGATCTCAGCTGCTCATCATATGGCTTCCCCTTAAGGCACTTCATAATCTTCCCTGCCCTCTTTTGGAGGCTTTGGGGCTTCCTATGTTTCTTATACTGAGGGGCCCAAAATCGCTCGAGGTGAGGCCACCCCAGCGCAGACCAGAGCAGGACAATGCCCTCCCTTGCCTGGCTGTGATGCTGTGCCTGATGCTCCCAGGACAGGGCTGGCCCTCCTGGCTGCCAGGCCATTGCTTACTCATATTCATCCTGCCCTTGACCAGGCCCCATTCCATGGCACTGTTCTCCATTTTCTTGTTCCTAGAGTTGTCCCATCACCACACAACCAGGGTTGCCCCATCCCAGATGCAGAATCTGGAACCTTCCCTTAGTTAAATTCATACAGGTGGTGACTGCCCAAACCTGTAATTTTTCAAGGTCTCTCTGCAAGGCTTCCTTGCCTTCAAGGGAGTCAACAGCCTCTCCAAGTTCTGTATAATCTGCGAACTTGCTTAGTATCCCTTCCAGTCCTGTGTCTAAGCTGTTCATGAAGATGTTGAAGAGCCCAGGCTGACAGATGGATCCCTGTGGAACACCACTAGTGGCAGATCACCAGTCTGCTGTCACCCCATTCACTGTAGCCCTTTGTGCCTGACCCATGAGCCAGCTGCTCACCCACCACATGATGTGTTCATCCAGCTGTGGGCTGGACAGTTTCTCCAGAAGGGTGCTGAGAGAGACGGTATCTAGAGCTTTACTGAAATCCAAAAAAGATTGCATTAACTGGCTTCTGTTGATCAACTAAGTGGGTTATCCTGTCATAAAATGAAATCCAGTTGGACAAGCAGGACTTTCCTCTCATGAAGCTGTGCTGGCTGTGATGATGGCTCCAGTGTCCTCCGTGTTTTCCCATACTTCCTACAATCATTTTCTCTGTAATTATACCAGGCATCAAAGTGAGATTGACAGACCTGTAGTTTGCAGTGTCATCCTTTTTTCTCTTCTTTAAAACTGGGAAAACACTAGACAATTTCCAGCCAATGGGGATCTCTCCAGACTGTTCAAATATCAAATAGAGAAGTTTTGTGATGACATTGGACAATTGTTTGAGGTTTCTTGGATGAATCTCATCAGGCCCCATAGATTTGTAAGGATCTAGCTGGAACAGCTGATCCCACACAAATTCAAGAGTGAAGCTGGGAGATGATAATTCATACAGTCATAGTCCTCCAGCTCAGGGTACTGCGATCCTTGTGGTCCTCCTTTGCCTCCTGGAGGCAAAGATTGCACTAAACACCTCTGCCTTGTCTATGTTGCTGTTTGTGAGACGACCACTCTCATCCTGTAAGAGGATGATGTTATTTCCACACTGCCTTTTGCCATTAATATATTTTTTAAAATTCTTCTTCTTGTCTCCCACAGATCTGGCCAGCTGCAACTCCAATTGAGATTAGGCCACATTAATTTTCTTTCTACAATAGTGAGCAGCATCTCTCTCTGTATTCCTCCCATACCACCTGACCTTGCTTCCACTCAGCATAAACCTTCCTTTTTTGCCTTAGCTCCAGAGGAAGATCCCAGAGCCTTCTGCCTCATATGTTTTGTCTTCCAGCATTTCAGAATTGCCCGCTCTCATGGTCCTTGGAATGGTGTCTTGATAGTTCAACATGGCCTGTGAAATCTGTGCTTAGTGTAAAGGTAACACAGCACTGCACACCAGCACCTTGAATTACCATTTCTCCTACATAACTGAAGTTGCTGCCACAACTTGCTGCTTAGACGAGCAAGAACGCTCGTCTGAACTGCACAGCTCAAATACTGTTTGAGACTCACTAGTGAAGAGGACACTTTTTGTTTCCTGGGCTATACTGGTCCTGATTTGTACTGAGGTATCTGAGAAATATCTCAAAAGATCACCCTGATAAAATTGAAAGGAAATGGAAAAAAAGACCCTACGACCGTCTACTCCCCCATCAATATTTCTATAAATGTTTAACACTCCAGCTGACATGTCATCCTAATTCCCCAAACTTCTAAAAGTGATAGAAAATAAACTTTGTGTCAAGAATCCAAAGCTAAGAAACTGCTTGATCTACCAAGTTTTCCAAGATTAACTCCATGAGAGAAAATGTGTGACTTCTCTGTACATCTGAGTGCTCTATTCAAAACTGACACTCTGCCATTGATCACAACCCTTTGATCTTGACTGTTCAGCCAAACCACCTCACCATCAATTTCCTAATCCACTTCATTAGCTTAACTACAAGCACATTAGAGGAGACAATGTCAGAACAGAAGTGAAGAACAAATAACATCTACTGCTCTCCCCTCACCCATCACACCAAAGATCACATCGTAAAAGACTATCATGTTAGTCAGGTTATAATTCCTCCTCCATAAAGCCATGCTGACTGACTTTGCTACAGCAAAGTGAAACTCAACACAGTGGTTACACAACCTTGCTTTTGCAAAAGCAAAAGTATGCAATGAGTTAAGTTCAGGAGTAAAAAGCACACCTCTAACAGAAACTGAGCATGGGCCACAAAGCTTAAATCAGTTCTGGAGGTTTGTGCTGTGTTGCATTCGGCATCAGCTCTGGTGGTCTCATCTGTCTTATCCACTCTTCCTGTTTTTCAGACTACATATTTTCCTTGCCAGGCAGTGCCTACTTAGAGTAGCATCCTTTCTGACCCAAGGCAACACTAACTCGCAGTTCTGGGGGAAAAAGCTCAAAGGTGTAGTCGAAACAACCACCAGACAGCTGCTGGACTGACGATTCATTCCCACATAGCCCTAAATTGTGGCAGACACCATCAGAGATAAAAACTGCTGTCAGATATTTAAAACAATCTCCTAATGCATCTGCCTAAGTTGCATCACTCAACCCTGTGAGCTTTGTGATCTTTAATTCTACCATTTTCCTTCTCATCCTGACATGCATCTCAGTGGTATATAAATGGCTCTGACAAGGGAGGCATGCCTGTTGACAATAACTTCACCATATCAGTTCTCTCCATTCTACCAATGGAAGACAATTACCATGATCTGCATTCCTGCAGAATGCAATCATTCTCTAGAGACTGAGGTTCCAATACACCAGGCAACACACTTTGTGCATGAAGATCTTATAATCTCTTCACAGAGATACATCAGGAAAGACAGGAGTCTCATTTCTATCCTCTGTGTTACATACTAGGAGCTAAATTAACAGCTAAGGAAGCTCTCATCAGAAAGAAGAACCACATCCAAGTATCTGCAACTGCTGTGACTTTTCTGTCTAGCAAGAACACACTTCCTAGGGAACTAAAGTGAAAAACACAGAAATTCATGACTGTACCCCAAATGTAAGACCATTCATGCCCAAAAAATAAAAGTAATATAATGTTTCCCATATATACCTCAAACTCCAGATAGTGGTCCTTCAGTTTGTAATCATCTACTTCCTTGCCTTTGAGTTTCTTGTCAGGAGGATAGGAGCGATGTTCAGCAAGTTCAGTGGAGATCTGCTTCAGCTTAGCTTCATGGGATTTCAGCTGTTCATCCTTCAGAAACACATTAGGCACTTAAGTGACAGAATCTAAAATACCCAATAAGCAAAGAAAAATAGAGAGGTTCCTGTACAATAGTACCTCATAGTTTCTTTTTCTTAGACTGATAAGGTCTGTCATCCCAGAGTGCTGCCACCAACAGCCACTCAAAGTGGCTAAACTTGTAGAACAACTCAACAGCTAGCAGATGCCACTGGGAAGGAGAGGAAACCTGTCATCCATTGCCTTGCTGTGAGCAATAGAAGCAGCTTGCTGCCAAGCAATACTGACAACATGACACTTCTGCTCTAATACATTTTTGGTAAATTAATTAAGACTGTTGTATATCCAGACAAACCAAGGGCAGAACGAGACAGGCAAAGACTCTGCCTCAGGTCTTTACAATGTAAAAGGAGTTCCTTCCAGAATAGAAAAAACATGGAGTCAGGGCCCCTCCTTCTATTTCTGCTCTGCCAAAAGCTCTCTGGTGTGTGGTTCCTCTTTTTTTAGAACAATACAATGCATTCAGAAGAGGAAGGGCTGTCCAGTTCCCAAAAAGTATCTAATTTTACTAAGCTGCAACCAGCTTTTATCCCACTGTGCAGTTGGAGAAAGTGAGGGACTGCTACTCCCACTTTCTAGGCAATTTCCTTTATCATAATCCCAGGCCCACTCACTTCCTTCAGTCCATCTGTCAGCTAACCTTCCCTCATCTCAGAAGGTTTCCATCTCCTGCAGGATGGCCTTCTGTCCATTTCTAGGCTTGGATCTGAAATAATATTTGAATTAGGTTAAGTCCAAAATAGACACATGGTCATGCAGATATTGGTCAATTAGCCAAGAAGTAGTACTGAGGTCAGCTGCTGGGTAGGCACCTCGCCTCAGAGGAGGGAACAGCTGCCAGCGTTGTCCCTCAGTGGTGTGGTTCTGAATGCAGCCCACAGCTTCAAACCTAGCTCAGACATGCCTGCACTGCACTGAGTCACATTGGGTACTGAGCCTCTTGGCTTGCTGAGCTGGAGCTGCAGAAAACAGCAGAAAGGGGGAAAACTTCTACAGATGATGATAGCTAAGTCCCAGCTAATCTTGTGTTTCAACTCTCTTGCAGGAGAACGGAAGAAAGAAATGTGTGGGATAATTTGCCTCCGCCTAAACATGGTAGGGCTGAAATCACTTGCTACTGATTGCTACTGAAAATTCTTGTTGCTGTTAGTTACTACCCTAAATGTGCATGCTCTCTCATTAGTGCTCAATCACTCTTTACATTGAGCTGATTTCACTGGTCCTAGGGACATCCTATGGTAGTGAGCTCTACAGCCTGATGACAGGGGGTCTTTGAGCAGCTATTCCTACAACACTTGTCATTTCCAAGGCACCAGCTTTGGAGTTTTTCTGTGCGCAGCACATTCTCCAAAAAAAAAAAGAAAGAACCCAACACCCTAGTAGATCTTTTCTAGACTGGTTGTTCCTTTATATATAGCTTTGTCACATCCCTCTTTGGCTGGACTAACGAAGATCAGACACTGCTCTGCTTTCGAAAGAAAATCTGGTACAATGATCTTGCACAACCAGTCATCATGCCCAGCCTCTCTTCCTTACCCATGTTAGGTCCTCACTGCACCCTGACTTCTGGCTGATGAGGAACAGACCCTTTGAAGAAGTAGTGTCCATCATGATTCATCCCACAAATCCTAAACATCAACCACAGAGATTTGACAATTTGTATTTTTTTTGTCTGCCAAATGAGAAACGGCCCGCTGGCAGCTCTTCCACACTGACAAGATGAAAGCAGACATGTTTCTGCTTGCTTTTGACTTTATCTACTTTGAACACTTAACATTCTTCTGCTTGTCTAAAACAGCTTATCTTATTCCACTTTTCATGTCTCTCCTTCTTCAAGATACAAACCCAGGGTTGTGATCTATCTTTTCCCTTTCCAGATTAAATGGAAACAAGGAGACTAGGAAACAACATGCTAAATAGAACAATCACACAGAACAACAAGCAAAAAAAGCTTACTTTGGTGACAGGAATAAATTATGGAAGCCCCATACCGTATTTTTAAAAACTTATGCATGAATAAAAAAGTAAAACCATGAAGGATGGGAGAAGTCAGTACTATTTTTCACATAACATGCTTTAAACTTTAACCCAGAACAGAAGATGGTAAGTCAGTCACCACATTGTAAGAAAAAAGGCTATTGTCATGGAGAGAGAAAAAGTAGGGGCAACCTAAAAAAATCCACACCCTTAGAGAAACACAGATTTTGAGACAGTGGTTTCTAAGGATAGTTGCTAAGCTATGAAGATGGTAAAAAAATAAAACCCAACAAATGATGCATTTAGGAAGCAATCCACCATGGGCAGATCACTTTAAAAGCAACAGGAAGATGTCATGAAGCAAAACCTCTGTCACTCTTGTTAATCAGATCAACACAATCAGGAGGAGTTGCAGGCAGGCCTTGCATCTCCCAAAGTACAAAAAGCTACAAGTACAAGCATCTGACACAACCAACCAGTCTGAAACAGGCAGAAATACATGTGTTTGTGCAAGACACAGTAGAGCTGTGAAAATCCCTGCCATGGGATGCTAAAAGCTTGTGTGGTCACAAGGGAGACTGAAGACATTCATGTAAGACACAGTTTATAAATATATATTATACAGGAAATCCCTGGGCTGATAAATGGAGTCTGGAAAATCCAGAGGGAGAAATATAATTGATGCTTGTCCGATGCATCAGCTTTCACCTTTTATCAATTCAATACGCCAAAGACCAAGAGTACGTCTACTTCTTCTGAAATGACTGGCTTTCAAATTCAAAATCCCCAATTAATCAGTATTTGCAAAGTCCTCTGCAGGACCACAAGCACAAGAAGAAAATTCTGTATCTGGTACTATTTTCTTCAAAAGCATAAACCAATTGTATTTGAGTCTGTTTCTCTTCTGCCCCCACTTCAAATATTGCTTGAAGAAATGAGCATTTACTTTGCAAGCCTTTTCCTCCTAGGACTGCAAGTGGCAACAGCTATAAAACAGTGACATGGACCACCACCCAGTGTCCACTCAGAAAGAGAAATCATCATATATAAAAATGTCTCACCTGAGATAGCTTTGTTGTGGTGGCTGGCAGAAGTGGGCGACTGAACTTCTTCTGAGAGCCAATGGCTGCTGGAAATGGTGGTGCAGAGAAGACAGCAGCCACACAGTTGATCTTGTTGATCCAGGTCTGCATTTCTTCTTGGC
Source organism: Anthoscopus minutus (assembly GCA_013399455.1). Lineage (NCBI taxonomy): Eukaryota > Metazoa > Chordata > Aves > Passeriformes > Paridae > Anthoscopus > Anthoscopus minutus. Next base: position 6,350 of record VWYI01027309.1, on the reverse strand, counting down.
TCCTGAGGAAGCAACACATATTAAACACTTGTTGACTCAGCCTCTTCTACCTCTTTCCATCCCTTCTGCAGCATTTTAAAAGTCAGAATAACCAGAACTGGACAAGTCAGAGCCTGCTCCATCTTCCTGCCTATGTTTGCAAGCAGATAGCGCTAAGTCAGTCAGTCACAGGCTGGCTTCTGGTTAGGCCTGTACCTCACCCTGATACATATATTTTCCTAATCCATTCCCAGTAACACAGGTGACAGAGCCACCTAATGCCGTGATTTAGATGTATGTCCTAAGGTCTCAGTGGTGCTGGACAACACAGATCTCTAGGAGGTTTCACATGTAACTCAGCAGAAAACGGCTCAAGCAAAAGGCAGGTCAACTGTCTGGATATTACAGCACAAAAAATTTAATCAAATCATTCTTGTATTAGGTAGTAACTTTGTTTCTACTCACAGCATATCTTCTAGAAAGATATCAGGCTAGGCCCTGATGACAACAGGAGACAGACAACCCAAGACTGCCTTTGGTCATTTGCTTCAATGATTAATCACTCTGGCTTTTATAAGTTTGTGCCTTGTTTCCAAATTGAATTTCCTGGAGCTTCAGCTTCTAGCTGCTGCATCTTGTTATGCCTCTCTCAGATAGATTAAAAAGCCTCTTAAAACCTGATGTTTCTTTCTCATGCACTACTCGTGCACTTTAATCGTATCATTACTTAATCTTATTTCTGATCAAATAAACAGATTGAATCTCTTAAGTCTCTGTTTTAACCTGTCCAGGCAGGAATTTACTCCTCCTTCAGCACTGCTTTCTTTCCTCAATGAGTGTGATGAGAGAAGCACTTACTGGGCTTGGAAAAGCAGAACTCTCCAATCTGCTGTTTTGAGCTTGAGGACATTGGGTTTCTTCTCATAGTCTGTTGCCTTGGACGCCAGCGCATGGTGCACACTAACCGCATTCTTCAGATCTTCCTCTGACAAAGCCTTTTCTGGCTTATATTCATCCTGCAGGAGACAGCAGGGGTAAGCAGCATTTTATTTCTGCAGGTGCTATTCTTTTTTCCTTAGCCTGGGGAAAAACCTTGTTCCAGAGTTCAGAAATAGTAATAAAGTATATGAACTAATTGCAACCTGACTTGCAGACTTGTGGTTTCCACTACCTTTAGCATGTTTTTCTCTCTCTTTCTTTCTTTGTTTTGATGTCTTTCCAAGGGAGAGAAGTAGTTCCACTACCTGCTTGACAGGAAGATATGTAAGTAGGAAGTACTTGACTATAACAACAGCTGTGGATTATTTGTCTTCATTTCAAGAATCCTTCATAATCAGCTCCCCACCTCCACTATTCAGGTACTTGAGTTCTCAGCCTGTACAGCCTGATTTTAATTTTTTTCTACCCATTACTTTTGTAGGTGCTCCTAGGCAAGATCTCTCACACTGCAGGAGCATCCTTACCAGTATGCACAAAGCAAGTTAGAGCAAACTCCGTTAAACCTATCTGATGAGGGCTACAAACGGCAAGCACAGCTCTATCTGGGTTTCTGATACAATGACAGCACCACTCCTAAGACCAGATGACAAAAACAGGGATTCTTGTTTTGCAAGCATCAGCTTGGAAGCAGTCTTTGATCTCCTGAGTGACAGAAGCTGGACAAGGGCATAATGTAGGCACAAGTTCCATCCAAAGCCCACATGACTACAAATGGCTTGGGAAAGCCAAGAGACTTTGAAAGAAAAGTGCTTTACCAGCAAGGCTGCATCACTTTGTTTCTGAAGAGCAGGCCAAAGCAGTCTGTAACTGACTCAATTTCTGCCCCTTAGTGTATCACAGAAATCAGTCTCACCTGGAATATGCACCAAGTGTGATGTCTGCAAAGCAGTGAAGTAACTCCCTGCAGGCATGGTAACTACTGATCCTGCACTTGAACACAATTTACGAGATGAGCAGGAAACACAGTGTAGAGTGCACAGTGCAAGTGCAGAGTGTTTGCAGGGAAAGCTTCAATATCCAGGGAGGCAGCCACCCAAGAGAAGACCATGCCCTGGTTAACGGGCATGAATTCTCTACAGAACTTCTCTGGCAGCACACCAAACAGGACTGCAGCCAGAGGAATCTACACCACTTGCCAAAGGTATCTGAGGTTTCCACCAGGCTGGGCAGGGGCTCTCCAGGCTGAGTTCCAGTGGATAGGCAGTCACCAGCTGTGGTGACTACCTCTTGAAAAGCAGGAGAAAACATCTTGCTCCTCTGCCTTTCTTGCTCCTCTCAGCTTTTCTGATGGAGGTCCTGCTAGCACAGGTCCACAACTTGCCGCACTGCTGCTCAGACACTGAACCTGAGAAGAGGCAGCTACCCAGCAGTTCTTCCACCCCACCAGTTCCATCTGGACCTAGGCAAGGGCACAACCCACCATGGGTCTGGTAGGCCCAGCAGAAAGGCAGAGCATTACTGTACAGGTGACCAAAGGGCAGCCTCCAATCTAAAGAATCCATGACATAAGGGATTTTCAAGGGCTGGCAGTAAGCAAAGTCAAATGTCCTTCCACTCTCATAATTTAAGACTTAGTAAGATTTGGAGGCATCTATCTTGAAGGATTTTGCCTATGCCCACTTAGGGCATTCTTTAAACCTTCTTGAAGGAAGTCTGGCACACCCTCTCTTGAAGGAGGATGCAAGGCCTCAGGTCCCATCCCTTCCTTTAAGGGTTCACAAGCTGATTTATTTGGTGGTACTTCTGGGAGAAATTACTAGCTCCATTGTCCAGGAAAACAGGGAAAACCTCAGAGCCAGAAAATGAACTTAGACAGGCCTCGTATTACTGACTAGAGATAGTGTCAGCTATCACTTAGCTTGTTGCCTCCCAGCTTCCTCTGCAAGTTGCATCCAATGTCTACAAACCGCTCTGGTGACTAAACCCGTTTTAGAAGAAGTCCACATTTGGGCAGTCCCAGAAGCAGCCCTTGCTGATACCCCTCCTTTCCAACAGAAAGCATTCGTGGAAATCCTTCCTAATCCCACGAGATCAATTGGCTGGAATCTACCTTGACAGCTGGGGCTCTGCCAGCTTCTCCAAAGGCACTGATCAGCATACCAGAAATGTCTCCATGTAGTTTGCCAGCCTCAGAGGAAGCTGTAACGACATAAATGTGCTGCCAAAATTTCTTTTCCAAGGCCTTCAACTCTTTTTGATTGGTAGGGAATGCTAGGGGAGTAGGAACATCCATTTTCACCTAAGCCGTAAAGGACAGCATGTGCTATGATGTGCTGGTGTCAGGGTGCAGGTTGAGCTGAAATGGAAGGCAGTTCTCTAAAGTTAGACCTAGACAGTGGCAAGAAATATACATGGAGCCAGAATGGAACTGTGATCTGTCTGTCAGCTGAAGGCTGATGTGAATGCTGCATACAATGCAATGGTTCATGGCAATTCTGAAACTCCTGGAGAATGACTTTCCCACATCCTGATGACCCAGAGTCAGTATATTTTCTAAATACATCTCTGGAAAACCAGAGAATGACATTTGTCTTTTTTTATCAGTCACTGTACCATGGATAGATATCTCCATGCAGCTGCATGTGACAGCTGCAAAATTCTCTTTCAGAAAGTTTCACCACCAAACACTTTACATCAGTCTGGCCTTTCCCTATTTTTTCTTTTTTAATTTTTAACAGAGAAATTTTGAGAAAATTTATATAAAAATACCTGAAGCCTGCAAGATTATAAAGTGCCACATTGAAGAGCAAAGATGTTGCGAGCCTCACAGAGGAGTCCGAACAAAACACAAAGGTTTGTGTCCTGTACTATTTGCCCAGAAGCAATTTCTAGCAAGGAAGCGAGGTCAGCCTTATGTCCTCTCCTTATAAGGTCTTCTTGTGTATGCACATCACATCCCATGTCAGTCTAGTGAACAGTCATTCTGTCAAGCTCCTACTTTGCAATTTCCTCTTGCTATGAACAGAGGGCAGGAAATTAACCTTGGCCTGAGGATGCCCAGAGACACAGCCAACATCCCAAACATATCAAACTCCTTATTTTATATAATATTGTGTAGGCATGTTTAGTTGGCTGTGAACATTTCCAGTGAGTTACCCGGGCGCTCTCTGTGCTCACTAATTCATAAACCAACTCTCCTAAATCACTCATTTAAGAACAAAACAATATGCACCACAGGAATTAGCACTGGAACAATTCCAATGAGAAAAAAAAGGTGGGCAGGAAGACAAGGCTGCCCAGGAAAAGTCCTCAGTAAATCTCAAGTGACCATCATTTACAAAATTCTCTCATACATGGACTTGGACAGCAAAATAAGGAAAACAGGAATGCAAGCAGAGTGACAGCAGAATTGGGATCACACTGCCCACTGGGGGAATCACAGCTGCTATGAACAATTAATATTTATATTACAGTAGTGTCTTGAGGGAACAGCTGAACTTACAGATCAACACAGAAAGCAATACTACAGAGGTTTGTACATGTGTTTGTGTGTAGACAGTACATGTACAATGAGATCTCTTCCTGCTTGAAGAGCACTCATTGCAATGAAACTATCACAGATGTCATCTCCATATACATAGAGAGAATGAGAGAAAGAGGATGTGGATGTGAATGCACTCCACCCTACTGCACTCTACAATCAGAAGAGAAGGTGAATTGAGACAAGGAAATCCTTTGACAAGGACTATTGCCAGAACTATGCACTTCTGCAAAGAAATCAAGCTGCTCTAAAATGCTTCTGCACTTACTAAAATTAGGATAAATTCAGTTACTAGCATATTACAGAAGGAAACAGCAGCTCAGAAACCTTGACTATAACTACTTGGCCTAGCTGTGTATTTTTTAACTTTGGCATGTTCACCTTCTATGATACTACATCCCTAAAAGAGTAAATTTTATTTGAGTGCTGAAGGAAAGCCCTGGTGGACCTTCTAAAGCTGAAATCAGGCTTTTCCACAGCTGCATCTTGTGGCTGAGCAGGGGCCAGAGGCACCCTGGGGAGGCTCACAGCTGCTCCGTCACTCTTGGAATGAGTTACTTCCCAGCACACCCTTCTGTCAACCTCTCGCAGCACGAAAGCAAAAGCCCGGCTTGTCAATCTACTACAGTAAAATGGTTTCAAAGCAGTGGATGGCTCCCATGCAAATGAGAAAATGCAGTTCTGCAGAGTACTGCCCTGTAATCAATGAATTCAAGTCCTCTGGTAAGTGCAAAATACACAAAAACAAGTAAGAACAGAATTTCAACAATGCATTTTACTCTGCAAAGATGCAGTCATATGTGAAATTACTCCCTGCTCCTGAAAGCATGGAGGGCAACAGGGGGGAGGGCAGCATTCTGTAGAAAATTTGAGTGCTACATCAGCATCTCTACATTTTATTAAACAGAAAGCATTTAAACGAATATGCCAACAATACTAATAAAAATATTTAATTAAGGTGCTAAAATAGATAATATCCTCAGTTCTTTCCCTTGTATATCAAATAAGAAATTAATTACTCTAGTACAAAGAAGGAGCCTTCTTATTTCTCAGAGAACCATGCAGTCTTTTCAGGTGAACATTAAAGATTACTTATTTCAGAAACTGAAGCTGATGAATCCACTTCAGCAGAAAAGGACAAGTACAAGACTGCCGTGAAGGCATTTTAGTAAAACCTGAACTTGCTCCCAGCAAAAGGACTTGGGATTCAGTGGACTTGGTTCTAGTCTCTTACACTGGGTCTATGAGCATATCACATCCAACTTTCAGCCCAAATCTTCTATCCTTACTGCAGATTTTTTTGTCTGTTTCAGGACTTCAGCCCCCTCAAAACGGTACTGCACCCTGAGCATTCACCTTGTAAACCTCATGCTATAATAATCTGATCCAAATTATTATTTCTTCTCAAGAGACTATTCAGGTTGGACCCAATGAAACCACAGGAGGGAGGAAACAGCAGTATGTACTGGCACTCCTGATAGTTACAAAACAATCAGTTTTTGAGTGAAAATGTAAAACAGCTTTCAAAGAAGCATACTTCTGCAATATAGGACAGTCCGGACAAGTAGCATCTATTCCATGAATATTTCATCTCTATTGGAGGGCAAAGAGCCTTAACAACCTACTTAGCTGCTGCCATTTATTTGATTTTGACAGTTCTCAGTCTTTTGTTGCATTTTATGTTCTAACAGTATAGTTAAAAATGTACTATAATATATTTAAGCTTTCAATAAAAGGCATGAAGGGTTTAATCTGACTTTTTTTTTAGACATCTTGCTGTCAGGAAGCACATTTTGTTACAAACCAGTCTTTTCTTGCTTATTGGGAAAAAAGTATCCTTTTATCCGTCAATTTAGCAAAGGAACAGAAGCTACAGATTCCTACCAAAGCC
>VWYI01027306.1:0-14850 GCA_013399455.1 Anthoscopus minutus | reverse complement strand
GTAGATTACAAATTATCTTTATTAACATCTTTGAGGTCTTTGGACTGCATGTACACTGAATGAATTATAGGTGAAATATGAATATTTCCTGTGTTTGAAAGACTGAGTTTTAGAATAAGTTTGAGAAAACATGCTCTCTTGGGATACACTGAAAAAGTCTTTTCTGTCAAACTGATTACAAGGTAAGCAAATATGGCAGAATTTTCTTTCAGACTGTAAGTGTCAGTATGTGGTATAATAGTTCTCTTTCTGAACTAATATGAATATGATAATGTATTTGATTTGACTATAAACTATCATTTTTAAGTTAATCAAAGTACAGTGACTTGTATGTCTCAGTGATGCAACAAAATAACAAAGTCAAAAATCCTGTCACAATTCTCTATAACTGGAACCAAGAAAGAAAAACCTAACACAATTTAATACAGCAAAGGCATTTTAAACATTAAAACAGTAAATTTCTGTTTTAGCTGAAACAAAGTCAACCTTTGCTACATGTATGTATGGTAAAAGAAGAAAACATCAGCCAGCCTGAACACACAGATTAGGAGATAAGCTGTATTTACAGCTGCTGCTTGTCTGAGGAAGCATGTAACTCAAAATAGCAAGAGAATCACAGGAATGGTAGATATACAAATCCCATTGACTTTGTAGCTAAAATACAAATTATAAATTGTAAATAAGATTAATTCATGTTTAATTGCAAAGAACTGGTGTGATTCTGAACAACTAGTGGATAAAATCCATGATACACTGCAGGACTCACCTTTGCAGCTTACTGACGTCTTAGGCTGTTTTCCCACCCATTTGCTGTGTCTGGTCATATGTCAGCGACATTCTGTCATTTACATCAAAGTCACCTGAGTTTTGTTGTCATAGGATGGATCAGTGCCTAACATCATGATAAACAGTGGGAAACAAACCTGAAGTTATTTGAAGTCTGCAGCCCAGAGAACTCGAATTTTAGGTTTTTTTTTAAGTATGCACATTTACAGGATTGAAGAAATAAATATTTTTCCTCTGTATCTCATTAATATCTTCTTTTCCCCTCGGGTAGATTTTTCTAGCTTTTAACTGTGCACTGCCAAGCAATAGCATTGGAAGCATATTTGTCTCAGAACAGAAGTTTTACTGCTATTCCGTTTGAATACTTTCCAACCATTTACTTCCTGTAATACCACAGCAAGCACCTATCGGAACAGAATGCAAGGGAATTTAACCAGCACACAGCATAAACTCCAGGTTAATTACTTTTGTTGGTTTGGATACCTCCAAGAACACCCACAACCCCAACCTTAATATTCATACAAAAGGATCATAAGTATATGAAAATACTGAAGTGATTATTTTTATCTTGAAATATCAGGAAATCTATTTTCTTTAAAATAAATTGATGCTTGTCTTACAAGTTCTTGATTCTAAGACCTAAAGCTGGTCAAATGTAAATGTCTTTGGCATCTTCCAGGGTTATCCCACCAAAACTTCTTTCTGCTAGCAGTTTTCAAGTTGCTGAAGAGATCATCTAAGTAATGGAACTTTTGTGTAATCAGGTTTAAACTCCTCAATCAAGAAATGAGACATTAAACATTATTGTTGCAATGTTTTATGATTAAAGACACTGTGAAATTTTGCTGAAGTTATTCATTTTTTCATTTAAAATAAATAACCCTTTTTCTTTTTTTGCTGATCATTTCTTGGGGACCCTCACAGATTTTCTATGCCCTGTTTTGAACTCTTTAGTATGAACCCAGGAACGTTGTCTGTAACATAATTGTGAAATCTGACCAGACTGTTCAGGGATAGGATAAGGATTTCACTGTGTTGTATAGAGTATTGAATGCATGCTTGTCTACACAGTGTGAAGAACAGTTTCTAAAATCAACAGATTAAATTTGTCCATTGGAAAACAACTAATGCAAGCCATAACAGAGATGATTAGCCCAGGTTTAAAACATAAACTTCATATTGATGCTAATAATGGTAATACAGAAATGAATTAATATTTTATGTTTCTCAAGTAGAATATATGTGAACTGAATATTGAAAGACTGTTTAAGTACATTTATTAGCACTATTTACATGGACAAATACTATATAGCATGGAAAAATGGAAATTAAAAGTTGATTTTCATAGTCATGTGGATGAAATGAAATTATAAATTATTCGCATTAGCTGAAGTCTTTCTTGACATTCAAAATATAACAGAAAATAAATCAAGCCACACTTAGGCATTTATATATTAGCTGGGTTTGTCTCATGAACTCTTATTAACCAGTGTGAGTATGTGATTGATAAATGGGTAACTCTACACTCTGTATCTGCTGAGCATGGATTTTCACATTATAATTTCTTTCAAATTTCCTCAGAAAAAAAAGTTGTTGTTTTCTCTTACCCTGTCAGTCTAAGAGTTCTCTAGAGCAGAGAAGAGCATCTCTTTATTTAGCACAGTTCTCTGAGATGGTGACCCTGTATATATATATGGTCTCTGAGATGGTGACCCAATATACTTATACTTTTAAGTATGTCCAGCCAAACAGGATATAAAGATCTCACATCATCAAGCAAAATTTTTTCTTCATTATGCCACTTTTATATTTTGTAAATGTATGAATTTTGTGCCATTGATTTGCAGTTCATGTATTAGTATTAATTCTAATACAAACACATGCAGAGTCACATCATAAGCAAGTGGATTGCTGTTGAACAGAACCTCTAGTCTTTTCAAATTTCTTTCAGTTTAGAAGTACATAAATAAGAGAAACAAATTTGAATACATTTGTGATAAGAGATGAAAATATGACTGTATGCTGGGATTTTTTTCACTTCATTGACTTGTGGCTGTCTATTTCCCTATGTAATATATCAGAAAATAGAGCTATCCCATGTGTCTGAGGCTTAGTCTTTTCCTTGGCATGAACAGATCCCAGAGCCAAATATTTGAAAATTAAGTTTCACTTTTTCCCTAGTGGTTGTATGTTGACAAGTGCATTATGATCCATTTGTATAAATGATCTTCAAACAGCTGTCAGTAAGAGCTATGTTTAAACATTGCAATGAAACTTCCTAAACAGATCAGATTGCAAGAGCAAACTGTCAAAGAAAGGAAGTTATCAGGTAAGCAAAATTCTTGTGTCTTTGATGATTAGAGGGAACAGTCCTATCTGTTGGATTTCTAAAGCTGCAGTATCAGTCTAGAGAGAAAGAACAAATGATGGAGTGTAATGCCAGATTCCTCAGGTCCTAGGAAGCTGGTCCCCAAGGAGGCATGCAGCAATGTTTCAGATATAATTTACAGAAACACTGAATATTCTGAGTTGGAAGGGACCCACAAAGATAATTTAAGTCCAACTCCTAAGTGAATGGCTCCTGGGGATCATACCCACAATCTTGCCACTACTAATGCCATTCTCTAACTAACTGAGCTAATCTCATAATACTGGTGGAGACTTAAAGCTGAGGTTCTGCTTCTTTGGAGGATCAATTGAGATAGATGAAACATTTGGATAGAAACAGTGTAGGTATTTTTCAAACTTTTAAATAATAAGAATTCAGAGCTGAAATGGTGCTTGCAGTGCATACATGCACTGTTCCAACTGGTGCTTGATCTCTCTGATACTTTGTTATTTCAAACTGGCAATCTATCTAGCTCTAGAGACACTTCTTAGATGGATTTATGTTTTAATTACTCTCCAGGTTTGCCCTTACACATTACCTTGTGTCACAGGTAAGCACTCATTCTTGACTGAATGTCTGTAGTTTGAATCCGATCCCATCTCATCTTTTTCAGCTATGGCAAACTGACTCTGAGCCAAAGCTCTATGGGCAAATGCCAATTGCCAGTTCAGCCCCCCTCTGAATACTGAATAAGTTGCATGGCTACAGGGATGCTCAAATAATCTCAGACGATGAGAAGCCAGCAATATGATATATTTCTAGATGGGCACAATGACAGTTTTTAACAGGCTGTACACATCTGACCCTAGGACAAGGCTACACAAAAGTCCTGTTTAGAGAAGTGGTATTTTGATGGCATCTGCCCAGCTCTAACATTATCTGATTTTGGTATGTTCAGGGAAAACAAAGTGAGGTACACACAGCTGTCATGGGGAAGAGAGTACCAGAAGTTCCATTAGATATGACAAAGGGAGAATACAACTGAATATTAACAGCTTTACATTTCTGCAACAAGTGCCATACTTGAAAAAAGCTAAAAATGAATTCAGCAGCCACAAGTTGAAGAGAGTGGTCTGGGATGGTGTGACAATGAGGGCTGTGGTGCCACATACCGACATCTAAATTAGAAAGAAAAAAATTGGGGAAGACAATGTTGCCTCAGTGTAACAAATCCGTGCATCTGCACCATTTAGAAGGCTGAAGTATGAGCAAGCTTGTCTGTCAAAGTGGGCTTGGAGTACCCTGCAATTGGGGTCAGGGCTTGACTTCCTGAAATCCCTAGTGCTGGTTGTAGCTAGTTGTTAGCAGGTTTTGTACAGAGTGTGGACTGATGCAAGAAAAAGCAAGAAGAGCCAGCAGATCAATACCTGACTCTGTTCCTAGTATCAGTGGCAAAATCATGGGTTCTTTGATTGTGGATTGGTTTGCATGACATTAGGCCTGCTGGCCATAAATGGGGTACACTTGTAACAAAGGAGGAAAAGAAATTGCACAGAATTTAACAAGACTCATTGAGAGAATTTTAGACTAGATTGGAAGGAGAAAGGGATAAAATGAGGCCTGCTCGAAATAAGCTTGAGGGTAGCATGACGTTGTTTGAGGGGTGGTATCCTAACAAGGTCACTTACGTGGCCATCTCAGTAGATGTAGGAAACTGAGACCATGCAACAGCAAAGACGAGAGAGCTATTGATGCATTAGAAACCACAGATGTGCCAGAGAATTGTGGCATAAGCAGTAGAGTTTCTCTCCTGGAAAGGTGGCAAGATCAATATCCCAAATGAACTGCTTCTACACCAATGCATACGGCATAGACAGGAAATGGAGGAACTGAAAGCCACTGTGCAGCAGGCATACTATGCCATAGTCAGCATCACAGAATCATGGTAAGATGATTCAGACAACTGGAAAGGAAGTTCAGGACATGCAAAGGAAGGCTATGAACTCATCCGAAGGAAAAAGCAAGGAAAGAGAGGAGGTAAGGTAGGCCTGTGTGCTAGGGGGTGTTTTGACAGTCCAGAGATGAATGAAGGTGACAATAGGTTTAAGACCTTATCAGGGAGTCAGTGAGAAGAGTAGATATCCTTGTTGCAGTCTGTTACGGACCACCCAATCAGAAGGAAAGGACAGATACAAAATATTACATGAGTAGCTGGAAGAAGTCTCATGATCATTGGACCATCTTATTTTCAGGAGGGACTTCAGCTTAGAAGATACTTTCTGAAAATACAACACAGCTGAGAGGTTTCTGGAGGGTGTAACTTCCTGACACAACTAATGAGGGACCCAGCTGGGATATACTGTTTGTGAACAGAATAGACATGTGATTGATATGAATGTTTGAGGTATTTTTGGGCACAGTACCTATGAAATTACATTTTTTTTATTCTCAGAGAAATAAGGAGCAGATTCAGTAAAAGTGCTACCTTGGCCTTCCAGAGGGTAACCTTAGGACTGTTTAGAACACTATTTGAGAGATTCCCTTGGGAGGGAGTTAGAAAGAGCAAAATAGTCCATGCAAGTTGGACATTCTTTAAGAAGGAAATCCTGAAGGCTCAGGAGCAGGCTGTCGCAATGTGATAAAAGATGAACCATTGGGGTTCATCTTTTGATAAGTAGACAAACTTGACTGAATAGCAAACTTTGGCTGGAAGTGAGGAATATAAGAAGAAGCCTGGGAGTCCTGGTCTGTGGCAAGTTGAACATGAGTCAGCAGTACCCTGGCAGCCAGGAGGGCCACCCGTGTCCTGTGGTGCATCAGGCACAGCATCAACAACTGGGCAAGGGAGGGGATTGTCCTGCTCTGCTCTGAGCTGGGGCAGCCTCACCTCCAGTGCTGGAGGCAGGTCTGGGGGCCACGGTATAAGAAAAAATGGAGTTATTAAAAAGTGTCCAAAGGAGAACTCTGAAGGTGATGAAGGGCCTAGTGAGGAAGCCATATGAAGGAGTGGCTGATATCACTTGACTTCTTCACCCTGGAGCAGAGGAACCTGAAAGGAGAATACATGACAGTCCACACCTTCCTTATGAGGGAAAGCACTGGGGCAGGTGCTGATCTCTTCTTCCTGGCAGCCAGGTGTGGGGTGCCCTGCCCAGGGGAAACAATGGCTTCGAGGAAGTGTGGACCCCACCCTTCTGCCTTGGGGGAGGTAAGCCCAGGAAAGGTAAAACTCCACCCTTCCCCTATAAATCCCTCCAGCCTGCCCCTCTTCGGGATTCTCTGCCTATGGGTTAAGCTGAGTGTGTTCCTCTATTGGTGTTGACCCAAATAAATGGATCATTGGACTTAAGCAAGCAGAAACCTGTCTTGTTGGATCTCATGCTGGACCTCCCTGGACTTGATCCTGATGCCACAGAATGCAACATCCTCAGCCGGAGCTGAGGAAATGGCCTGAAGCTGTTTCAGGGGAGGTTTAGGTTGGATATCAGGAGAAGACTCTTCACTGAGAAGATGACTGGGCCCTAAAACAAGCTCCTCAGGGAAATGGTCACAGCATCAGCCTGACAGAGTTCAGTAAACATTTGGGCAGCACTCTCAAGTACATGGTGTGATTCTGGTTCATCAGGGGATGGTCCCGGAGTCCCTGGATGCAGGGCCAGGAGTTGGACTCAATGATCCCGGTGAATCCCTTCCAAATTAGGATATTCTATGGTTCTACAATTCTATGAAAATTTTTGACCTTTGAAAACAGAAACTCAGGAGGACTACAGCATGTCAGGAAGTTAAACAGGGAGGAAAGCAGATGCACCAAAACCAGAGTAGAAGCTAATTTGGTGCTGTAGTTGTAGCTGTAGTCTTTTACTGTAGTAAAAGACAGTAAAAAATGCATCTGTAAGCACATTAGTAATAAAAAGAAGACTAAGGAGAATCTTCATTATTGGATGTGGGGGGAAATAGAGTAACAAAAGATGAAGAAAAGGTTGAGGGGTTGAGGTACTTAATACCTTTGCCTCAGTCTTTTGCCTCAGACTCATTTTTCTTTGAGGATGCAGACCTCTAAGGTGGAAGACAGGGATGTGGAGCTGAAAGAAGCCCCCAGTGGGCAAGGGGAAATGGTTGGCAACCTGCTACACCACCTAGATACACATAAATCTATGGGGCTGGGTGGAATTCATCTAAGGGTACTGAGGGAGATGATGGAAATGCTTGCTGAATCACTTTGTAGCTTTTAGCAGTCCAGGCTAACCGGGAAGGTTTCAGGTGACTGGAAGTTTGCAAATGTGACACCCATCTGCAAGAAGGGCCAGAAGGAGGACTGGGGAACTGCAGACTTATTTCTCTGTACTGAGGAAGGTCATGGAGCAGATCATCCCAAGTGCCATCACACGGCAAGTGCAGGATAACCCAGGAGTGTCAGAACCAGGCTCTGGTTTGTGAAAGGCAAGTCCTGCTTCATCAACCTGATGCCCTTTTATGACAGGGTAACATACTCAGTGGATAAGAGAAAAGCTGTGGATTTTGTGTGCCTATAAATCATTAAAGCCTTTGACACTTTCCCACAACTTCCCTCTGGAAAAACTCTCTGCTCATGGCTTGGACAGGCATACTGTTCACTGGGTAAGAACCTGGCTGTATGGCTGGGCCCAGAGGTTCGTGGTGGATGGAGTTACATCCAGCTAGTGGTCAGTCACCAATGGTGTTTCTCAGGACTCAGTACTGGGGCCAGTTCTGCTTAATATTGTTACTGATGATCTGGATGAGTGGATCCAGTGCATCCTCAGTGAATTCAGACAACACCACATTGGGCAGGACTGATGATCTGCTGCAGGAGAGCAAGGCCCTGCAGAGGGATCTGGACAGGATGGATGAATAGGTTGAGGACAATGGTCTGACAAAAGAATATTTGATTGTGTCTTTGGGTCACAACAGACACAACAGGCAGTGCCACAGGCTGGGGCAGAGTGGCTGGGAAGCTGCCCAGAGGAAAAGGACCTGGGGTGCTGGTGACAGCAGCTGAACATGAGGTAGCAGTGCCCAGGTGACCAAGAAGGCCAATGGCATCCTGGCCTGTCCCAGCAACAGTGTGGCCAGCAGGAGCAGGGCAGGGACTGTCCACTGTACTTGGCACTGGTGTTATAAATAAATCAGGCTGACCAGCAGCAGATCAAGGCTTTAATGCATTCTATAATAAGGATAATAAGCAAGCAGTGCTGGGTGTGTAGGGAGCCTCTGCTCTACCAATACACACACTGATCAGTCCGAACTTCCTCCTTTTATATCCTACTTCTCCTTGGTTCCCTTCTTTCAATTCTTGTTTTTTATGTTGTGTTTTGATTCTCGTCCTTTACATTGTGTTTCAATTCTTGTTGCTGATGTGGTGAAGTCTGCGCAGACTCCCTGCTGTTGCTGGGGTCTTTGGTGACACTCTGCCGTCTCAGGATACTCCTTGGGAGGAGGGCCAACAGTCTTCCTCATTACCCTCTGTTTCACCCTTTTTAGTGCAAGCGTACTAGATACTCATTTTATATATTCCTTGAGTTTCAATTCCTCTTGTGGTCAAGGTTTAGCAGCTACAGCCTAGTCATTCTATATTTTCATGGCTTATTTGATTGCAACATCACCAAAACCAGCTGATTCTACTGAATCTCTACAAACATTACACCAACATTTTAAACATGATTCTTTTGCCATTCTCCCAAGCTCTAAGGCATACTTTTGTTCTTTTTGTTTTTGACACGAATCACAATCACACTTTTCACACTGGTGAGGCTACACCTTGAATCCTGTGGCCAGTTTTGGGACTTTCATTAAAGGAAAAATACTGGGCTGTTGGAGCGAGTCTTGAGAAATTCAACAAAGCTGTTGAAGGGTCTGGTAGACAAGACTCCAGAGGAGCAGCTGAGGAAGCTGGGGTTGTTTAGTATGGAGAAAAGGAAACAGATAAGGGACCTTTTAATTCTCTACAACTATCTGAAAGGATATTGTAGTGAACTAGGAGTTTGTTTCCTCCCAAGTGCTCAACTTTGGAAGAAAAGGAAATGACTTCAAGTTGTACCAGGGGAGGTTCAGACTGAACATTAGGAAAAATTTCTTCACCAAAAGGGCGTCTAGGCATTGGACCAGTCTGCGCAGGGAAGTGGATGAATCACGTTCTGTGGAGGTATTTAGCAGGCCTTTAGGTATGGTGCTTGGGGATTTAATTTAGTAGTCTTCTTGGTTGTCTTAGGCTAATAGTTGGGTTGATGATCTTAGAGGTATTTTCCAATTTATTCTATGACTCTATGCATGTGTGTTTTTCTCAGTGGGAGGTTAGAAAAAATTCTGATTCAAAGAATAAATTTTAAATATTATGCCCCTGAGATATTACAGGTCCTCTAGCCTCGAATCCTTTGTGGTAAGATCTGTGATATCTGTATCTATAACAGCTTTTTAAATGTTGATCTGTTTTAGACATCAGAAGACCATTGAAAAGACAGATGAAAAATCCAGGACTGCTTCTTCAGAGTTATTTTTTATTTCCACTGTATTACTCTCTTTTGCAAAAGTAAATATACATAGGGTTCTTTTCTCAGAGAAAAGCCTCTCTTTCTTTCTCTGCTTCCTTTCATCCAAGTCTTTCTACTCTGGTTTTATTTGAGCATTTTCCTGAGTGGTCAATAGGGGTTTTACTTTGAGACAGCTATGACAGTGATAATAGCCTACTGACCTGTAGCTAGGGTATCCGAAAAACCTACTGATACACCTACTGATAGGACATAGTTACAATAGAGAAATCTGCCTACCAGAGTGTAAAGGATGAGTCTCCTGTTCAAGTTTGCCCTAGGCAAAGGGGTGAAAAGTTCACAGTGGCCCTGTCTTGGAGTCTGTCTTCTATCAGATGAAACACCAAAGTGAGATGGAGTACATTAGCTGTGCTGAGATGTTCAGTGATCTCCTGGGAGGGTGCTGTTCCTTGGTCTTAACAAACATGAACCATTAGATGCAGTAAAAGAATTGAATCATTTGAACTGCCATGGTTTAAAATCTACCCAGACTTTTTTCCCAGATTCATTCACGTGGTTTCCCCATGCTTGAACTAGAGCCTTCTGCTACTACAGCTTTTTGTCTTTTCTTTAAAACACATCTACTCATCTTGGTCTCTGAAGAAAAGAAAGAAGAGGTAGTACTAATCTGAATTAAATGTAACTAATAAGCAGTATCTGCTTGCTTTTTTAAAGAGGTCAAAGTAATAAACCTCAGATGAAGGAACTGTTTTGTTTGCAATCAAAATACATAAAAAAAGAATAACATGAATCAGATATATCTGTGCTGACTCAAATGTAAACAGAACTGACTAGTCAATAAAAGACTTACAAAAATTTTCCCTATCAAGTAAAAGAAAAGCATTTGTTCTTTACCCCATAGCAATGAGCCAAGTGTCACTCAGATCAGTCCATTAGGCAAGTGACACTCTCTCAGATATCACAGATGAAGTGCCAGGCTGAAAACAGCCTCCTCAATATGTGTACCCTTTACCATTAATCTGTTTTCCAAGACACAACCATAATCTAAACAGGGCAAGCAAGATGGAATCCCATTACATCTCTTTTTACTTTAACTAGTGCTTTTAACTTGATTTTTAAATTTTAACTTACCTTTAGTGTGCATTTACATCCAACTCCATCATTGCACATTGGTGGAGTTTGTACTGTGGGAATCATGTTACTTACATACCTGGCTGTGGAGTCTAGAAGTCTGCATGTGTCTGCTCATTTGTTTCATCCAGACCATTCCTCGTTTTTTTTCCAGAGTTCTGGATATAACTTCCAGTTTTTCAGTTTTCTTATATTCTATATCAGTGTCCAAGTGTCTATGTGTGCTAGTTCTTGAAAGCCGTTATTAGACCTGGTCAGTTCCTATTATCTAGTCACTACAAGGCTTCCTGTGAGTTTCTTAGGAACATATTGGACATATTTTGGGTCACTCCCTACCAATGATAATATTTTTACTGCGCTTGCTCACTTGGCCCTTCTACCATCTACTGATTTCAGCTTGGGGAGAACTGTACTCACAGAGGTATTTTGCAAACAGCCCGAAATAGCAAGTACAAAATGTACAGTGCTGCAGAGCAATGATTTTGTATTCTGATGCAATGAAAGCAGGAAAACACTCCAATATTTACAGTTAAGATTATTGAAATATGAAGCAGAATATAAGTTTTAGTGATATCAAAAATTTCTGGGGAAACGAAGGGTGATCATCAGTAAATGGAAATATTTGCAAAAATAAAAAACAAAAGAAAATGAGAAAATGTGTCAATGGATAAAATAAGTGAGGAAACAAGAAAAAAATAGGAACTAATGCAGAAAATATGATTGAACCCCACTTCTGCTAGGGTGGGTGCTTTGTTTTCCCCCGTTTCTTCTGAGTCTTCAGCTTGATTTTCTTAGGAAATAGGCATGAGGAATGAAGACTTTTTTTCAGACAGCTGCACAGATTCCTTTCTCCACCACATAAAAAGCAATTCATTTGAGCTACTGCTGTCTGTCATTGTGTTCCATTTTTTCTTTCTTATCACCTTGCTTAAACTTGAAGGAAGCAGAAAGTTCACCTATGTCGTTTCAGCTGGCAGCTGAAATTCTTTCTCAGTTTTTTAATGGAAGTAAAAATAGCTCCCAACATCGAGCACTAGGTGTCCTGAGGCTTTCTTGGTTAGTAAATGGAGATGACAAGACTGGAATGTATTCAATCTGTTGCTGTCTCCTGGGCATCATTTATAGATTGTCTGTCAACCCACAAGATCCTCTATTACTATGAACAGTGTAATTAGTTTACAATTAAAGTTAATCACAAATCTATAAGAGGAGCTTCCAAATATTGACAATGATTAAGAAAGTGAAATTACCATATATAGCTAATTAATTCATGGTTAGAAAATTGTGAAAGGAAATGAATTCTTAAAGCTCCTTATAATCCTGGTAGCAGAAATTACTCTTTCCTACTTCCAGACTCAGCAAATATTTGTGTATCTCTGATATCCTGAAGGAGGTGATTAGGACAAAATATAAAAATAGTGTTTTCTGTCTACTTCAGTTCTCTTCTAAAAAGTGTGTTAAAGCACCAATTTCCTGTGCAAAATATCAGTTATCTCCATGTATTCCAAGTCAGCATTCCGCAGAACAGTCACCCTCCTGGGGCTGCAGAGAACACCTCAGAAAGGAAGACTAGCCAAATATGAAGTGTTTGCCATAAGAGGAAGGTAGAAGAAAAAAGAAATATTATTTTGCTGACATTTTTTTCTCTTTTTTTTTTACAGTCATTGCTCATGTCTTATCCATACAAAACGTACGCCAACTTGAAAAAGGAATCTCCACATATTTTAAATTGTCATTCTTTATTTGCTTATTTGTATTACCCACCTGTTAGATAGAGACTGAACCCTTACTGTTTCAGATATTGGCCAAACAGGGAGCAAAATGCTGGTTCTTACCTCAAAGGACTTGCAATACCCCAAATATAGGCATATTAAAGAAAACATGAAAGTAATGGCACTATAAGGATGAATGGCAACAGTGGCAGTACATCTGCAGCACTGTGTTTTGTGGGTTTGTTTTTTCTAATGTGTAGGAAAAAATAAGCAGATTTCAAACACATGATGCTGAGCATAAATTAAGCATGATAAAGGAGCAGTATTGTGGATATTCATGGAAAAGTTTTGGCCTCCTGTGATGAGCAGTATGGGGAAAAAACAGGGAAATGTCTATTTCTAAATGTAACTATGAGGTAAGGATACAATGTAAGGATTACACAAGGTTGTAATGAGAAATGAGTTTTTCATGAGAAATGTTATTACAGCGACTGACCACTTGTGCTAAGCAGTGATACGGACTCACATACAACTATTTAAAGATCTCTCAGAGAGTTGGTCAAAATTAGAAAATGAAAGATATTTCTTATATTCCCTTATATTCCATTAAGCATTGCAGCAAAGAACTGCTGAAACTTTTTACCATGTGAAAGCAAGTAGATCTGTACATTGCCAATTGCATTGCAGTTCCAGATGTTCAAGGTCATGCTAGTTGGCACACCTACTTAAAATTTGTTGAAGAAGCAGGTAGAGAATAACCTCCTAAGCAAGGTCTCCCACACTGTGAGGGGATAGACCTTCACATGCCAACATGGCATTTGCTCTCAGGCTGCCAGAAAAAGCTTGCTGAAGGACCACATACACTCCAAGGAAGCCACTATGGTGGCTCTTTCTACTGCAGTACAGGAGGCAGAAACAAATCCTCAGACCACTGCAGGCCCATGAGGCCTGCCCAAATACCTGCACAAGCCCTTCTACAAGCATCCTAGAGCCCAGATTAGGACTGAAACTCATCATCCATCTTACTTGGCTTCATCTGTTTCAAACAGAAGTTGTTAATCCAAAGTGAATTAGGTACACTTTAGTCAAGCCAGAAATCTTAATCTTTCCATCATCACTGCCAGAAATTACTTCCAAGAAGATATTGGTAGCAACAGAAAATACAAAAATTGTCAGGACCACTATTTGGAACTCATTGTCTGCTTTTCCAAAATTAATGCTAGGACTTATAGGCCTCTCATAAGTAATAGGGACAGTTTATTTTGTTGGTTGGAATAGTCATAGTTGCCAACCCATACTCCATCGTACTATAAAAGTTATGACAGTCTGATGAATTTCCCAGAAACTGAAGAAAAGGTAATTTCACTTTTCTTTTAAAAGTAAAATGAAGGACTTTGGGAATTACCCACCACCCTCACTTCAGTAATGACTAAGATCATGGAAAAAATAATCCTGGAAGCTGTGTTGAAGCATAAGGCGGCTAGGGCAGTGATTAATGACAGGCAATGTAGTGTCACCGAGGGAAAACTGTTCCTGCAGAAGTGTTGAACTTTCTGCATTACCAGACTAGAGAAGAGCAACTGATGTTATCTTCCTGTACATCTGTGAGGAATTTGACAGTAATCTACAAAATATTTTTGCCTCTTAATTGTAGAAAGATAGGTTTGATGTGGCTAAGGAACTAACTGGATTGCCACATCCAGAGAGTTAGCCAACAGCTCAGTGAGTGCAAATGTAAATGACCAGTAAGTTGTATCCCTCAAGGGTCCTTACCAGGACCAGTAGTGTTCATTATCCTCATCAATTACATCAACAGCAGGTTGCAGTGCACCCACAACAAGTTTATGGGTAACACCAAGCTGAGTGACGCTGCTGATGTGCTTGAGGTCAGGATGCCATGCAGAAGGGCCTTGGCAGGCATGTGGAATGCCTGTGAATTTCAACAAGACCAAGTGCAAGTTATGCCCTAAGTTTTTACCTTTCATATGTTCCAGATTCTGTACTGTCTAGGTGTGTAGTTCCGAGCTTCATATTAAGTGTTAGTGAGCACTCTACACAGAGTAGGTAGACAAAACAATTCCTTTTCCAGCTTGATACTAAGCATAATGGCTACGAGTTTCAGACCCAAAAGCACAGACAACAGTGCACTGAAGAGAGGAAACAAGGAGGTTGGGACTTTATAACCTGAAGCTGATTTGGCCAATTAACCCAAATATGCAGATGGACCAAAACTTATAAAAATGTGAGACCTCATGATCAGTCATCCATTTTGTGACCATTTTGGGTCCATCTTGGGTGTAGCCCCAGCCAAGCTCTTGTACTGCCCAAGGTGTATCCCATAAGGCCTTTTAATAAATACCTAAATACCTACTTTATTCTTAACTCTGTC